>PVJD01000112.1:159192-671258 GCA_004026545.1 Mormoops blainvillei
GGGGGGGGGGGGGGGGGGGGGGGGGGGGGGGGGGGGGGGGTGAGGGAGAGTGGTGGTGGGAAAATGGAGACAATTGTTCTTGAGCAACAATTATAAAAAGGAAAAAAAAGCACTAGAATCATGTCACATATATGATCTTAGTAAAAAAAAGAACATCATTCTTTGTGTGGCTCAGTGGATTGCGCATCAGCCTGTGAACCAAAGGGTTGACAGTTCAATTCCCCAGTCAGGACAAATGCCTGGGTTGAAGGCCAGGTCCCCAGTAGGGGGCACGTGAGAGGCAGCCACACACTGATGTTTCTCTCCCTCTCTGTCTAAAAATGAAATAAATAAAATCTTTAAAAGTATATTGTTCTTCACTTTATTGTTCTTGGTATCTTTTTTGGTGTTCCCTCCTGTAGATACTGGTTTCTAGGAAAAATAAATTAACTGTCTATTTCACCTGTATTTCCAATGAATAATATCAGCTAATGTTTCTTAAGAGTTTACTATATGACAAGGACTGTACAAAATGCTTTATATGCATTATCTCAGTTAACCCCTATAACTTTATGAAGCAGATACTATTATAACCTCCAGTTTAAAATGAGGACTGTGGGGTTTGCAAAGGGTAAGTAACTTGCCTGAGGTCAAACGCCTAGTAAATAGCACAGCTAACCTTCTAACCCAAAGAACCTGGCTCTGAAGACTGCCCTTTTAACCACTTTGACAACTTCATTCTTATCCTAACATACATTACTACAAAGGCTGCCTTGGTAGATTATTCACAATAGGTCACAGTCATAGAAACATGTTCCAATTCCCTTAGCCTTTCTCTAGCCCAAAAACTAAACGATGCTTAGAAAACAAAAAAGTTTTAATCTAATAATAGCAACATTACAGTAAATTTTACAGCAAATTGAAATTCATTTTGCTGTAGCTATTTACTGAGGGTTTAGAAGCTATACAGATAATTTGGCAGGAGGAATATGGTGCAAGTATATATATTTGCAAACATGGTTTTCCACTGAATTGGCTCAATAGGTTTGTATCCAGTTTCACTCTATAGCTCTAAGAGCTGCCTGATCATCTACTCTATAAACTAATGTGCTAATATCCTTATCAAATACCACATTCTTAGAATTTGGTTCCTAATGAGTATTAGAAGCAAAACACTTGCTCAAATAGATGTTACTCCAGCCCTGGCCAGTATGGCTCAGTGCGTTGGGTGTCATCTGCAAAGCAAAAGGTCAATGGTTTGATTCCCAGTCACAGCAAATGCCTGGGTTGCGGGCCAAGTCCCTGGTGTGGAGTGTGCGAGAGGCAACCAATCGATGTCCCCCCCTTCCCCTCTCTTTAAAAATAAATGAATAAAATCTTTTAAAAAGTAGATGTTACTCCAAATGCACTTGTCGAATGACTACTATAAATGTAATTTGAGAAAGTCAAGAGTTCTGCTTGAGCAAGTCCACCAGAAACTGTTATCATTCGATATGTCTATTAGAATTAAGAGGTGAAAAATGTCCTCTTTTCATAGATGCAAATGTGGGAAACATTCAACAATAAATCTGACCATTATTTAAGCATAAGTAAATTGGCATGGTATAGAAACAGAAAAGAATTTAGACTCTGGAGTCAGGCATCTTGATTCCAATCATTGTCCCATTACTTAGTAGCTAATTCGCCTTGGGTTAGATATGTAGCCTGAATCTCAGTTTCTTCCATATGTCTACTAGTTATGATGCCTTTCTTCATGGGGTTGCTGTGAAACTTTAAATGTTATATGAAAAGCATCTACTCAATTCTTGGCCTATGGCAGGGACTCAATATAATATAATTGCTATCTGTGGACCAGTTATTGGCATCATCACAGTGCTTGCTGACATCAAGAGGTCTTTGTTGGAGAATATGTACTAGACCAAACTGTATAAATCAGTTGGCAATTTCTACTTAAATGTTTATTGCTATACAGAAAATAAATTAACTTAATTGATAAATTACTAAGAGATAGCAAGTTGTATTATTTCTATTTACAGACTGGAAAAATTAGAATGTGATTTCAGTTATTTTGCCATATTCTGAAGAATGCTGAAATTTCATTAATGGTCCTTCTAAAGACACAGATTACAAACAGCTGTGACATCCCTGTGTTATCACTAATGCACCTGTTAGAATAATCCCGGCGGCTTAACACAAGGCCTACAGATCTCTCACATTGCGTATCTGTTATCTGGTGGCGGCAGGGAAGCCTCTGCTAAGAGTCGTCACTCAGGGATCCAGGCCGAGAGAGTAGGAAACCAATATTTTAAACATTATCAATCATGGTGCCACAGGAAAAGATAGAATTCTCGAGGCTGCTGCACTGGATGCAGCTACGTGCTCAAAGAGGTGACATTCATCACTTTCACTCACTACTCACTGGCTCTACCCCAGCACAAGAGTATCAAATGTGCAATTCTACATTGTAACAGGAAGGCAGAGACCTGGACAATTCTGTTTAGCAGTATTGATGACTGCCCCAGAATTCTAGGAGTTACAGAGCTAAATAAAGCTTAGCAATATGGCATTGTTCCCTTTTCATCTCCCTGGAAAATACAGGCAACTCCATAACACAAAGGGTAAACACTCAAATGACCCTTGGTACCCAAAGAAATTGTTGCATATCTACAGGTACATCCTTCATACAGTAGTAAGACTACTAAAATACATAGCTAAAAAAATCCATTCATATCATGGACCAACAAATCTAAACTTTACCACAGGAGCAACAGAGCATTAGGGGCGGAATGACCTACTTTTTTCTTGGCAATATAAACAACTGGAAAAGGGTAGGCCAAGCAATCATCAGTTGGAGTACATTATTTATGACCAAGAAAAACAATAATGACTCTATATAACCTATTAGATACAAAGATGATCAACTAAAGCAAACTATAAATATTTAAGTTCAAATTATACATCAGCTTTATCAGCAGTATCTATGAATTATGTATAATGTTGAAAGACAAGAATGACCTTAAAGGTGTATTCAATGAAACTGATTATTATTGGGTTAGACATATGAATGTCTATGGCAGTAAGTATAATTTCCAGACAAATTAAAGTAAAAGTTTAACAAAAGAAGCAGAAGAAAAGTAACAGGAAACATTAAGCCATAACCAAAGTTGTACAGAAATAAAACCAATAAAACTCTGATGCTTCAAGTTGAGAAAACTTAGTCAGCAGTTTTCTCTCTCTCTCTGGGCTATACATTAGATGCATCTGAGGAACTTAAAAAATTCAGAGGCCTGGCTCTAATCCAAGAGATTTTGATATAATCGATCTAGGAGAGTGGAGCCCAAGTGTTGCTACATTTTTGTTGTGGTTTTGTTGTTATCATTTTGTAAAGCTCTCTAATGCACATTCAGGCTTAAGAAAGGCTAAACTAAGTGGTATAGTAGCCAATTAAGCTAAAAAATAAACTTGGAAATAATGAGTTCTGCAGAATAAATACAAAAGAAATACTTGTGCCAATGGGGAAAGAATTTTATTCCATCCGCTGACTGTTAAAAAAATAGCCATCTAGTACATATTCATGTCTTTTTTATCTGAGTAATTATCAGAGTGATATGTATTTTAAGTACATACTTTTTAAAAAATCAAGGTTTCTTTAACAGGGAGGGAGAATTTTGGTTTTTTTTAAAGCTACTGATTTTACAGTAAATGAAAAAATAAAACGTATGAATAAACCAATATAAATTATAAATATGCAATCTAAATACTGCCTTCAACTTATTTCTAAAGTATATTGCAGTGTTATCAATGAGTTGTTTTATTTATTGGAGAAAACTCTATCATCTGTATGAATACACAATGACAAAATTCTTTTGCATTTTTAACAATAAAATTAGTAATTCAGTGGTCCCATAAACATATAAACAAGGGAGAATTGACTATTCAATAAAAACTAGACAAACATGAAATAAAAGAGGAGAGTTAAATTTTTTTATAATCTAAAACTAAAAATGTTTCATTTTCTTATAAATGTGTATGTCTTTCTAGAGGAGTTTATTTTTCTCCCACCTTAACATACACTGCAAAATATACAGTCCACATTCAGTGAAAACTCTTAAAATATTATTTAGTTACTTGTTAAACTAAGCTTACACAAATTAGGAGAAAATGATGTTGAAATAATATATAAAGTAAGATTTAGACAGCGTAAGCCAGTAAGAGGTACATGTGCTTATCATTTTTGTCTAATTTTAGAAAAAGATCAGACAACTGGTACAATGTTCATCCCTTCTCCACCTCCTCTAGAAAATCTTTAAGAACATCCACATTGTCTACTATACATTATTTTTGTGTGAGTGATCTTTTTTATGGGGGAAGGGGGTGTGAATTTAATATCCGGACCAACATGGTACAGTATAGAGACAGCATTTGAGGATGTAGGAGCTCCAGTGCAGAGAGGCCCGTAAAAGATTAAATCGCTGGGAATCTAGATAATGTAACTACAGGCTGAAGTTGAGGCTGTCTCTATCTTCAAGGGACAGGGATCCCAGCTTTCATTGGTAATACATGGTTTGGAATTATTCATTTTCAACCAATTTCTCATATGTATCTTTCTTTTTTAAAACATTTTTCCACCTTGGTTGTCTGTATTTCCTCAATTGATCCCCTTGCCTGCTGTTTCTTGAGTAGATTGAGACAAGGAGGCTTCAATCATTTGTTAGCCTCCTCTCCCTGGCATGTGGAGATCTTAGGCAGCCAGGAATGGGGAAGCAGAGCACAGAGAAACAGTGTGGTATGTGCCAGCTGAATTGAGGTAAAAGGGAACTAAAACCTCAGATTTGAATGAAGAGACCTACAAGAGAATGCACCCTTATTATATCAGCTCCAAGGGAACAAGTGAAGAAAAAGACACAGACGGGAAAAAAAGATCATGGGCCAACAGCAGAGGCTGTAGGTACGTACCCAGAACGACAGTAGAGGAGAGAACCTGCCCCAGAGCCTATGAGCACCCAGCGAGTCATCCACCCAGAGCACCAGGTTAGCTGGGAAAGCGGGGGCAGCAAAAGCAGAAACAAACAGTCCATTTTTTTCTGCTCTCCTTTCATTAATTTAAGTATCCCTGAATTCCTGGTCTTTGCAAGAATTTCTAAGTTTGCTTTAATGTGTTCATATGGTTAAAAATTTATAGCTACTGGTTTTGATTTTGGTGTTTGGTTTTGCTTTGCATTAGATTTTTTCCTTGTCCCCGGGGTTAATGGTATGCTCACTGATACCAGAGCACTCAAACTAATGGTGACAGAAGTCAAACCCTATGAGAACTAGTAGTTCTGACAACTTAAAAATGTACTTTGATATTTTTACTTATATTTAAATATAATTTCTTAAGAATGCCTCATTCTTTACCACATTGTCCAGTATCTAAGATTCTAAGGTTCTACTTCATGAGAAGCTAGGTTTCCCCATCCTTTAAAAAGGGGGGGTGGGCAGGAGGGAGAACACTCCTTCCTGTCTGCCACGGTTGTCAGCAGAGGTACCTAGGCACGCATCCAAAATGTCAGAGCAAAGAAGGTGCCTCACATTAAAATGACTGGCTCACAACTACCATGAAATGAATGTAAGTAATGTTAACCCACACTTAAATAAAACAGCCTTTCCGTCCAGCTGTTTTCGAGCTGAAAGGAACAAAGATACTGTTTATGCCAAAGACAGAGTAAAAGCCTATTTTAAAGTACCTCAGATTTCCACAAATTCACTTATAGTGTGGATTAAATGGCACACCTCAAATGTACCTACACTTATATATATGTGTAAGTGTATATTTTAATATATAAACTTTGTATGTATATTTGAATACATAAACTTCTCACTATAAAACAGAAATTATCCAAATTGAGTAAAAGGAATTCACATTTCTTTTTTAAAAACAGCTTTTTCCTAACACTTTATTTTTTTATTCTTAAATATTTTATTTTTTATGCTATTACAGCTGTCCCAATTTTTCCCTCTTTGGCACCCTCCACCTAGCCTGCCCCCAACTCCCACGGTCAATCCCCACACTGTTGTCCATGTCCATGAGTCATTCATATATGTTCTTTGACTAACCCCTTCAACTTCTTTCGACCGGTCCCCACCTCCGCTCTTACAGCTGTCAGTCTTTTTCATGTTTCTATGCCTCTGGTTCTATTTTGCTCACTAGTTTATTTTGTTCATTAGATTCCACTTATAAGTGAGATCATATGGTATTTGTCTTTCACCAACTGCTTTTCACCAACTGTTATGCTTATTTCACTTAGCATACACTCTCCAGGTCCATCCATGTTGTTGCAAAAGGTAAGAACTCCTTTTTTACTGCTACATAGTATTCCATTGTGTAAATGTACCATAGCTTTTTGATCCACTCATCTGTTGATGGGCCCTTAGGCTGTTTCCAAATCATGGCTATTGTAAATAGCGCTGCTGTGAACAAAGGGGTGCATATATTCCTTTGAATTTCTGTTTCAGAATTCTTAGGATATATTCCCAGCTGTGGAATTGCTGGGTCAAAAGCCAGTTCCATTTTTAATTTTTTGAGGAAACTCCATACTGTTTTCCACAGTGGCTGCACCGGTCTGCCTTCCCACCAACAGTGCACTAGGGTTCCCTTTTTGCCACATCCTCACCAGCACTTGTTGCTTGTTGACTTATTAATGATAACCATTTTGACAGGTGTGAGGTGATATCTCATTGTGGTTTTAATTTGCAGCTCTGATGGCTAGTGATGGTGAGCATTGTTTCATATGTTTATGGACCATCTGTATGTCCCCCTTGGAGAAATGTCTATTCAGGTCCTTTGCCCATTTTTTTATTGGATTATTTGTCTTCCTGGTGTTGCTGTATGAGTTCTTCATACATTCTGGAGATTAAACCCTTGTCCGATGTATCACTGACAAATGTTCTCCCACGCATTGGGCTCCCTTTTCATTTTGATGATGGTTTCCTTACCTGTGCAGAAAGTTTTTAACTTGATGTAGTCCCATTTGTTCATTCTTTCCTTTGTTTTCCTTGCCCTAGGAAATATATTGGCAAAAAATATTGCTACGTAAGATATCTGAAATTTTACTGCCTATGTTATCCTCTAGGATTTTTATGGTATCATGACTTATATTTAAACCTTTCAGCCATTTTGAGTGTATTCCAGTGTACAGTGTAAGTTGGTGATCTGGGTTCATTTTTTTTGCAAGTACTAGTCCAGTTCTCCCAACACCATTTATTAAAGAAGCTATCTTTACTCCATTGTATGCTCTTGCCTCCTTTGTCAAATATTAATTGACCATAAAGATGTGGGTTTATTTCTGGGCCCTGTATGCTGTTCCATTGATCTATGTGTCCGTTCTTATACCAGTTATAGGTTGTTTTTATTACAGTGCCCTTATAGTATAGTTTGATAGCAGGTATTGCGTTCCCTCCAACTTTGTTCTTCTTTCTCAAGATTGCTGAGGCTTTTAGGGGTCTTTTTTGGTTCTATATAAATTTTTGGAGTATTTTTTCTAGATCTGTGAAATATACCATTGGCATTTTAGTATGAGTTGTGTTCAATCTATAGATTGCTTTGGACAGTATGGACATTTTAGTGTTAATTCTTCTAATCCATGAACACAGGATGTATATGCTTCCATTTACTGTTATCTTCCTCAGTTCCTCTCTTTAGTGTCCTATAGTTTTCCAAGTACAAGTCTTTTACCTCCTTGGTTAAATTTATTCCTAGGTAACTTTTTTGTTGTTGCCATAACAAATGGGATTGTTTTCTTAGTTTCTCTTCTGATAATTCATTATTGGTGTATAAAAATGCTATCAATGTCTGAATATGGACTTTGTATCCCACTACTTTGCCCAATTCATTTATTAGGTCAAGTAGTTTTTCAGTGGGGCCTATAGGGCTTTCTATGTACAATATCATGTCATCTGCAAATGATGATAGTTTTATTTCCTCCTTTCCAGTTTGGATGCTTTTCATTTCTTCTTGTCTGACTGCTGTGGCTAGGACTTCCAGTACAATGTTAAATAAGAGTGATGAAAGTGGACACTCCTGGCTTGTTCCTGATAAGAAATACGGATTTCTCACATTTTCCCAATAGATTTCTAATGAAAGCATGATTTGTAGATTAAAATTTTTAATATTAGAATATGGTCACAGGTAACTGAGCTAATTCATAATGATTAAATCAAACTCATGGAAACAGGTGCAGTTTACCTGTTCTCATCTATCTGAGAGTCCAGTCTATTCATTAATTGTAGTGTGTAATTTAAAGTTTAAAAGGAATCACCCCAGCTGGTGTAGCTCAGTGGACTGAGCGTCGGCCTGCAAACCAAAGGGTCGCCAGTTCGATCCCCAGTCAGGGCACATGTCTGGGTTGTGCGCCAGGTCCCCAGCAGGGGGTGTGTGAGATGTTTCTCTCCCTTTCTCCCTCCCTTCCCCTCTGTCTAAAAAGAAAACAAATAAAATCTTTAAATAAAAAATAATAAGTGAATAAATAAAAGCAATCAAAAAGATACTGAAGGAGTTGGGCGTATTCCATTTGAAATTTGAAAATCTGGTTGCATTCCATTATTAATTTTCCCTGTGAGCTAGGACTACAACTTAGAGTCTTCTCAAGAGAATTAAAGAAATTACCAAATAATAATCTTAAAATTATTTCAAAAGGCAATTATGGGAAGTCGTCAGTTGATTTATACTATATTGCTATTAGAAAAATAAAATTTAAAAATACCCCATGGCTATTTTTATTTCCATACTTCCTTTGAAAAACTGCTTTAAGAATAAAAACATGAGTTTTAATGAAGAATATATACTACTTTTTTATATAAATATAAAAGTAAATAATTACATATCTTTTAGGATCTGAGACAAAAATGGTCACAATTAAAAACCAGTACAAGAAGAATAAAGTTTTGATGTTACTTTACCTACCTTTAATGTGATACTATAATGTCCAACAAATACTGCATTCATCCATGATCTTGAATGGGGGTCACCCAGGAATTCTATGTGATACTGGTCAACATTTCCATCCAGGTCATAGGTCACATATCTCCCTTTAAAAGGATCAGCGCAAAGTATGCCTGGCCAACTTTCAAAGAAAATTATTTTTAATTATTTTGATGCTTTAAAAAAGGCAGACACCAATATATCTGTCCAATCATATATCAAATTTCTTCTTTGAATTTTAATAAGTTATTTTAAAAACTTAAACATATTCATACTTATATATTTTTTAAGTAGAATACTCATATGATACAAGTAACCAGCTGTTTCTTTGTAGATACAGAAAGCTTTGAAATAGTCACATACTTAAGATATATATAAGATACAGAGAAAAAGAATTTTAAGACAAAACAGTGATCTCCAGGGCTTATAAGAAACACTTAGGTACTGCTAATAGGAACAATAAGAGAAAAAAGATTCATCAGATTCACAGTAGAGTTGAATCAACTCTAGTCAATTAGAATAATTACTAAACTGTTAACCCATTGACAGGGATTCTGATAGGGTAGAAGGGAACTGACATTTTCTGAGCCAGGGCCGCCAAAGGAGTACTGGTAGCTCAGGCTGCGATAACCCTGGAGATTCTAACTACTGTGGGAAAAGCAGGTGTAGAGCTCAGCAGCTCAATACTGTCCCTTTTCCCCCCTATCTGCTCCACTGGCAGGTGAACAAACTGCTAAAAATCCTCAGTGCTGGAAGTAAAGTTTACCCATTACTAAAAGTAAATTTTTAGGGGTGTGTTTTGTCATGACATAAACCCCTAGAAATTCCTTGATATGCTTTATTTTTTAATTTGGCAATTAAGTTTTAACTATTTTACCAATCTTTCTAGACTCTGACCTACTCTTCAGAAAATAAAGCAGGAAAAAGGTATTAAATAAGTTCAGAAAGCTGTGACTAAATAATATACAGTACAAATCTGACTGAATTTTATAGATCATGACCCACAATATGCATATCTAATATACCCAAACACCCAAACATCTGCACAACTGTCAAGTTCTATTTCAGTTTGCAGCACTGCAGAGTGAAAAGATAGTGAGGTTCAAATGGGGAGACCCAGTCTGTAGTTCTGCCTTCTCCCAGACAAGAGGCCTCAAGCAGGTAAATGGGACTCACTGCAACTCCAGTTCCTCACTGTGCTGTTACAAAGTTGAAACATCATGTGCTTTACACAGTTTAGTTTTTTGGCAAATTAAAATATTTTGAAGTGTCATCATTATATACTGAATTGTGTACTCCCCACCACTGCCCAATTTATAATGTCATAGTCCTAACCCCCAAAATCTTAGTTATAGTCTTTAAGAAAGTAACTAATTTAAAAGGTGGGCCCTAATCCAGTATGGTTGAACTCCTTATGACAAGAGAGGATTAGGGGACAGGCATGCACAGAGAGAAAACCATGTAAAGATATAAGGAGAGAAACCCATCTACAAGCCAAGGAAACAGCCTCAGAAGAAATTAACCTTGCTGACACCTTCATCTTAGACTTTTAGCTCCCAGAACTGTGAGAGAATACATTTGTTATTTTTAAGCCACCCAGCCTATGACGCTTTGTTTTGGCAGCCCTAGCAGACTAATACAACCATATACAAGGTCTGTCCAGAAAAAGTCAAACCACTGTTAATATAATGAGAACAGTTTGCATGAAACTGATGTAACCTGGCAGCCAAGGAAGGCACATGCGTGAACAATGACAATGTTACTGTACTAGTTAGCAGGAGCGGTAGACACCGTTGAGTGAGCATGTGTACTGTGAGGCTGTCGCATTCAAAATGACTGGGTGAGTAAAGCAATGAATCTGCATCAAATTTTATGTTAAACTCGAACATTCCTCTGCAGAAACTATTCTGATGATTCAGAAGGCTGCAGCTCTGGGCAACTGGTGAGGGGCAGCTTCATCATGACAATGCACGGGCTCATGCATCACATCTAGCACAGAGCTGTTTGGGGAAACATCAAATCACCCAGGAGACTCAGCCCCTCTACAGTTCAGGTATGGCACCCTGTGACTTCTGGCTTTTCCAAAAACTAAAATCACCTTTGAAAGGGAAGAGATTTCAGACTGTTAATGAGATTCAGGAAAATATTATGGGGCAGCTGATGGCGACTGGAAGAACTGTGTGACGTCCCAAGACACCTACTTTGAAGGGGACTGAGGTGTCATTGTCCTATGCACAATGTTTCTTTTATCTTTTATCTTCTTCAATAAATGTCTCTATTTTTCATATTACATGGCTGGATACCTTCTGGACAGACCTCATATAGCTAAGACAATTGGTACAACTGAGAAGTAGAAAGAATGATACCAAAACCTTGTTTGCCTCATTTGGATAATTATTTATAAAATAAAATAAAAATTAAGTTTAAAACCTAAAGAAAGCATACAAATCATGCCGTAAGGAATCTGAACTCACAAAAATACAAAATCTATGTATTGTTTGGATTTGAGGACTATAGACTATTGATATTCTACTGAAGTATCAATTGATGTTAAAATTACAAAGTCATAAAAGTAGAAATGTACCTGGCATAGCCAACTAAAAAAGGTTTTACAGATCATAAATAATAAAAATATAAACTAATGAAGAGTTCATGCTTAGTCTTATTAATGTAAAAAAATTTGATCCCAGGAAGTTGATGTGTCCCAAGTAGAGCTGTCAGGAGGCGCACCAGTCACCAAGGATGGCGGAGTGTGAGAATGGGACGGCTGTCCACCGCTCCCTGGATGCTCAGTGGAAGCCTGTGCCTCTTGAGCCTGAGTTAAGGGGAAGGGTTGTAGAAGGCTGCCTGGCAACACTCCATCATGGAAAAAAAAAAGGACAAATTGAGTCAGACTATTTGGAACCCAAAGAAGCCTAATACTTTGGAAGAATTGGAAACGATAATGAAAAGTCAAATGGAGGTTCAGGACTTTATTGAAGAAGTCTATCTGGTTATTATCAGGGTCACATAACATTATCTGATTGCTGTGTGGAAGTTCTTATTGGGTTGTGCTTAAGAGTAAAACTCTTTTAAACCTAAGCTGGAAATCTACATTTCTGTCGGAATACAATCAAAAGGAGAAGGCTTCAATAGGTAGATAACTAAGAATAAGTGGTAGCTGCAATGGAGACACTCAGCTTATTGAACATCAAGGAACAAGCGGATCCTTCAGCTTAATTAACAGGTATTTTAAAAGAACTAAACTGATGTTATATTTGTTTCCGCTTTTTGTAAATATAAGGGGCTCATGTTTACAACTATTGATTTACACCTCACAGCAATTTTTAGAAAGATTCTTGCCAAGTGGTATCAAATTATACATAGCAACTACTCCATTCAGGATTTCTAACACTTAAGACATATAAGAAAGAAATATTTTGCAATGATGTATAAGATAAGCTGCAACTTTTCTGACAGAAATTCTAATAGAACTGGTTTTTTACATCTAACCTATTGGGCCCAATTTAAATTACTACTCTATAAAATATAAATAGAAAGGGATGACTCCTAAAAATAATTAGATGCCAATAAAAGAAAAAAGCTTCTGTTCATTATTTAAAACTTGTTATATAGAGAAAATACTGCATATTGATTTAAAGATGAGTCAAATGCCTAAATATCTCTGGCACTTTCGTATTTCTTCAGGTGGTGCAAAGGAATAATCTTGACTCGTAGTCTGTATATCTTGGCTAAAATGGAATGTACCTAACTGCAGGAAAAGCTGAGCAGAGGCAACAGATGCAGAAACATGATTACTTCCCTCCAGCTGCTACATCTATCATCTTCTCTGACTTGCTGTGATTGAAAAAAGCTGATGTCCATTTTTGCCCTCACTCTGACTTCAATTTCAGTTCCAAAACTGTCAATGATGATAGCACATTGTGCATATCTACTTCCCAATCTCTCACTTACACACTGATGAGAAATTATGAAGCGTTGTCTGAGGGCTTAAGGGTGAAGAGGGAAAATAAGAGTAGGCAACCCAATGGAAGTGTATCAGAATTATAAGGAAAGTGTATAATCAATGTTAGAATCTGTGTGTAGTAGAAGGTAAAATGTACAAATACAACAAGGTCAAAAAGAATCCCCTTGGAGGAAAGGGGGACATTCTGGCAGAACAAGTACTAACTTCAAGGGAAGTGCAAATATATCATGAAGAAACTAATGTCTTACACATTTCTTATTCAGTGGAAATGATCTTTAATATGCTAGCTTTTGCCCTCGATAGAAACTGAAACTTAAGCATGTATGTACTTATATCCAAAGGGAAGAAGTAGATGACAGTTATTTTCAACTGTGGTTTGGATGTTCACAGGGAGAGCAAATTTTACTTGGGCCTCATTCCTGATCTGAGAAAAACAAAATGGATGAGTTGGAATCATCAATAACTGAATGCTATCTGCCAAGAAATCTCTGGGTTGTGCCTAACTGCAGAGGCTGCTGGGGAGAGGAAATGTCCCATACACACACACACAGACACACACACACAGTAAGTATATTAATCCATAGGCAAAGAAGGCAAATAAAAAGTAATCAAAATAGTTTATAATACTGAAAGGATCTAGCAAAAATCTCAATTTATAAATTTATATGCTATATCTAAAAAGTATCACTGGATTGGTTTGTTAACTTAAAGGCATATTTTATTGCTAAACTGCTTTACTGCATTACATTAGAATACAAATATATTTTCTATAAATTAATTTTCATATTCATGAGAAAGCTTTGTATGTCTATGTAAATATGCCCAAGGTAGTTATACTAAACAGAGCCTAACTTCTGTCTGACAATGTGTCTTGCTATACTAAATAAGATATGTGCCATTATTTTTCACTTATAACTTCTATGTTCTTTTTAGCTAAATACAATGCTATTTCCAATTTTTAAAAATCAAGGGTAATGCTACACCTCTAAGGGTCTCTGCAGCCAGTAACCTGGTCTTTCCACTCCAAAACTTCAGCACCTATAACACTGCTTAATTAAGAAATGATTTTTGCCTGTTTTTAGTAGGTTAATTCTAGATTCATATTCTACTATTGCAAGTTATCCCGCTACCATCTTTTCAATAAGCAAGAAGGTAGTTACAGCTATATTTTGCAGGCATTTTGATGATCCTGATCATAGATTAGAGAGAGAATTTAGGGACTGGAATCAAATATGTCTCATTTGTATTTCATGTCCTAACCCTCAGTTACAAGCACAGAACTGCAAAAGAAATTCCTAATCAAATTTCTAACATAATATATCAGATATAGTGACAAGAAACAAATCCATTTCACAAATTAGGTTATTGAAACTTCAGAATTTCCATTAGAAAATACAAACTTTCTACTTTCAAAATAGTAATTTTTTAGATATGAAAAATGACATGGGACTACGAATACCTTCATAACCTCATAAAATGAGCGTTCATAGTCATGCCTTTAAAATATTTGTTCTTACCTCACTATTAGTTTCTCTTCATATCCATCCTAATAATTATATAGAAGTCAAATATACATATAAGTTTATACATATGTTTTTACATATTTTATACACACATACACACATACAGACATACATATATGGAGAAAAAACAACTGAATTTACTTATTAAAAATTGTGTATTTATTCTTACATGTTTAAACTTCAGTCACCTTCAAAGTACTCTCCATTTGACGCAATACACCTTTTGAGTCATTTTTTCCCACTGCTCAGAACAGTTTTGAACTTGTCAATTTTGACGCCTTTTAGTGCTTCTGCTGTTTTTTGCTTTCACCTCTACCACATTGGCAAAACTTTTCCCTTTGAGGACTTCTTCATCCAGGGAAACAAAAGGTCACTTGGGGCAAGATCAGGTGAATATGGAGGGCGGGGCATGGGGGTCATGTCATTTTGTTGCTCAAAAACTACTGAACACTCAGTGCAATGTGGGCAGGTGTGCTCATAGATCACCCATCATGAAATGGGCAAACGCAATGAAATAGTCTTCAAAAAAAATTCACTGAAGCCAAATGCAGCCTGTGACAACTCTGGTTGACACACTGATATAAATGGGTTACTAGAACACTCGCCTAGTGGGGGAAGCCTGTACTAAAATGGCCCCAGCCTCCAGAAGATAATTCCAGTTTGGGGGCATATATTTATGCATATATATTTTTAAAACATTTCACATTTGATCCCTAGAAAGCCCTCAGTAACAATGGGTACACATCTCAGAGAGACTTCCACATCTGCAAAGGTAGTAAATGTATTAGTTTTCTAGGGGTGCCACAGAAAAGTACCACAGCCTGAGTGGCTTAAACAATAGAAATTAATTCTCCCACAGTTTTGGAGGCTACAAGTCCAAGATCAGTGTGTTAACAGAGCTGGTTTCTCCTGAGGCCTCTCCTTGGCTTGTAGAAGGCTCCTGGCCTTCTTGCATTCCTGGTGTTTCTTTGTGTGTATAAATCTCCTCTGCTTCTAAGACCACTCAGATTGTATTAAGGCTCACCTAATGGCCTATTTTAACTTAATCACCTACTAAAATGCACCAACTACAAATACAGTTACATTCTGAGGTGGGACTTCTGGGGGACACAATTCAGCCCAACCTAGATCTGTGACTTGAAGGCCTCTTGTGTGTGTTATGTGTGTGTTAAAATAAACTCATCACAGGCTCTCTATGAAAGCAAACACATTATATTCTTCATGGAGAATAGTTCAATATGAATGCAAATGAGGTATCATGAACCAGAGTATCCCAGCTTTAAGGATGTTAAGTGGAAGAATGTAATATAAAATAGCAAGGGATTCTGGGAAGATAGCAGCAATGTTGTTATTTTGGGTTGGCCAAAAAGTATGTTATGTTTTATCCATAAAATAAAAGACACATTTTTCATTTTCATCAATAATTGTATTGATCTGGATATTCTGAGTATGTGGGCTATCTTCTGCAATTGGCTTCTAGTGGGTAGAGGCCAGGGGTGCTGCTAAACATCTTAAAATGCATAAGACAGTCCCACAGCAAAGAATTATTTGGTCAAAATGTCAATAATACCAAGAAACTCTGCAAACCACTTTTGACACGTTTGATCAGTCATGGCATCTTCTCCATACACTGCACAAATCTTTTTTTGCATTTCAGTTGCATTTTTACCTTTCTTGAAATAATAAAGCATAATATGCTAAATATGTTGTGTATCTTCTTCTATCTTCAATGTTAAAATGGCTGTACAAAAATTCACCAATTTTGATAAATTTTCTTTTTAATGCACAGTGATATGACAGCTGTCACAATACAATCAACAAAATTGTTTCAAATGATGTTAAAGACAACTAAGCACTATTAGAGCCATTATACTGGAAAGAAAAAAAAAGTAACAGACTTTGTGGCCAACCTAATAGTTTTAGAGTCTCCTGATTTTCCCAGAAGTACAGTTACAACAACTAATAAAAAAGGTGAATCCTGACACACAACATCTATAACAAAACTAAGTGATAAGCTATGCATATGAACACCAAAACAGGAGCGGGCAGGTATAAACTACTGACAGTTACATATATTATTAGTATCCATGTGTATGATAGAAACAGAGTGGGCAGGGGCAAGCAACCAAAGTTCGGAAGGGCTGTGAAATAAAAACAAAACTGACAGCGTTAGAGCTATCTGGGCCCTATGAACACTGAAAACTCACTGAAAACAGAGCTCCTTTTCAGGGCAAAAGCTCACACTGAAGAGAAACTGCTGGGAGTATAATCCAAATAGAAGAGGACAAAAACAATAGAAATAAAGAAAAGAGGTGATACAAATAATAGTGGGGATATAACACTAAATGCACCATCAATGAAAGAAAAAAATAAGTTGGACTCCATTAAAATTTAAAATGTCTGCTCTGTGAAAGACACTATCAAGAGAGTGGAGGACAAGCCACAGGTTGGGGGAAATATTTGCAAAAGACATAGCTGATAAAGGACTGATGTACAAAAAAATACACAGAAGCTCTACTAGAAAATGAAAAACTTGTTTAAAAAACTGCAAAATATCTGAATGACACCTCACTAAAAATGATATACACATGGCAAATGTGCATATGAAAAGATGTTCCACATCATATGTCCCGAGAAAATGCAAATTAAAACAATGAGCTAGGACTTCACATCTATTAGAATGCCCTAAATTCTAGAACACTGACAACACCAAATGCCGGTGAAGATTTGAAACAAGAGGAATTCTCACTCATTGCTGGGGGGAATGCAAACTGGCACAGCCACTTGGGAAGACAGTTTGGCAGTTTCTTACAAAACTAAACATACTCCTATCATATGATCTAGCAGGTGAACTCCTTGGTATGTACTCAAAAAAGCTGAAAATCTTTATATCTACATAAAAACTTGCACATGGACTTTTTAGCGGCTTTATTCATAACTGCCACAACTTGGAAGCAACAAAATGTCCTTTAGTAGGCGAATGGGTATACGAGCATAAACTGTGGTACAGACAATGAAATATTATTTAGTGGTAAAAAAGAAATGATCTATCAAGCCTCTATGTTCATGAAAAAACATAGAGGAAACTTAAATGCATACTACTAAGTGAAAGAAGCCAATCTGAAAACACTAGATACAATATGATTTCAACAATATGACATTCTGGAAAAGACAAAACTATGGAGACAATGAAAAGATCCATGGTTTCTAAAGAGGTACCCTCATATCCAGTCATCGCAGTAGAAGCACCCTGCTAAAACATTTAAATAAGATCCAAAAAAATTGTATAGCAAATAAATATAAGATAAAACCAAATGAAAATTTTAGAACTAAAAATACAATAACCAAAATAAAAAGCTCAATGGCTAGCTCAACAGAGAATAAACATGACAAGGAAAGAAAGAATAGAAATTATCCAATTTGAACAACAGAGAAAAAACAGACTTAAAATTATCTATTTTGACTTCCTTTTCTTTCCTTTGAGGGCAGGAATTCATTTCCTATAAAAGTGTACAGTAAGAAAGGCTCATAGTAGAATCTTATACAAAGTTATGGTAAAAATGGCTAACATTCCTATAAAAAATGAAAGCATACCTTTAAAGAGATCAAAATTGTACCTGAGATTTCAAGATGGGTTAAACAGAAATCAAGAAAATAATGTAGGTTGTGAAAAATATGTAAATTAGAATTAGAAACACTAAAAGAAATAAGTGATGGGGAAAAAGATTTGAAAACAGAGGTGATAAAACTCATAAAAGAATTTTTTAATTTTTCAATAAAGACTAAATTGGAAGAAATACAAAAGACATCAAGCTCAATTGATAATACCTTCAGAAAGATAAAAGATGGAAAACAAAAAATGATTAAATTTTTAAAAATGAAAAGATGAAAAGAGTTGAAGAAAAAGTAACACCAAAGGCAACCAAAAAAGATCCACCATAAGTAACATAGAAGTCCCAAAATAAGAAAATCAAAACAATGCAACAGAATGTTTATAATTTTTTTAACCTTAATTGAAATACAGAAGACTCATAACTATATATTGCACATTGCATACATACTTGGAAAAATCAACCCAGAATGGGAAACACTGAGGTAGACAATATTAAATGTACAAAAATCTAAAAGAGGAGGAAGAAGGCAAAGGGAAGGAAAGGGGGTGAGGGAAGAGGAGAAGAAGGAGAAGAAGAAGAAAAAGATATTTTAGGTTTCTAGGCAACAATTACGGAAGACACATTCTTTTCAAGACAGACTATGCGAAGCCATAAAACAAGATTCAATGAAAATGACTAGAACAGATTTAAATTAGAACTCAGTAACAAGAAGGTAACTTAAATCCCAAAATATTTGGTAATTTAAAAACATACTTCAAATAACTCATTTTGAGAAATCATAAGAAAATTCAAAGGTAATAAAACACACCATATTGAAATTTGTGAGATGTAGCAAAAGCAGTGCTTATTAAGGAAAAACATATAGCTTTAATTATCTATATCAGGAGGAAAAAAAGATTTGCATCAGTTATCTAAGTTTCCAATTTAAGGAGCTAGAAAAGGAAGAATTAACCAAAGAAGTAAGGGAAAGAAAAATGATGATATCAGGAAACAATTTTTAAAAATTAGACAGTAGAGAAAAAGTTGTTTCTTTGAAAAGTTTTAAAAATTCATAAACTTAGCAAGACTATACCTCAACAGTTTATTAGAAAACAACAACAAAAATCTTACCTTGGCCAATTCTGTAATTTTACCAAAACCAGGCTACCAAGAGGTAGCTGTGAATAGACGATCTTAAATCCACTTTGATAAAACTGAGACTCCTCAGGAAAGTCTTCTTCAGAAATAGAGCACTTATTATATCTTGAATCAGTGTTCATGTAGCAATACCACGGTTCATTGTGATCAACTTTGGCTGCATCCTCACTTGACAACAATCTCCATTTCAAACAACTTTCGTTCTCACATTGAACCCACACTTTGTTTAAATACATGTTGTTTTCCATGGAGGTATCCATTGCAGTGTTACAATAGTTTATTATAATCTTAATCCCAAATTCTTCTTTCTCCAAAAATGCATTTAACCTGGAAAATAAATAAGAGAAAAATAAAAGAATAAAGATTCAAGAGTATAAGAAAAGTTCAAACCAATTCCAGGAAATAGCTCTTTGATACCCTCTTTGCCCACCTAATCTCTATCCTATAAAGATCATACATGTTGAGCAAGTTATATTACCACCTGCACAGAAACAAAAGAACAAAAGAGATGCATCAATTGCTTTGGGCACAGAATGCTTCAAAATTAAAAATGAGCAGCATAAGGGAGCTGAAGAGTAGCAGTTAACTATAACATCTATTACTCCACTACTGTGCAGCACACATCTGGTAGGTATTCAATACTTCTGTCATAATAATAGCTAAGCCTACTGAACACTATGATCCAGGTATTGTGCCTTATGCACACAATTCATATAGTCTTCCCAGCAGTCTTAGTATAACCATTTTTTAAAGAGAAAACTGAAGCAAAGAGCAGTAGTTTGTTTATGGTCTCAGAGCTTGTATATGGTAGAGTGGAATTTAAATGAGAGCAGTTTGGTTCCAAATTCTGTGATCTGACTCACTAAGCTGTACTGCCTCTGGATCTATATAATAACATGACTTGATGATCCCACTCTTTTTCTAACTCTGAGGAAACTCAAATGCAGCAAAATATTTCACCATATAAAAATATAAAATTTGTTTTAAGAAAACTAAAGAACTTCATTGCATATATAATTTTGCCTTTTATCTATTAAATAATAGATGTTTTCTATTTAAGAAAAACATTTCTGAGAGCTTTCTTATTATAAAAATTTTAAACATATAAAAAGTTAGTATTGTATGATTAAGCCCCCAATTCCTAACTTCAACAATATTTGTTATGTGTATACTACTAGAAATAATTAACTAAAATACAAGTAGAACTACTAGGAGCTCATTTCACAATATAAAACCAATTTAAAAATACTTATACTATATTAATGAGTTAGTAGAACACTACTAGTCAAGAATAAACACAATTTAAAGAAGCTCTTAACTCATGAGTCAATTATGTATTTAGAAACTCACTTATCATATACCTTTCCAGGTTAACTATAAATTGCTTTGGAAGAAATTGCCAATATATTACAATAGCCATTATTCGCACTTTTTGACCTATTAATTCCACTCATGTGAATGCATCCAAAGAAAATTTTCCAGTTTCTCTCCTGTTACTGATTTCCAGTTTCATACTATTGTGGTCAGAGATGATGCTTGATATCCTTTTGATCTTCTTGTATTTCTATATTGGTTTTGTGTCCTATCATATGATGTATCCTGGAATATGTAGCATATACACTTGCATGTTGTTGGACAAAATGTCCTCTATATGTTTGACAGATGTTTTTCATCTAAAATGTAGTTTAAGTCCAGTGGTTGCATACTGATTTTGTCTGACTGATCTATCCATTGTCGAGAGTAAGTTATTGAAATCCCCTATTATTATTACATTGCTGCCTATTTCTCTCCTCAGGTCCATTAATATTTGCTTTATATATTTTGATGCTCCAATACTGGATGCATAAACATTTTTAATCCTCTTGATAAACTGACACCTTTATCATCATATAATAACCTTATTTGATTTTTTTCAATTTTTTATTTAAAATCTATTTTGTCTGATAGTAGTATTGTAACCTCCGCTCTCTTTTGATTTCCATTTGCATGGAATATCTTTTTCTATCCCTTCACTTTCAGTCTATGATTAGAGAATTAGTCCATTACATTTAAAGTATTTTTTGATAGGTAAGGGCTTATTGTTGCTCTTTAGTTAGTTCTTTTATGAGTGTGTAGATCCTTTGTTCCTTTCATCTTCTCTTGCTCTCATCCTTTGTGATTTGATGATTTGTTGCAGTGGTATATTTTGATTCCTTTCTCATTACCTTTTGTGTACCGACCACAGGCTTTTGCTTTGTAGGTATCATGAGACTTACATAACATTCTATAGTTATAAAAGGCCATTTTAAGATGGTAACTTCAATAGCGTACAAAAGCTCTACACATTTACTTTCCCCCACATTTTGTTTTTGGGATTACAATGTACATTTTTTTATGTTGTGTATCCATTAAATGTTTTGTAGCTAGTCATTTTTAATACTTTTGTTTTTTAATACTTATGAGAGTAATATTTGATTTACACACCATTACCTATTAAAATATTCTGAAATTGACTTTATATTTACCTTTACCAGTGACTTTTATACTTTCATGTTTTCATATTACTAATTAGCATCCTTTCATTTAAGCTCAAAGAACTTCTTTTAACATTTCTTGTAAGGCAGATCGAGTGGTGAAGAACTCCTTCAGCTTTTGTTTACATCAGAATATACCTCTTTCAATTGTGAAAGACAACTTTGTCAAGTAAAATACTCTTGGTTGACAGTTTTTTTAAGGACTATGAATATATCATCCTACTCCATCTGACCTACAAGGTTTCTACTGAAAAATCTGCTTAGTCTTATGAGGGTTCCCTTGTACGTAACAACTTGCTTTTCTCTTACTGCTTTTAATTCTTTGTCTTCAACTTTTGACAATTTGATTATAAAGTCTCAATGTGGGTCTCTTAGGATTATCCTGCTTGGTGCTTTTTATGCTTTCTGGATCTGGGTGTCTATTTCTTCTCTCAGTTTTGGAAGTTTTCAGCCATTATTTCATTGAGTACTGTTTCTATGCCTGCCTCCCTCTCCCTCTCTCTCTCTCTCTCTCTCTCTCTCTCTCTCCCCCCTACCTCTGAGTCTCTCATAATGGGTTTATTCATCCAGGAGATCCCATAAGTCCCTTAAGTGGTCTTCATTTTTTTTCCTTCTTTTTTCTTCTTGTTCCTTTGTTTGGTTGATTTCCACTGGCTTGTCTAAAAGTACATTGATCCTTTCTTCTGTTTTAGTCTCTTGTTGAACTCCTCTACTCAGACTTTCAGTTAATGTATTATATTCTTTAGCTCTATAATTTTTTAGTACTTTTTAATACTTTCTTTTTGTTAAAATTGTTTGTTCATACGTCACTCCTGTGACCTTGGTGAGCATCTTTATGATCACTACTTTGAATTATCTGATGGGTAAATCGCTTATCTCCATTAGTTTTATCACTGGGATGAGCTAGGGAAAGAAAGCATGGAAAGTTTCCACATGTCCATTGAGGTCCAATAGGACTACAAATTATGTGACCCATCAGATCCCAGTACCTAATTAGAAGCCTGATCCTTGGCCAGTAAACGGAAAAGTATGTCAAATCCCTTCCATGGAGAAACTGGGAGTCTTAATTTTTAGCTGCTCCCTCTGGTTAAAGCTGTAATGAGAGGATGGGGGCAAAGAATGCTCACAGTCTGTTAAAAATCACCTCTTTGTTTTCTATAGTGAAGGGGGACTTATGAATGCTGAGTTTTTTGCTCTCCTAGATAGATTATTTGAGAGCCATTCCCTCAAGTGATAGCCATAAAACTTGGGGTGCTAGATGTGTGGACAAGTTTCTTCAAGGAGAAGCTGGAACCCTGCTGTTATCATTGAAGTGAGCGACAGAAGAGAAGGTGAGGGAAGAACCCACAAGCCCTTTCAGCTTCTGGAGGAGCCCAATAAACTTCTAAATGCAAGCTAATTAGAAGTCCAACACCTGGGCAAGCTAGAAAAGTCTACAGTCGAACCCCTTCCAAGGAAAAAACTGGTATTCTTGTGTTACGGCCTACCCTCTCTGTGTTGAGCCCAGTCTTATAGCCAAAGTAAGTGCTCGCGCTTCTGTTTAAAACCACTTCTTTGTTTAATGTGGTTCCAAGTCTTTGTTTCACTCACAAATACTGAGCCCTACTGGCTGCCAGAGCTAGGTGACTTGGGAGCCAGACCCTTGGGTAGCAGCCATAAAAGTTGGGGAGCTAGATGTGTGGTCGAACACTTTGCTCCTCAGGGAGAAGCTGGGGGTTGAGGGTTCCTTACTGATTAAAAGGTGCTACACTGAAAATTTATGGCATGAGTGTGTCTCAGCTTTTCCTACTCATTTCAATGTGGGTATTTTCTCATTCACTCGATGTGTAGGAATCATTCAGATAGTCTCTGTACTTCTCTCCAAGGGAGGTGATTTACATGTTGTTTCCTAGAGTGTAAGCTATCTGAAGGAAGAGATGTTATTTTTGTGTTCCCAGCAATGAACACGTTGATGATGGAAAAATTGCTGTGTGTTGATCCCATATGCCTAAAAAATGCTTTACATGCAGTGATTTTTCGTATCACTTCCCTAATTTTGCTCAGTTTCTCCTATATTTCTGTGAAGCATCTGGAACTGAATAAATATTCTAACAGATGGGAAAAGGACTAGTGAGCAATTTTTTAATTTGTAACAATATATTACAATGCATTACTAGTTATATTGAATTTATTAAAGGAACCACCAAGGTCTGTAGAGCTCCACTAAACAGTTCTAAACAACTTAATATGATATAATTATTATAGATATTTATAGCATTAAAGTAAAAATTATGAGCTAAATAAGTAAATTCCATATAGATTTTACATAAATTCTCCAAAGATTTCTTTTTTTATTTCATGATTGTTATTTTAGAATGGTATAGCAGAGCCTGAAAAAAACAGAAAATAGGATCAATTCTTCTTGAATTGAAGTATTACACAGTCCCATTGTTCAACAAAACAAAGGTCTTTCAGATGGAGTATGGCCAATATGAATTCTTGTGAAGCATCAATTTTTATTAAAATGTATATGCATTTTATGACTGATGCAACCCAGATGGTAAAATTACAACATAACCAAGGAGTTCTGAACAATATCAGAATTTAATGAGACAGTGTGAATAAATACATACAGAAGAGGAATGAAGATAAATGGCTACTTATAAAAAAATTGTTTTTATTGTTTGTATGTGAATGAGAAAAATGATTGTTCTTCCAAACAAAAAATAACTGCCATTCTTTCGCTCCTCAATATTGCTGTTATAGGAGGTAATCCATTTTTAACCACAGGCTAGCCCAGGTAATACAACTCTTCTCAGTCTGAGAAAAGTAATAGTATCTATATCACTGTCTTCAGAGTTGGGGCATTTCAGTCTTATAATTTCAATTTCCATCACTTCTGTTTTCTAGATAATATCTCACTGGTAACCAATGATTATAAGAGTGCCTACTTTCAAAGAGAACTTCAAGTAATAGGTTAATTTTAATGTTATGGGTTAAAATTTTATAATATTCAAGAGACAATAGGAAAAGATCAAAACTTGGAGTAAAAAATGTAGTTTCTAACCTTAGTTATGCAAATTCCTAGCTATGTAATCTTCAGAAGTCCTCAGAGTTTTTATCTGTAATGTAAGGATAGTAGGGCTAAAAAGTTGTCCTACTTTAATGTTTCATGATTGATCCATTCTGACTGTTTTTCCTCTCTACTGCTGGTGCTGGATGACCAGCTCCTCTGTCTTATTTTTAGCCATGTATCAGAGTTTAAATTTCACCCGCCACCCTTTCATCACTGTGTTATTTAGTCATATCAACTCCGAAGACTTGCTAAGCTTTATTTGCTTTGCAATATGTGCTGGTTTTCAGTTTTGGGGTTTGTTTTTTTTTTTCTGTCTTCAGTTCATATGTATTCTCCCTTAACGAGGCAATCTTATCAGTCTAAAAGGTGTATTTCTTGCTCATCATTAACATCTGGCACCCTTCATCACCTTCAGTCCCTATCTGGAACCTTCAGTCTGATATCTTCCAACACCACTCATGAAAGATGTTTTTATCACAATCTTCAAGACAATTAAAGATAGCAGATATAAATTCCCTGTGGCAAATGTTAATAGAGTATTTCACCGACCTTCCCACCTATCCAGCCCAATATGATGTTATCAGCTCTGATATCAGAAAGTCTAAGAGGAGTCCAGAATCTTCCAATTACTGGTTGTATAACTTTGGGAAAGTCATTTAACCTCTTATAATTTTAATTTTATCTGCAACAGTATTATTTCATAGACAGGTCCTAATGACGATTGTTTTTTAAAAAATAAGTAAATATAATAGAGAACAGTGACAGGACTAAAAATGATTTTGTACTAGGGGCACTCAAATTTGAAAGTTTTCACAGTACTCCCAGAGAGGGAATTTTTAAAACTTATTCTTAGAAAGATTACGGGAAGGAGAAAAAAAAAAACTGTAGAGCGGAGAGGTGAGGTCTACAGTAGCAAAGAGAGATAGGAGTTCCACGGGAATCAATCTCAAGAAGCTGCATTTCAATCAAGCAAAATTTAAAATGTATATTTATAATTTGAAAATGATAAAGAATTATCTGACATTCTCATATATACGGACATAAGGGCAAACTGGTGGAAACTTTGGGACAGAAATTTTGCAACATGTATCAAGGGCCTTGAAAATGTGCCCATGCAGCCCTGGTCGGGTCGCTTGGTTGGTTAGAGCATTATCCCGATAGGCAAAGGCCATGGGCCCAATCCCTGGTCAGGGCACATACAAGAATTAATGCATACCTAAGCGAAACAACAAATTGATGTTTCTCTCTCTCTAAAAGTTAATTTAAAAACATATAAAATGTGCCCATGTGATAATAGTATTTCATCAAATACTATTACTCAAATTGTGTGTAGTTTAATATCTGTGTGTATTTTTAAAATATTAAGTTATTAATATCAGTTACGTTGCTGATTTTGACAACTACATTACAGTCATGTAATAATAAAAACAATTCCTTGTTTTTGAAAGTACACACTGAAATACCAAGAGGCAGAGAGGGATCAATCATGTCTGCAATTTAATCTTTGCAAAGATTGTATTCTTTGCTCTGTGTGGTCAAATCCTCTGGTACCAGCAAGGTGCACCAGGAATGCAAGTTGCCATCTCCATGGTCACCTGTGAACTAGGGAATGAAGGAACTAGATGGGTTTGATGGTTAATTTTATGTGTCAATTTGGTAGGCCAGGGTGTCCAGTTATTTGGTCAAATTTTATTCTGGATGCTTCTGATGAAATTAACATTTAAATCAATGGGCTTTGAGTAAAGCAGATTATCTTCCATAATGTGGTTGGGACTCAATAAAAGCTGACCTTCCCCAAGCAAGAAGGAACCATGCCAACAGGCTGCCTTTGGACTTGAAATGCACTTTTCCCCGAGTCTCCAACCTGCTGGTCTACTCCATCAAATTTTTGGACTTACTGAGCTTCCACAATCACTTGAGCCAATTGCTTCATATAACTCTTTCTTCATAGATAGATAAACAGACATATACATGTAGATATAAATATGAATATATATGTATGTATGGATATATATGCCTATATACCTAACCTATGAATTTAGGGGTATACACAAATGTTTGGTACATAATAATCAGTAAACCAATAGTTGGTTCTTTAAAAAGATAAAATTCAGTAATGTCATATTAGAAATATAACTGTAGGACTTAAAAATTTTAAGTTACTAGAGGATACCTTGTATATATTTAACTCAAATGGAAATTTACAAAGCCAGAAAAGGAAAACAAAGACTATGTTAATCACATTTACAGAAGTGGATTTTAAAAAAACCTAGCAAAAGCAGATAAGTCTGTGAAGTGAATCAGCTGTCAGAGAAAATTAATCATGGTCAAATTGGCAATGACAGGTAAGAATTGTGAGTTCGAGACTGGTCTCCTGCAAGATGGCCTCCCAAAATGTGATATCCTACAAAGCTCCATGGAAGCTGACTATGGTCATCAATTCTGGTCAACAATCGTATCTCAGTGCTACCTCCAGCCTACATTATACCAGCAAGGGGGCTTGTGCAAACCCAACTGTGTACACTGATGTGGCCTACTGGTGTTGCAATCCTACTGCTAACTTGCAGCATCTTAAAGCTAGCTGTAACCACAAGGATTAGATTTCAGTTGGGTTGGGAATGCCCATCAACCTCGAATGCCATGCTTTCAGAATTGTGCTAGAATTGAAGTTCTGCCACATCATGCTACTATTGTATCCTGGTCCCTAATCATGCTAAGGAAGTAGCTGGTATTTCTCTAATTATTCATTAAAAGCTCCGTAGTTCATGGTCAAGGTCCCTCTATAATGAAGTTTGTCATAAGGCCTTTTCAGATGTCTGTGTTCTGATTCAGAATGGAATGAGTCAATGGAGACTTACCCACTGAGCAACCGATTCCTGTCTGTGAGCATTCTCTAAGAAATGCTGCTCCAGCAGGGTTGACAGGTGTGCTGCTGGCCACTTGCATTGTTTGCATGGCATGCCACGTTACAGACTGAAGAAAGAAAGCCATACAATATTTGCCACCCCCAAAGCATGTGAGAAATTCAACATTCATTTATGATTTTTACAACAAAAAATAAAGTTGAGGCTCAACCTAACACCATTTATAGAAATAAACTTCAGACTGACTAAACACTAATATAAGAACATATAAAATAACACATATTAACACTGAAATAGAAATGTATTTTTATGTAAAACACAAGTCATAGATTAATAAACCTGAACATGTTGAGATTAAATCTGTGCAAATAAACAAAAAAACACCATAAAATAAACTGAAAGGCAAGAAATAGACAAGGATAAAATATTTTCAAGATATGAACATATGGATTAATATTCTGGATACCTAAAGCATGAGGTGAATGTCCTCAGTAGAAGAGCTTCAGGAAAGCAGGGAGGCCTCAAGGTTGTTTTTTTGTTTATATTGTTTTTAAAATACTATAATAGGACTAAATCTATTTAATATCCTAGTAAAATTCTGATTATCAGTATCCAACAACATAAAAAGTATAAAATAGACTTGTGATTTCAAGTGTATTAATAAAAGGGTATGACTACGTAATACATTCCATGACCAAAGAGAGGGGAGAACGCAGAAAAGAGGACAATGAGTGGGTCTAATAAAAAACTACAGACACAGAGATGATCTATATAGTATATTCTATCACCCATGCTAGGCAAAATGTACAAAATAAAATTCAAATATGACTCAGGAGAGAGATGATAATGGCTAAGACTCTTACATCAGCATCTCTGGGGAGAGCCCACCCAAGTCATTACGTAGTCTGTATATATGGTGGCATGTGGTAAGTAGGTTTTTCCTAAAGAAAGAAGTATAGAATTTAATTTTAGACTAATAACTATAAAATTAAAGGATACTCATTAAAATGGTTCATTGCTTATTGTTATCTATACTATCCTAATTTTTAAAAGCCAATTTTTAAAATAAGCACTGAGTCACATTTTAATAAGGTAGGCAATTAAATGTTCTTCCTTCATTATAAGTAAGTCTGAACTGGTGATGTTTTTTTCCTGAACTTTTAGAAAAGCACCAATAAAAGTACTTTGGTTTGGGTTCAAATGAGAGCAGCTTTTAATAAACACAATGAGCTCCAGATTCGGGATTCATTAACCATTTACCATCTCAATGTTTCCAAAGCCTCACTGAAAGAGCCACCCAAAAACCAGCCCACTCAGCATTAATATACACATCTTTTCTTCTAGAAGAATTTTTCTTTAAAATGAAATGAAAAAAAAATCCCGGTAGGTTCAAACAAACCAAATGCCCATTCTACACAGGTAAACACTTCCAAAGGTCAACTGAATCCAGAGCTAAAACTGAACTGTGCAGGTTTTCAGTGAAATCATCAGTCATATACTACGAAAAAAAGTCAACTATTTACATATGTGGCAAACCTTCTAAGAAACGTACTCCAAGAAGCATTAACCTTTGATTTGTGCCATCCTAATGACTTACACATTTTATTTTTCAGATACTGTAGCATTTTAATAAGAGTGTATTAGCTACTGTATGGTAATGCTTTGGTATATTCATAGAGGATCCCTTATCTTAAACATGGGAGTTTACCCAAAGAGGAGCTTTGGTTCTGCTTTAGAAGTCTCATATAAATTAAACACCTTATCAAATATTAACACAGAGGGAGTTAACACAGGATACAATGCAGACGGTCAAGTTACCTCTTTGTATATTTAGGAATTACTTTCTCCTTCAAGGTATTTACACTAGAAAGCTTAGTCTGTCCTGATTAATATTTCAGTAGTAAAGGTCTGAGTGATTAGAACCTTGGCAAAACCTTAATTCAAAATTATCAACAAATACCCCAGTGACAAGGCTATGTGGTTGAGTTATTACAAATTTACAACAGTCAGGGAAAACTAGTATAGCCAGTCATTTTTGAAAAATGCTTCAACCACTATTTCTCAATATAGAAGGATAAAACTATATAGGGTTTATCGTACAATTAATTTTATCTCTGTCACCTGAAACTTCCTTAATTTCATTCATTAGAAGAGGGTTTAAAGACTTAAGAACACTTTATAGCAGAATTCAGCTTTCCTATGAAATATTCAGTATCTTAAATATTAATGTACACTGTTTTTTAACAAGCTATAGATACAGTACTAGCTTCAGAGTTTGTGGAAATGGAGAAAAGAAGAACCAATCCAAAACCATTCTAGAAATCACCCTGGGACAGGACAGCAGAAGACTTGCAAACAAAAACAAAACTTGCAAAAAGACTTGCAAATCAAAAACAAAAAAGTCACTGTTAAGAGCTGAACTGTAAACCCCATACCCCAAAATTATATGTTGAAGTCCTAAACCCCAGTATCTCAGAATTTAACTGTATTTGGAGATAGGGTATTTAATGAGGTAATTGAATGGAATGGAATTGAATTGAATTAAATGAAATAAAATGAAATTAAAATGAAGTCATCAGGGTGTGTTTTAATCCAGTCTCACTGGTGTCCCTACAGAAGAGGAAATTCGGATACAGAAGCCTGCAGAAGGAAGACAATGTGAAGACACGGGTAGAAGAAGACCATCTGTAAGCCAAGGAAAGAGGCCTGGAACAGATCCTTACCTTAAGGATCTCAGAAGGAACCAGCCCTGAGGACATCTTGATTTGACTTCTAGCTTCTGGAACTGTGAGAAAATAAATTTCTGCCGTTTAAGCCACTTAGTCTGCATTATTTTGTCATGGCAGCCTTAGCAAACTAATACAGCCACTTTTGTCTTTCCAAAATTTAAATAGTTTTTCGTTCCCCTTCTACATAAATCTCAGTCACCACTCCTCAGTAGAAATGGCTAGAGGTTCCGGCCCCTGCTCCTTCAGCTTCTCAGACACTGCTCTCTTATTGCTTCAGCATGTTTAAAAGGACTTCCCCCGAATTGTCTTTTATAGATAACCCCACAACATATTTTCTGCCTTTTCCAACATGTGAGATTAAAAAGAAAAAGACAGGTGTTCTTATTAGAACCAGAAGCCATCTCTGTATCAGAGCCATCATCTGAATGGCTCTGCAACAGGAGACTGGGCACAAGAAATACTGAGGTGGTACCATGGGCATCAGAAACATAAGGGTAACATCCTTCTCACAGTTTACTGATCTGCTTGCTTTTTTATCCTGTTTCCATATAAACTTTTCACTTTCTTTGGCATCAATACAGAGTTCAGACTGGGTCCTGCCCTTGCATCTACAACATGATTCCAGTTTGGGGTTTTTTTGGCGGGGGGGGGGGGGGGTTGGTGTTTGGTTCTTTTTTAATCCTGCCAGCAGCTTTTCCTTTCTTGTCACAATACTCAGCCACTGTAAAAGTCTTCTGAAGGAGTGTCATGTAACTGCAAACAGCTCTGAAAGTCCTTTCATCATTTACTGTCACTACATTGAAAATTGGAGAACCTAGCACTGCAAATACAGCAACCCTCTCTACATCGGTACAACTGTGGCTTGTAAAGCTAAACATCTTTTCTTTTAGAAATAGTCTTCTGAAAGCAGCCATTCCTCTTCTTTCATTTATCTTCTTTTTTTCCTCTTGCATCCTCACAGTGATTACCTGAAACCTTTATAAGCCTCAGACCATCTTCCTCATTCTCAAAAGATAAACTTTCCTCCTACATTACAGGAAAATCTCTATCCTTTCACATCTCGACATATAAATACTTATCTAAAACTGCTCTCACTTATTTGCTGCAGTTTCAGACCTTGATTCTATTTTCTTTGTTTTGAAATACTTCTCAATGGTTGCGTCATAATGCTAAGGCAAAGACAAGGTCCCTTTCTTCCAGTAATATTAGGTACTATTATGAGACAAACACAAAATACTATCGAAGCACATAAGGCACACACACCTGAGACTTTCAGATAAGAGGTGATGTCTAAGCCAATCTGAAAAATGCTAAGTAGGAGTCAAAGTCCCTACTCTGTGCCCCAGCAGTCTCTGCTCCCTCTACATTACCACTTAACACATTGTGTAACAGTTTATTTAAAGAAATTCGCCACAAAACAAGAAAAATCCACGTAGGGAAAGGTTAATATCTATCTTGTTAACCACTGTATCTCTAGCTTCTAAAGAAAACTTGCCAAAGAGAAGCAATGAATATAATAATATTAAGAAATAATTGAAATACTATGAACCTCAGAGTTAGACTGACCTAACCAGTGTAGATATTCAAAATATGTAGCGATGAGGATTGTTGTATCAGTTGAATATCTGTAGCTCTGGATTTAAATTCTGGTTCCACTTACTATGAGATTTTTAAGTGATGACAAGTCAATTAAATAATCTGAATATTATTTTATCATGTGTACATGTTGAAGGTAATTATAATTAATAGAATGGTTTTAATGATGAAACAGAATATGAAAAAAAAAAAAACATTGCAGTGCCCGGTACACTAAAGACATGTAATAAATGTTTGACTTCCTTGCTAAAAGTGAGTTATGTTCGTAGTTACATAAGAAAATTGAAATATGCAGAAACCAATGCAAAATGAAAGCTCTGATTATTTTGTCTTTCCTTTGTGATTTTTCTCAAGTGCTCAACTTAACAAATAATTATTTAATTTGCTTCTAAACCTTAAAATGCATTTATCATTAATCTTCTCTATGATGTAAATTTAACATTGACTGCTCATTCCTTTACTTAACAGTGTCTATATATCAACTGTAGACTATACTTAATTATTCAACAGAAATTTATTAAGAGCCTATTATCTGTGCAAAATCATAATTTATCTTTATCATTCATGAAGTAGTTTATGCAGCTACTGCTGGAAAGCTTGTAGCTTAATAAAGCTCCAAGATGCTTAATAATATTTTCTTTTCTTTTTTTGTTTTAATAAGGGAGAAAAACTGATGGTTTCCATTCAAAATCAGCAATCAAAGTAGAATGATAAGAAACAGTTTACTGGCATATTTAAAGGCTAATTTTTTTTGCAGCAACTATATTCCTCTGCTTTAAATTTTTTCAAAAAACATTAATAGTTAGAAATCTCGTACTTGTATTAATTGCCAATTTTAAAACTTAGTAATCAGTCTGAATGCTTTAAGTCTATATTAAATGGCTGCGAGTATCCAGTTTATTCAGTATATTGAGACTTGTAAAATAACAGATCCAACAAAGATAATTGCAACTTAGCTCTTCAGACTGTCTACCAAACATAATAGTGTTATAAATGGATTAGAATTATATCTGTAGGTTGAACATGGGAGAGTATTAATTTCAGACTTGCTTCACTATTTCTCCCTACATGTGCTCATTCTCAAATGACCTTTATCTAAGCTGCACTGGTATGGAAGTCACATGGTAATTTGCTTAAAGATAAAACTTAGTTCCACTAATGTTCTGGAAGAACAGTCTTTAATTAAGTTGACCACTTCCTTCAAATCACAAGACACAAAAACAGAACCTTAAGTCAATCTAATTAGAGAATTTCAACTTGTTATTCGAAATGATTTATCAATTGTCATTTATATTCCTCATTTTAGAACTGTGTCATAATTCTATTAAGTAAAAAGTGATAACTTCTTACTCTGGGTTCTAGTGAGCAACCGCATAATTATTGTTTCAAGAATCACCACACAAATATTAAGAAAAGGAACCTTTCACTAAAGAATTTTCAAATAATTTGAAAATGGGAGTAATTGTAAATTGCATAATGCAATTATGCAATTCTTCATTATGCAATGAAGAAAGTACATTTCTTCAACGTATCACATCTAAATTTGCAAAGTAAATATAGAATAGGAGTAAGTGGGACTTTTTACCCTGAAAAGAAACAAACTAAAGGTTTTTCCCAATTTTTCCTATTTTTGCTTATTTTTTAAGTATATTTTACTGATTATGCTATTACAGTTGTCTCAATTTTTTTCCCCTAGCCCTCCTCCAGCAATTCTCCCACTTAGCTCGTGTCCACAGGTCATTCATGTAAGTTCTTTGGCTTCTCCATTTCCTATACTATTCTTAACATCCCCGTCTATTTTGTACCTACCAATTATGCTTCTTAATCCTGTACCTTTTCCCCCATTCTCCCTCTTGCTCCTTCCTGCTGATAACCCTCCATGTTATCTCCATTTCTATGATTCTGTTCCTGTTCTAGGTGTTTGCTTTGTTTTTGTTCTTTTTAGATTCAGTTGTTGACAGTTGTGTTTGTTTGCATTTTACTGTTCATAGTTTTTATTTTATTCTTTTCATAAATAAGTCCCTTTAACATTTCATGTAATAATGCCTTGGTGATGATGAACTCCTTTAACTTTACTTTGTCTGGGAAGCACTGTATCTGTCCTTCCATTCTAAATGATAGCTTTGCTAGATAGAGTAATCTTGGTTGTAGGTCCTTGCCTTTCATCACTTTGAATACTTCTTGCCAGTCCATTCTTGCATGCAAAGTTTCTTTTGAGAAATTAGCTAATAGTCTTATGGGGAGTCCTTTGTAGGTAACTCTCTTCTTTTTTCTTGCTGCTTTTAAGATTCTCTCTTTATCTTTAACCTTTGGCATTTTAATTATGACGTGTCTTGCTCTCTTTGTGTCCATCTTGTTTGGAACTCTGTGAACTTCCTGGACTTGTATGTCTATTTCCTTCACCAAATTAGGGAAGTTTTCTTTCATTATTTTTTCAAATGTTTTCAATTTCTTGCTCTTCCTCTTCTCCTTCTGACATCCTTACGATTCAGATGTTGGAATGTTTAAAGTTGTCCCAGAGGTTCCTAAGCCCCTTCTCACTTTTTCTTAATTCTTGTTTCTTCATTCTGTGCTGGTTTTTATTTCTTCCCTATGTTCCAATTTGTTGACTTGAACCCTGGCTTCCTCCCCATCACTGTTGGTTCCCTGTGGATTTTTCTTTATCTCACTTAGTGTAGCCTTCATTTATTCCCTTATGTGTTTGGTGTACACAATGAGATCTCTAAGCATCCTTATCACCAGTGTTTTGAACTCTGCATTTGATAGGCTGGTTATCCGTTTGGCTTAGTTCTTTTTATGGGGTTGTGATCTGTTATTTCATTTGGGCCATATGTCTTTATCTCTTCAATTTGGCAATCTCCCTGTGTTTGTTTCTGTGTATTAGGTAGACCTGCTTTGACTCCCTGTCCTGATGCACCTGCTACAGTGTAAGGGGTGGAACCTTACAATGGGTTTCAACCTTAGGTAATCATGGGGGTTGGGGGAGGGAACCCACTTTGCTGTGTTATGGTGCTATATGTGGAGGAGGGGTAAGAGAAGGAACAATGCTGCTTGCTTCGCTCTTGCTCCATTTCCAGTCACTTCCCATATGTGATGGCACCCTTCCAGCTGCTGCTCTGGTGCTGAATCCCAGAGTGGGTGGGTTTCTGTACATTCTAGGGCCATGTGGGTCCTTTAAATGGGCTCTCCTGAGAGACTGGCAGTTTCTTCTGCCACCACAACCTCCACTGGTATTTACAGCCCAAAGTTATGAGGCTTTATTGTCCTGGCACTGGAACCCTGGGCTGGCCTGGGGCTTGGATGGCTCTCTCCCCAGGTGTCCCTCCGAGTTTTTATCTGCCACACATGAATTTGGGACCTCCCATTTTGCCAGCTGCCTCGCACACTGCATCCGCTCCACCCCTCCTACCTCTGAATATTTCTTCTTCAAATCCTTGGTTTTCGGGCTTCCATACAGTTCGATTTTGTGGCAGTTCTGGTTTATTTTGTTTTGAGGTTAGTAGTGATACTTCTTACAGTTGTGTGAGGAGGCAAAGCATGTCTACCTACACCTACATCTTGACCAGAAGTCTGTCCTTTTTTCTTTTTAATTTCTTTGAAAAGGGTCCTCTCCTCTTTTGGCCTGGAAGAAATCCTGGACTGCACATCCTTCTGCAAGATGAGATGGGGAAGACGAGGCAGGTTTATTCCATAAAAGACCCCACAAAATCTCATATTCATCCTCTACATTTTATTTAGAGACTTCAAAGCCTCACCATGATTATTCTGGGAAGACTGAGTCTTATCTCCATGTAGACATCTCTCCAGGAATATTCTGTGCTAAGCTTCCTGGGCTCCGTTTCATTTGACAACATGTTCACACCCAGTTTCTCTAAGATTATTTGTTGAAATCCTTTGTTCAGATTATTCCCCAACCCCCTCTTTTTCTGTTACGTGTGTATTTACATTTTTTTTAACTGTAGTTTTAATAGAAAAAAAAGATATAAATAAGTCTATAATATTGAACAGAACTTGACAATTTGCCTTTTAAACAATGTACTGTAAACATTTCCTATGTTATTAAATGTCTACACTATTTATCATTGGAATAATTTTTGTTTTGAAACTGAAATTATATTCTTTTACTCAATTATTTCAGTTCTAATGAAATTCAAAGTAAAGATCACAAAATTTTTTCAATATTAGAGTCACCAGTTGATTTTTTTGTATTTTACTAGAATTGGTTCAGAGACCATGAGTTACCTATTTTTCTTTTGTTGCCTGTGCTTTTGGTGTCATACCTAAGATATCATTGCCAAATCCAATGTCAAGAAGCTTTCTCCCTATTTTTCTTCTAGGGGTTATTGTTTAGCTCTTATATTTAGGCTTTTGATTCATTTTCACTTAATTTCTGTACACAGTGTGAGGTAAGGATCCCACTTCATTGTTTTGCAAATGGACACTCAGTTTTCCATTTGTTGAAGACTGCCCTTTCCCCATTGAATGGTCTCCGCACCTCTGCTAAAAATCATTTGACCATATATGAGTTTGTTGGGGCTCTCTATTATATTGCTCTAAATGTATTTCTTTATGCCAGTACAAAACTGTTTTGATTTTGTAGCTTTGTAATATATTTTAAGGTCAGCAAATGTGAAGCATCCAGCTTTAGTCCAGCTTTGTTCTTCTTTTTAAGGTTGTTTCAAGGTTCCTTGAGATTCCATACTAATTTTAAGATATTTTCCATTTTTTTAATCCTCACCCAAGGATATACTTTTATTGATTTTAGAGAGAGAGGAAAGGAGGAGAAAGAGGGAGAGGGGATTGGGGGAAATGGAAAGGGAAAAGTGAGAGAGAGAGAGAGAGAGAGGGAGAGGGAGACAGAGACACAGAGAGAGAAGGAGAGAGAGAGAGAGACATCAGTAGTTTGCCTCCCATGCATGCCCTGGCCAGGAATTGAACCCGTAACCTAGGTATGTGCCCTGAGCAGTGATCAAACCTGCAACCTTTTGATGTACAGGACAACATTCCAACCAAATGAGCCACCTGGCCAGGGCTGTTTTTATTCTAGATAACAGCCATTCTAATGAGTGTGGTCAATAATTTTAATTCTAATCACCTAATTCCTTAAAATATTTTTTTCTATAAGTATGTTAAAATATTCCAGTATTGTGGGTTTGTCTCTCAGTTCTGTCTAGTTTTGCTTCATATATTCTGAAGCTCTTTTTATTTTATGCATATTGTTTTTATCTTCTGATGAAGTAATACTTTTTCCTGAAAGTGTGCTTTGTCTCATGCTAATATATCAGGCAACTTTCTCCTTTAATTTATTCATGATCAATATTTTTTCATCCTCTGCTCTTTTCCATAGATCTCTTATAATCAGCACACTTAATTTTTTTTCAATACAGTCTTTTAGTAATGTGTACATTTAATGTCATACTGCTGTACTTAGTTTTAAATATTATCATCTTACAGTGTGTGCAACAATAAAGTAGATGTCAACCATGACTATTTTTTCTAACAATTTTTATTAAAACATCATTAGAAGGTACAAAATTAGTCTTGATTAAAATTACATATTAAAATCAATATTTAAAATTTTTATTATTTTTTTCAACAAAAAGGAGACTTGGGACTGACATTATCTAGGTTGTGGATGGGGAAAACTACATTTTCTCTAACTCCACTAAAGGAACACTTCATAAACACATCATGTTATGTGCTACAGCTTATGGCTGACAATTCCTTATTGATCTATAGTATTTCTCATCTAAAAAAAAAAAAGTGAGTAAACCTCTCTCACAGTTTTTGTAAAGATGAAAGTCATTTATAAAATTTCAAAGATTCTTGTTGTTGCTTTATGTTTAGAAAACAAGAATTATAGAGTAATCTGGTAATTCACTTATTGCTGATACACAAAAATTTTCCCTAGGCCTTTTCCTCAACCCAAGCCATTATTTTTCTTCCTAAACCAAGGATATCCATATGCATACTTTTAAAGTAAGTTTGCTCTATCTGGAGAACCACAGTTGTCCTCTGCCTCTCTGCACAAACAAAAAACTTTTTAATCCTCTAAGAGTTTTTATACTGTATTTCATACCTTTAAAAAACTATTGACCAAAACAATAAATATTCAAACTTAGTGAATGAAATACTCAATGTCAAAAATAGTTATATTTCATGAATGTAAATATTATTGATAATTTAAATATTTCTGTTACTAGTAAATTCCCAAGTTAAAACACAAAATTTTATATAGATATGGTCACCTCATTTCCATTTTCGTCTAACCGGTATTAGAAATAAAAATGAAGAAATAAAAAAAGTAAAGAATAATCTGACTTCTAAAATTCTGTTTTGAGCAATCGACACAGTTACTATGCTCGAATGCTCAACATATTAATGATTTTCTCAATGTACGGTTAAATGATTCCAAGTAGTTACAGTTCTGCCTTATCTCTGATCTTTAAACTTCTTTGTTCTCTGACACAGGTATATGCAACATGTTAACTCCTTTTCGGTAAATGTGTCAAACAGTCTTAGCAGGGAAATAATAAAAAATAAACCTCTTCAAGAACAAAAGTTGGATTATTTTAGAAAAAGGATTGGTGGGATGGAATAAGAACTTAAGACTTCTGCCCATGATATACAGGTAGCAATGCAATTCACTATGAAGGTTTAGAACTGAGAATTTTGATGTTAGTTTAAGATGATCTTTGGAGAAAACCCTTTGTATTTCAAGCACAAAAGGAACATGCAAATTTGATGTGTACTAGGCAAAATTAGGTGTCAAAACAATGATGATACCTTTCTGGCACATATTCCAAAACAAAATTATGACTAAATAATGTAAAAAAAAATTATGACTCAGTATATACTGGAGATATAGAATCCTTTTCTAAATATGACGTCATTTTAGGGCAAATACTTGAGAAACAGAGCTACAATTCTCGAACTGAATGTTAGAGAATTTTTCTGGAGTTCATCAATTCTCTGAAAATTTTCATAAATGTAAAAAAATAATAATAATCTAAGAATGTAAGTAAGTATAAAATCATAATCAGAGTAAATGGAATGAAAACTTTATGAGTAGAGATAACCAATTTCTATGTCCAAGTTAGCATTGTTCATAGGAGCTGGTGAAAAAATCGTCCGGGCTAGACTAAGACCACTGTGTTTTGAAACATGCTAAAGAGTCATTTCAGGAGCTTCTGAGGAGAAATGTAACGGTAAGATTTACACTTTTAAAAGATCATTTACATATCCCTATAAAGGGCAAGTTGGAAGCCAAAAAAGGGAAAAAATTAGAGGAAACTATTTTTATAATAATACGGATAAGAAACTGGCACCATAGACACTATGAAATAGGACTGGAAAGATAGCTAAGGGATAGAAGCAATAAAGCCAGGTGAACAGACTCACTATGCAATGAGAGAAAGGGGGTTATTAAAGACAAAAGAGGCTGACATAAAATGATTGTCAGGAGAAAACTGTTAATAAAATACTCTGTGAATTAAAAAATACACATGCCTTTGTGTTTGGACTTTTAAGAATCAATTGACTACTCAAAATTTTAAAGTCTACACTAGTAATTATGTTTTGAACTTTGTAACTATTACAAAGTTAATGATTTCATTTTTATATCATGAGTTGTGCAATAGGTTTGGAAAGTTTCCTTCTCCTTTCTGCTACATGATCTATTTGAAAAATCTAGCTTAATGTCTTTCTATACATCTTATTGAAGTTTAAAGTCAACCTTTCATTACTGTTTATTTGGTAGTTTTAAAAAATGTCTTTCCTCTGAAAAGCTGAGGTTTTTAAATAAAAAATAAAAGTTTATATTTTTTCCATAGGCACATAAACAAACTGTCACACACACACACACAAAAATAATGGGAGGGAATTTCCAGTCACATTGTTAAATTTCACATAGGTCTTTGACTATGTGACTGATTTTTCTGTAATAGATTTCAGTTCCTTATTCATCGAAAAGACATTTTGCCTGTCTCATCTCACTGTCTAAAACAATGTTTGGTACATGGCAGGTGTTAAATAAATGTTTGTTAAATATTGAATAAATTAATGAATTCATATCTTAAGTAGCAAGAGTACAACTGTCAAGTCCCAGGAGGGTTGCTCACACTTCTTAGAGTTCCATAAGAACTGTAAGATTCCCTCTACTGGATCTTCTTTTTCTGTACAATCTACCAACCCCATCCTGGGTTCTCTATTAGCTGCTCTCATATTTCTTCTCCCTACTCCTCACATCAAAGGCTTTCTAGGACTACTAATTTTTTTCTTCACCTATATAGGTTTCCAAAAGAAAATCGTTGCATTTAGTTCCTGTGCATACAATTATAATACTGCAAACAATCATGATTGACTACAAATCACTTCAAGTCAAAGAGTTATTATGAAGCACAGATTGTAAGTCCAAGACAAAGCTAGCTACTAGAGGGAGTAGTATAGATCCCTTTTATAAATGGAATATAAATGCCACAGTAATTTGATATCTACTATCATCCATGCATTTAAAAAGCACATGAACAAGCTCTACTTTTAGTTAGGAATTTGTTATCATTCTTTTCCTCCTTGAATTCATATTTTTATTTCATTTCCCCTATATAGATTTATTCCCAACACACTTTATGCTTGAAAATATTTTAAACTGAGCATCCTATCATGTTTCCCTACAACAAAAAAGTATATTTTAAATTCCTAAGAACATAAATTCTAAAAATTTTCCTTAGTATTGTGGTATTGAGTTACCATAACACTATTGATCAAATAATAAATATATTACAAATTATGATCACTTTGAAATAACAAAAGCCAGCTTTTGTTAGAAATGCATGTCATAAAGAAATGGATAGGGCCTTCCTCCTCCCTTCCCATGTTCCTTCCCATATTTAGGTCATGTATCCAGGCTGAATACTACTGCTAGAAAAAAAACAGAGTTCAAGTTAATTCTATTCTTACATTTGGTATTCCTCCATTCCAAATATTTGGGAGTAGCAAATTTTCTGATTATACCAATAATCATGCTTTTGAACTACTGAACAATGTACCAAAAATCACAGGGGGTACGTCAACAAAAATGATTTTTAATGATCAGCTGACAACTCAATTGAGTTCTTCTGCAATATTTTTAAAAGCCACTGGCAATTACCATTCTTGCAAAAGAATCAATTACCCAGTTATTAGAATCATTCACTTTCTAAACAAGAATGAGGTCAGAATAAAAGTATTGCTTTATTATAGAATGGAAGAAGTACAATTACCGAAGGGGAAAGGTATCTGATTCAGGCACACTCTGAGGCAGGTCAGTTTTAGCAAAGAAAACATGTAAGTTGACAACCTGAAACTTAATACCCTTAAACTATCCTTAGCATAGTCGCATGGAATGTTTCATGTGCCTTCCAAGATTAAGGGTTAGGGATATGTGTTGCCCAGTTTAAAGGCTGCCAATTCAAGATATACACAGATTTGGATACACACAGTGTTAACAGAAATCACGAAGTGGTTCACAAACTTCTTTGTGTACATGTGTGTTTTGTATGTATGTGTGTGACAAGGTATGGGAGAAAAGAGGAAAGACAGACTACGTATGCTCAGATACCAGGCCTTTCATTGTTGGTAGTATTTTTTAATCTGCTTTTTATCTCTGCCACTAAATCTATTCCATTACCCTAAAGCTCAACCCAGATACGTGATATGTGGGGGAGAAGACTCATCAGAAAAGCTTTAAAATACTTGAGCTTAATCATTTTCTCCTTTACTCGAAAAATAAATGAATTTCTGCTTTTCAACAAGTCTCAAATTATTCTTAATTATGAATGAAAGTTTAAAAACAGAAAACATTTCTGTACCTATAAATCAAATTCCAAATTCTTTTGTTTCAGATGATTTTGGGTGCCTCAACCGACTTTGGTAAGATTCTTCAACATTCTACCACCTTAAACACACCACTTGGTGGTGTGCTTTTTTTTCTGCTACTGTGATTGGCTATCATTGAACCTCAGGAATTAACTAGGTTTGCTTTTAAATTTGTATAGCACATTACCAAGGCAAATAAACAGGACTGATTCTTGTCCACAATATTAAAAACACTGCTCTCTTCCATGCCCCACCCCAATAAATTTAAGCCAACGGACCTTTCTAAATGATTATATGGATATATGTTTAAATATTTCAAACGTACCATGTAACTATAAGTAGTGGTCTTTGATCATAAGAGCTGTTAATTCTCATTTAAATCTAAACCAAAATGGGGAGCTTAACAACAATAAAAATATAATTTAAAATAAACCCTACAGCAAAATCAATCCTCTGATGAGTTTGGCACTTGGGCTGATGAATTAAAAAGTGATGCAAAAACATTTGCCAACAAAACACACACCTTAACAATATTTAAGCCCTTGGTTGACAAAAGTACTACGTAAGGGCGTGGCCAGGAGCGTAACTGCCACCAGTTGGTGGTTAATAAGTATAAATTGCCGTTTTCTCGGTTATTCCTTTAACAAATAGCCCTACCGCTCGAGGGGCTCCATCTGGCTGCGACTTTCAAATAGGATAATAAAGTCAACTACACCGAACTCCACAGCTCAGGAATATCATCTATGAAAAACCAATGGTGGTAGCAATTCCAGAGTAGCCGGTCCAATTCCCAAATCCCAAAGCTGTGCCCTAAATTCAATCAATTTCACACTTTTAAAAAAGTGTGTGGGGAATAACTACGGGACATTCTGCAATGCGCCGAGTTTGCTTCAAATGATCTCCAGAGGTTTCGAATCTGCGTCCAGGAAAGAGGTGAGGGCGGGGTATACGGCTCCCCACGTGCGCCCCTAGCCCACGCGCGCGCATCATGACACATTTTCCAGCTCTTCCCAGCAACTGCGAGGCGACTGCGCTGTTAAGCTCGTACGGGCGCTATCCAGCGGAGCAAACGCGCAGCACACACGGCTCGGGAACCCTCAACTAGACGCTAAGTTAAAAGAACGCACTTGACAACAGCAACGGAGGCCTCGCCGTGTTGTTAAAATAACGCTCTTACCCTACTCTTCCAGCTCCCCCTCCAACTCTTCGCGTCGCCACGGTCACGCCCCGTCCTGCTGCGAAGACTCACGGGACACGTAGTACGCCACGCCCACCTTCTCCCAACTCCCAACCCCCAACCGCGCCCTTCCAAGCTCCGGCTCTCTCCCCGCTGCTCCCTCGGGCCTGACTTCCGGTTTTCTGGCGCGGCCGGGGATCCGACCTACGGACAGCGGCAGTCGCTTTTCCGGCTGTGTGCGGCTCTTCCCAACACCCACCCCCGCCCCGACAGCGTGCCCCCTCCGCGATGTGCGCCGCGGTCGCGGGCCCTTGCGGGCGCTCCGAGAGCCAGCGGGCCTGAGTCTCGCGCGCGTGTTGCTGGGTAACAGGGCTGCTCCAGGCTGCGGCTCGGCCCCTCCAGTCTTGGCCTGCCTCTCCTTCCCGAACCTCCAGGGCTCGGGCCAACGGATTGGGACCGAGGCGGTGCTAGTGCAGTCGAGGCCAGAGAAATGGGAATCCTTCCGCGGCGTACCCAGAGGGGCTGCCTTCGCTGGAGAGCCGGCGGTGTCTTCGAGGAAACCGGAAGCCCGTGGTGACCCCTGGCGACCCGGTTTGTTTTCGGTCCGTCTCCAAACACTGGGGAATCGAAACTCTGCGGCGCTACGTCGCCTGTCTTCAGGGTGAGTGACTCGCTTTAGCCGGGTGAGGGGCGCCGGCGGTGTCAGGACCAGCCGCCGCTGCCCTTGCTGTCCCGAAGAGATCCGTCATTTTCTCTGACGAACCCGGGCTCCCTCCTTTGACTACGGAGCGGCCCACCCCTGGGCATCCCTTACCCCTGCCACCCTCGCACCCCGGCTGTTCCAGGCCCGTCCTTCACTTTGCTTCTCCTCTTCTTTCCGTACTCTGATTTACGGGGGCGCCTTCAGTTTTATTTCATTCACTGAGACTGCATTTATATCTAAAACGGAAGGGGCGCGCGTGGCTTGGACGGTACTGCCTAGGGCCTCGGAGCAGTGGGGCAGTGGACACAACCTCCGTGTCCATTGTCGAGGTCTAACAGTAGGTAGTCGCTGTGTCTCCCTAACTTGTGTATTATATGGTTTTCGATCTTTTGTATAGTGACTGCCACGTGCACGGTAGGCTAAGACCCCCGTTCCTACAAACAGAGAACTCAAGTACTCAAAAGTGGGAAGATACTCATGAAAAAACTGCAATACAAATGAAAACATCAATTGCTCCAGATGTGTTGTGGGAAATATGCTGATAAAAGACAGTGACGTGGGAGGATTGAAACTGATCCTTGCCTCTTCACTGTAGAATGCGCTCTCCATTTTTGTAATTTTAAATTGGATTGAGCAAGATCTCATGGCATAATTTAAACTCTAGTTCTCTAAACATGCCGTATCTAATTTCCTAACCTGTTGTGATCACTCACTGCATCAGTTGTAAATTAGGAAGTGTGCATCCCTCACAGGGTCATTACAAAATTTTAATGCAATATTCTTTGTAAAATGGAAACTTATGCACAAATGTAAAGTTTTAACGTGAAACAAACAGTATAGTGTCCTGGGAAATGCACTGGATTAAGGGAGAACATTAACTCAGAATCTGCATGGTGACCTTTCTACTTATTGACACTGGGTGAAAAGATGAAATCTCATTTTCTTTCTCTCTCAGATGGTATTAAGACTTACTCGTCACGGTATCTAAGCATAGTCCCTAAGAGTTTGCTAGCTCTGGAGTCGACAGGATGATTTTCATTCTTGGTTCTCCAACTTTTTAACGTTTGCCTACCTCAGAGGTCTTTATGTACATTTAATGAATTGTTAAGAATAAATGAGAGTTTCCCTAGCAGGCAAAGCATATTGCCTGATATACTTTAAACATTTGGTAAATATTAATTACCAATACAGAATGTTGTCATGATTAATAAAATGATGTTAAGTTCTTCATAATCCATGAAGTAACACCCAGTATATGTATATTCTCAATTATAGTTGTTATGTCACTATTAGAGAATATAGTACTTAATTGCTAATAATAGTAACATTTAGTGTACATAGGTGCTCAGTTACCTTGAAGTGTATTTTTATGAAAGGAATGAAAAGAAGTAGGCTGCTCTTCATAGTAAATACTGTCTAAACTTTATAAAGTTTATACCCATGTTAACTTTCATGTTAACCCTGGAAAAGTCTTAGGATCCCCTGGCTATACAAACTGATTTCTGAACTGACGTAGTTAGTGAAGTAACTGTGAGGGTTATAAAAATGGAAATGAAGTTTTTCATACTGTATATGTGATGGTAGGTACATTTGGGGACATTCACTGAGTTACGGGGCGTTTGAGTGCTGAGGTACATAGATTGAGTGATAGCGTCAGGAAAAAAGGCGCTTGATGATCCCTTTATGAACTAGTTAGTCCATTCCTGCCCCTAATTATTTCATTAAAAATAGAAAAAGAGGAATGTTGGTCTCTTTGCTTCCATAAAACTTGATTCTTGCTCCATAGTATCTTGACTAACCCTATGAAGAGATTCTAGCTTTTCAAAGATAAGAAGATGATGGAAATTCTAAGTAAGACAGTTCAGCAGCCAATGTAGAATAGAAAAAAGTAAGTAACAAACAAGCCTTGATTTAAACCCCACCTCTGTCACATACTGCCAGCGTGACTGCAGGCAAATTTACTTCACGTCCTTGAGCCTCAGTTTTCTTACGTGTGGTATGATAATACCTTCCTAGCCAAGTTTGGTATGGACTAGAGATACTGTGTGTACTATATATCTTTTACTCAGTTCCTGGCAAAAAATGTGAACTCCCTTCTGTCCCTTTAGGTGGCCATTCCATATTCAGATTAAAAATTTGGCCTTCACAATTTAGGAGGGTGACATCTTATTGATGCAGTTCAATCCTCTCCTTTTATTGGTGGGAAAATTTAGATTGGGGGAGGTAAACTAATAATCACGGTGTCAGCTTGGGTATTAGGATCTGGATTTCTGAATCTGGGGCCAGGGTTCTTTCTAGTACTGAGTTCTGCCTTGTCCGGGTTATTTTTGGGAAAATCTGAATCCATTTTATATTGTCTTCCAGAATGTTATATTAAGAGCATAAACTTGGAAAACAGCTTGTTTGGTTCACATTCCTGCTTTGACACTGAAAACCTATGCAGCTATAATTAAAGTATTCAATTTTTGTAAGAGTTTGCTTATACATTAAATAATAGTACAGAGTAGAAAAATGCATGTAGAAGCACCAGTGCCTGGCATACAAGTGAGCAATAAATGATAGATATTAGGATGATGAAATATGAGAAGATAATTGTGTTTATTCCTAGAAGAAAGACCAGTGTGGGGTCAGAAGATACTTGCAGCGTTTTGTAGTGTCTCACACCCCAGCGTATGTAGAATATCTCAACTGAGAGTCCTCTCAGTGTTGACTGTAGTGAAGACTAAAGTTCAAGATTTTCTAGAATAATTCTGATTAATAATGTGTGAATCTTTTTTTTTCTTTTGTACCTCTTTAGTCTCAGGAACTACTGTTCTCTTTTCTATCGACCTGATCTGGCAAATTGTGCCCTTCCTTGTCCATTTTTATTGCAGTATTGTGATTTATAAGAAATATAAATTTGGTCATTCGGGTAACCAAAGTAATGTTTCTCATATATATTTGGTCTTCATAGCTGTCAAAACCCTTGGAATTTCCCAAAGGATAAGAGCTTTGAGAGCATCTTTTGTCATAATACAAGGGTGGGCAAAAGTAGGTCTACAGCTATAATACAAATAAATAATTAATAAATACTACAATAAACTCTTACTTACTCACAACTGTAAAGCTCCTTTTTTCCACTCCAGTATTTGGTCTTGTTCTCAATTCCTGAAATCACTTCAGAGCCATAAAGGTTAAGTGGGCATCTTCTTATTTATGATAAGCTCCTTTACACCAGGACTGGGCCTATGTTAATGAGAAGACTTTGGACAACACCTAAGGATGGTGGCTGCTTGCCAGGAGAACCACTCATGTGATTAGAGGGTTAGAAGTCCGGTAGACCTCCAGGTAGTGGAGAGGGGCTGGAGGTTGAATCAGTTGCCAGTGATGTAATCAGTTATTCCTATTATGTAATGAAGCCTCTGTAAAAATACAAACAGGAGCTGGTTTGGAGAGTTTCCAGGTTGGTTAACCAGAACAATTCCGTGTGCCATTGTGCGCCCCCCGCCACCAAAACTTTAGGAGGATAAAAGCTCCTTTGTTCATGATGTCACCTTCTATGTCTCTTGATTTAGCTATTGATTCAAATATTTTAATTTTTAAAACAGATAAGCAATTTTCCTGCCACCATCCAGTGCATTCCATGTCATGTTTATAATATATAGAATAAATATAAACAGTAATGGTATAAAACTAGAAAAAGTTTTTTGTAAATGTTGTCTTACATTTAGAAAGAGACTACCATGTGTAACTTTCTGGTGACTTGTAAATAAAATAGGCAACAGATATAAATATATAAACCAATCTGAGTTCTAATTTTGTCCTAAAAACAACCAGTTACCATACTGTATAAAATGTGACACTGTCATAGCAATACACCTCCTTCCTTCCATCTATGGTACTTAACAGCATTCCATGGGGTTCCTGGTTTTTTAGTTTTTGATGAACTTAAGTGTGTGAAAGAGTAATTGGGGAGGGAAAAATACTAATAGGTTCTGAAACCCAAGTGCTTGTGCTCCTTAATTATTGGGTTGGCCAAAAAGTTCATTTAGTTTTCTCTGCTAAGTAAAAGACACATTTTTCATTTTTCACCAATAACTTTATTGATTTGGATATTTTGAGTATGTCAGCTCTTTCCCGTGTGGTATAAAGTTGATTGTTCTTAATATCTCATTTGATCACTGTCAACTTCAACTCGTCCACCAGATTCTGGAGCATCGTCCAGCGAGAAATCTCCAGCACAAAACTTCGCAAACCACTTTAGAAACATTTGATCAGTCACAGCACCTTCTCCATACACTACACAAATCTTTTTGCATTTCAGTTGCATTTTTATCGTTCTTGAAATAATAAAACATAATATGCTGAAAATGTGTATTTTCTTCCATCTTCAGTATTAAAATGGCTACACAAAAATTCACTAGTTTTGATAAGGTTTTTTTTTTTTTTAAGTGCACGTTGATATCACAGCTGTCACAATACAATCTAACAAAATTGTTTTGAATGACGTTTAAGGCAACTAAGTGCTATTAGAACCATCTTACAGAAAAAAACAAAGGAACTTTTTGGCCAACCCAATAATTACCTTGTCTTGGCTAAGCTTCATAGTCTTTTCAGGTCTCAGTTTTCTTATGTGTGAAATGGGTGTAATACAGTTTTTTACCTGATAAGGTCATCATGAAAATTAAATGGGATAACGTTTTGTTAAAACGCTTTGCACAATACTAATTCATTTGATTGTGAATATATTTTACAAATGTTATGTGAGTGTTCTTCACCTTTTTATGAATCATGTCCAGATCTGTCTTAAATTCTACAGAATGAGAACCAAATTTTGTAGTCATCTCTATATGAAAAAATAACCATCTCAGCATTGACCAGCTAGGTCAGTTGGTTGGAAAGTCCAAAAGGTTGCGGGTTCAATTCCCACTCAGGGCGCTTATAGGAGGCAACCAACCAGTGTTCCTCACTCTTTGCCGCACTCCCCCTCTTCTCCACTTCCTCTCTCTCTGAAATCAATTATCTCCGCTCAGGTGAGGGTTAAAAAAAGAAGCATTTCAGTTTGTCTCCTTTCTGCATTTCCAGTTTTATCTTTTGCTATTCCTTTTTTTTTTATCCTTTCTCCCCACAGTCTTTCGTGCCTTTGAGCTTATTTACCCCATTGGAATTTAGCAAACAATTAAGGTTTAAGTACAGTAAGTATAATGAAAATAACCACCCTCTTAAGATTACAGGGTTAATTTAGAGTCATTTGATCTTTTGTGGTATCTTTGAAAACCACTCTTCCTCTCCATCCCTCAACCCCCGTAGCATTCTGTATTGTTTCAAATATTACATACCTTAAAGTGCACAAACTGGGCCATCTTTGTACACTGCAGTTTATGCTTATTTCTCGTTTTTCAGCTGTCTTTTTAAAAAATTACTCCAGTTGAATAAATCCTGCCGATAAGATATAAATCAGATGTCTAAGATGGGCACAATTTTACCTCTTTCTAAACTAGACTGCATCCCACACTTAACTAGCTATTTACTCTTATTTTACTTGTTCTACTTTTAAGATACTATTATGCGTGAAAGAGTCTTATATGGAGATACATATACATGCTTGCAGTTTGCAACATGGGATTAGCCCACACTTTCCTTTTAGAAAGGAAGTAAGAGGATTTCAACTAGCAGCAACATAACTGGAATGATGTTTGCTGTTATTTTGGAATAGTGTCGACCCCAGAGAGAAGAACTTAAGCCTCTTCAGCAAGAGAAAACTTAAACTCTTTTTCCATCATTAGGAAAAGTGCAACTTGCACTAGAAGCAGCAAAAGTTAATTATGGTTAGGAGGATCTGCCACTTTTAGGCAATATTGTAGGTAGCCTAGTCCTTTCTTGTTTTCGGATTTCATTGATACATTGGTAAAAATTCTAGCTTAAGAGTAGGAGTTAGTGAAGATTGATTGAATGGCAGGTTTCACCTACTCAGACTTGTATACACATTTACTTTTGCCTGCCTTTCCCATAATCCATTTAGGAAACAAATTGCTAGACACTCCAAACTCTGGCTTTAATTGAAAGCAGTTGAAAACTTTTAGTTACAAAATCAGAAAACCAAAATACACAGAGATAGAAGGCCAGACACACACACCCCCCAATTTAAAAAAAAACAAAAAAACCTTTCGCTAGTATTTATGTTGTCTGAAATAAAACAAATATTAAATAAAAAGATTGATACAGGGGGAGATCAAAAGTTTTGGATTTCCTTTGGAGAAAAGCAGGCATAGTGAACATGAACTCTGGACCTCTGTTTACACCTCAACTTTACATTTACGATGTAAATGTAAATGTGTTACTATGGAAGATTACTTTACTTCCTTCTACATCAGTTTCCTCATCTATAATACTTTTAGAACAGTGACACTAGTACACAATCATGTATTTCAAGCAAGGGATGGCAAAAACATTTTTCAGGAATCATTAATTACTAATCTAACATGAAATTCCATTAACAGTCTTCATTTAGAATGCTCTATTTGGTGTTTTATTTTAAAGGATTGTTTAGGTTCTCTTGTGGCCTGTTAGCACTCTTACCCTGTCTTTCCAGTGAGGTCTTAAAAGGTTTCAGAGACTATTTCTCCTTTCATCGTATCATTCAGGAATATAACTCTCAATGGGGAGGTAACGCAGAACCTAACAACAAAAGTAGATGTATAAAGCAAGTATGTTGTTCACTAACTAATGAAGTGGCTTCTCTTAGGTTCTAGACTCATTTTTTTTTTCAGTCCTACTCTATCCATTCTTCACTCAATAATCAATATTTGCCATGGCCAGTGTGGCTCGGTTGGAGCATCATCCCATAAACCGAAGGGCCATCCATTGGTTCCCAGCCAGGGTACATGCCTGGGTTGCAGGTTTGGTTCCGTCCCTGGTCAGCGCGCGTACAACAGGCAGCTGATCGATGCTTCTCCCTCACATTGATGTTTCTCTCCATCTCTCCCTCCCTGCCCCTCTCTAACATCAATGGGCATGTCCTTAAGTGAGGATAAAAAAAAAACTTTAAAAAGTAACAATATATATTGAGTGTCTTGCACACAGTGATGAGTTGTGGACACAGTGATGAGCAAAGACAGATCTAACCCCTGCCCTCACAGAGCTATGGTTCTATTAGCTTTAATTTGGGCAATTTACTTTTCCAATCCCAAGCAAATGTAGATGATGCCTACTTCATAGAACTGTATGGATGAATTTAAATAAGTATTAAAAGAACGTAGAACATGATATGGGACATAGTGGACACTCAAATATTAATACCTTTTCTACTGTGAATGTATAACAAATACAATCAGTTACTGGTATGGAAAGAATATCGTGGAGTATACATTAAAAACATCTATGACAATATATTGTAATGAATTATACTCAAAGAATTCTTGAAAATTTACAATTTGGGAAGCTATAAAACTTACTACTATAAGAGTGAAAATGTTGATCAGAGAGAAATATATGGGTATAAAGAGATTAAAATTTTTTTTCTTTGATTGAAAATGGTGTTGAAATGGTGTTTCATAACTTTTTGTAAAACAGTATAACTAATAGCTTATAGTTTTATATGATTTATAGATATCAACTCATTTAATAATCTTAAAAACTCTTATGAAGTAGTTGCTATTATTCGTTATACTTTATAAATAAGGAAACTGAGGCAGAGAGGTTAAGTAACCTGTCCAAAATCACACAGACACTTAAGCAATAGAGCTTGGATTCAGAGCCTGGCAATGTGGTTTTAGAGCCCGTGCTCTTAACCCTGCACTTACACTGCGTCTGAAAGAAACAGGAATCTTTAAACATTGCCTCAGTATTCACGTTATTCTAAATACATCTTTCTCTGTTCACTTATTCAGTGAGACATTTGTATTTTTTTTATATTCTTTTAAGTGGTGGTCATGGATACACTGGTAGAAGATGATATCTGCATTCTGAATCATGAAATAGCCCACAGGAGAGAGACAGTGGCTCCGGTCTCAATATATTCAGGAGATGAGTCTGTCGCTTCACATTTTGCCCTTGTCACTGCATATGAAGACATCAAAAAACGACTCAAGGATTCAGAGAAAGAGAACTCTTTCTTAAAGAAAAGAGTAAGATTTTTGGAAGAAAAGGTAATCATTACTTTCATTATGTGTTATGACTAAAAGAATAATTCAAAATATTTAAAATTTTAAATATTCTTCTGTCTTCCACAGTTATACTAAATTTCCAAGGATAACTCACTTCTAACCTGAATACCCCAGGCATTGTACCTATTGTACTGTGTTTCATATATCATGGGGGAATATTTGTAGAGTAGAATTTAGCAACTTGGAAATATGTGCCAAACATTTTTCTTAACTCTTTTTCAGATTGCCTTAGCTTTATAACTTTATGTTTTTTATTCAGGCTTTTTAAATCTGCAAAAATTATGGCCAACAAAGGAAAGTAAACGTCAAAGGAAGAAGCTCCTAGAACACTGTTCTAACATTTTTAATAATGTCTTCACCAGGAATTACATCTTCTTTACCTCAATATTCTCTTTTGCTTTTTGAACACACATAACAAGAATAATGGTTTTTAACTAATAAATTTCTTTTAATTACCTTTTTCATGAAGAAACCTGACACTTTTAAATGTTGTAGAATGTATAAACAAGGTAGTTGATTCAATTATGAGTCATGAGGTCTACTTGGCTTGGTGTTTTGGGAAATCTTCCTCATCCATTTACAGTTTTAAAGTTTTAACTTAGTTTGTTTTATCAGACAGAGCAGGATACTCATATTTTACAAATGGCAGCTTCAACAAGGGGGAAGGAGATGGATTCCATAGCAGCCAAAGAAATGAATTATCTTTTTGTGAAAAATTAAGGATGGAGCTTGGTAGAGTTTACTTCATTTGGGAGAGTAAGAAAAGGAGTGTCAGTTGTAAAAATAATCACATTTTCTTTGTATTCATATGAATTTACTTTAAAGGTGATTAAGTGAATGTTTGACATATTGGTATAAGTGAGAAAAGGTAACATTTTGGAGCTCATAGCTGTGTGTATTTTAAAGTTCAGAAGAATATTGAGATTTGGTATCGTTAACATTGGAAATATTTCTGTACTTTGTGACCAACAATCCTATTCTGTTCTGGAATGTAGTATTTAATGAACTGACCCATCTATTCCTTAAGAAGTCAGGAACATCTTAACTTGATACTTTTTGTGATAATGGAAACTAAATACTGCTGGCTTGGAAAACACCTGAGAACTATAAAAGAATGATATACGGTGTTTTAGTATGATAAATTAATATGTGATAAAACAGATACTGCAAAGTATAAAATAATGAGTAAGTAAAAGCATAAAAGACTACTTTTAAAAATATTCAGTACTTTTTTGCTTTCTTAATCAGTGAAGCTTGATTGTGTGGAAGTGAAATGTTCAGTTAATTATAGTCCAGACTTTATCCCTGCATTATAGTGATTAAAGTAAGATGTGAAGCCATCAGAAGACTAATTATTTAATGTAGAATACCCTCTGAAGCATTCTCTTCTGATTTTACACCATTAGCTTATAGGAGCTCGATTAGATGAAGAAACAAGTTCAGTGGGACGAGAGCAAGTAAATAAGGCCTATCATGCATATCGAGAGGTTTGCATTGATAGAGATAATTTAAAGAGCAAATTGGATAAAATGGTAAGTTGGTTTGAAATGAATATCTACATATTGCAAATGAGTTTTCTCATCCAAGAGGTTAAAGTCAGAAATAAAAGAAATACTTAACATGTATTAAGTTAAAAATTGAAAATATACAGGCTCAAGGCAAAAAGAGAACATTTTAATAGTAATATTTGCAACTTATTTGTATAATGATGTTTAGGACTTAAATACATCTAATACCACTAACATTGAAAAATTATGACGAGGTAGAATTTATTAGTGGTAAACAAATTAAAAAAAAACTGAATAAAGTCTCCTAAGTTAGAAAAAGAAAAGAGATTAGTGAAAAACTGAGTTCATTTTCCCACCTTGCTTTTAGAAGGCTAGAATCAGTTTTTCAACATCTACCTGCAAATTAATATATAATACCAACCTATAGATTCTATTGAATGTAATTTGGCATTTTCCCTGCTTAACTAGAACAAAGACAACTCTGAATCTTTGAAAGTGTTGAATGAACAACTGCAGTCTAAAGAAGTAGAACTTCTCCAGCTAAGGACAGAGGTGGAAACTCAGCAGGGTATGCCACTTACTTGTTATATGCTAATGGATGAATACATTTTTCCCTTCATATGTTGTATCCATGACCAGTTTCCTGTATCTGTATGCTAAGGCTTTAACTTATTTTTTTAATTTTTAGGCTTATATTAATTTCTCTGTTCTGCTTTCACAAAGTATCAACTCCTTTTAATTTTTCCTTAGATACAAACTGCACTTTTCCTAGAAAATAAAATGGTTTTTATTCAGGGCTACTTTGTGATGAGGTAAATGAAGAAATTAGTAGAACCCCATCCTTGTCAAAACCTCTTGCCCACCGATATGCCCTGGCTTTTCTTTCCCATTGATCTTTTGCCCAGTTAGACACACTGTCATAGAGTAGTCACGATTACGTTTTTAACTTTTGAAGGTTATTAAAATGTGCAGATGCATTATGAGTTGCTGGGTGAAAAGTTAGATCTTTGGGATATGAGTATTGGCCTATTCACATGAACATTCTGATGGAACAAGCTGAAAAGTAGGCTTGAGAGACCTTTCGACAGGAGATATAGATGAGAAGATAGAGATGAGATCTCTTACGGTAGCTGTTTGGACCTTTTTCTAGGTAGACTGAGGCACTAAATCAGGGTAAGTCAGTGTCCAGTTGTATTGAGGGTCTGCTGTGGAAGATCTGTGAATGAAATTGTTTTGACATTAATGTTTTAGGCTTAAGTATCAAACTTTATACTCTGAAAGGACCAGTTGGAGTGGTAAGCTGAGTTTACTCACTTCAGTGTTTATCACTGCCTTAACTTTGACTTACATAAAGACTTTTGGTCTGTCTGTAATTTTAGCTTAGTGTTAGTATATATTTTAAAGTTCCAAACTGACAAATTTGCACTTTAACCTAAACAGAAAATCAGGAATAGGGGTGAATGATGCATTCTAAAAGAAGATTGTTAGATTTTTTATTCTTATTAGCGTAGATTTTTAAAATATAATAACTCTTTTTTAAAAACTTCATGATTTTGCATATTTTGTATTAGTTTTTCTATTATCTACATTTTACTAGCAGAGACTTTTTAGAATTGCAAGTAATGTGCAAGGCAGAAATAAAAATTTTAATGTCCTTTTTTTTTCTAGTGATAAGGAATTTAAATCCCCCTTCATCAAACTGGGAGGTGGAAAAGTTAAGCTGTGACCTGAAGATCCATGGTTTGGAACAAGAACTAGAACTGATGAGGAAAGAATGTAACAGTCTCAAAGTAGAGCTACAAAAAGCCAAACAAACGGTACTGCAGCATTATTAAATTAAGAAATTCAGAATTCTATGAGTATTGTATGTATGTATGGCTTTTAACTAGGTATTAAATCATAGAGCTAACAAATTATAACTACTTATTGTTATACTCTCTGAAAAATTCATCTTTATCTTTCCCATTTTTGCTAAAATCTGATATGCTGTATACTTTTAGAATAATCCTGGAATTACATAATTTTGTTGTTAAAAAAGTTAACTTTTTAAAAGACTATTTATTAATTTATTAAAGGTACCTCAAACTGCCTTTCCTTCAGTTTCCTTAAGTCATTTGCTTTTATGTAAGGTTTAAAGAGAACTCGGGTTTTAAATTTCCCATTTTATTGTCCTTAATAATTTGATTAATTTAGACACCACAAGAAACAACTTAATTTTTAGAATTCTGGAAAAAGACTTTACACTGTCCATTATTTTCAGAAATCTACTATTTGGGGGACAAGTTTAATTTTTAAAACATAGTTGAGAATTCAAGAATTGGGGGCGCGGTTGGGGACAAAAATGAAAAATCCCGATGAGCTGCTTAAGTGTGGTTGGCTTACAGTCACCCACTGAAACACAGGTTACCTGTCTGTCCTCACCAAACATCTGTTTACTAATACTTTACATGGGTTGTAACAAGATTGGATACATGTGTTCAGACATCATCACAGTGCCAAGGATAAAAAGAAGAAATGATAGAGAAGCAAGGAAGTGTGAAAACAATGCACCAAGTGTAAAGTTTAAAATAGTTATTACAAGAAATTTAAAAGCTCAGTAGTCTGGAATCAGCCAGCCATTATATACAGTCATGTATGCCTAAACTAAGGTAACTGGTTAGGTAATTATTTCTCAGCTCAACCACTTAGCCCATCAGAGCATTACAGCAGCATTGAGGAGCTGTTACCTACCCCAGATTCCTCTGGGATGTCACAAACTGAAAGAGGAACTACTTCCAACACTTCTCACAGCCAGTCAGGAACTGTGCCTCTGAATCCCAACTGCCCTTACATGGAGCTGACAAGTCCTCTCAGTTCTGGGATGCAGTCCTTATCGAAGGTGACCACTGGTTAAGAAGGAGACAAGCATTAAGAGTAACACAGCATCCTGTCTTGTCCTTGACCAAATGAATTCCTCTGAACTAGACAAAGAACTCGTTTTGGAGCCCCTGATCTTGATGAATAGGAAACACTACAAAAATTAGTCAACTCCTATTAGAGTCAAATTTTTTTTTCCTATTTGACATTTCAAGTTGATTTTCCCAGCTTCAAGAACCTGTGACTATCTACCACAATTCCTTCAAATGCTTTCAGCATCCTTTCTCACAAGCCTGGCTGCCAGTAGTTCTGCGAGCCTTCTCTTAAAAGATGTGCTTGCAAGTAAAGATCTGCACCTTGACACTCTGAATTATAACTGTTGGTATATACATTCTATTTGAAATAATTTGACAGCTTTTATACGTAATGGGTGTTTCCTTATAAAGCAGGAAGTAGTACCATGGAATCATAAAAACTTGGCTCATAATGGTGGTACTGCTCATTAACTGTGTAACATGAGGAGAGTTATTTAACTATTCTGAACTTGTTTTCTATAAGCATTAAATACCTTTATTTTTCATGAAGATTAAATTGGATAATATATGAAGCAATTAACATAGAGCCTAGTACAGTCAATAAGTGAATGTTTTTTCTTAAAAAACATTCGGGTAATTCAGAATAGTGCTTTTTGGGGTATATATGTAGATGTGAGTTATAGTTCGGCTCTTATTAGTTACTCTTTTCCACTAGATGGTGCTAGGGGATAAATTTGCTTTTTAATTCATCTGTCGTAAATCACAGAAACAGACATGAAGGTAGAAGAAACTTTAGAAATCACTTCTCTTTTACTATCAATGAAATTGAATCCAAGAGACTAAGAAATTTTAAGAGTCAAGGGTGAAATGGGGGGAATATTTTTTTAAAAAACCAAAAACAAAAACATCCCCACCTTCATAGGAATTTATTTGGCAGGGGAGGTGAGATTTAAAGTTTAAAATGCTGGCGCTGGCCCTGGCTGACATAACTCCGTGGATTGAGTATTGGCCTGTGAACCCAAAAGTCACTGGTTTAGTTCCCAGCAGGGCACATGCCTGGGTTGCAGGCCAGGTCCCCAGTTGTAGGGGTGGTGAGAGGCAGCCAGTCGATGTCTCTCTCACACAGTGATGTCGCTCCCTCTCTCTCCTTTTCTCTGTCTCTAAATCTAGACAGATATCTAGATAGATTTTTTTTAAAGTTTATAATGCTCTAATTTTAATATAAACTAATATAAGAAAATGAACCAGGAAAATGAAGAGTGGAAATGCTCAATTCATCAAGGGTTCCAGGTTGAAATCTTATCTTGACATTGTGGGATGTCTACTTTTAAATCGTGTTTCAAAAGTGTTGCTGGTCAGAATCAGCAGGAGAATCAAAAAGCAAACCAAGGCTAGAGAAATTCATGTTCATGTTAATAATCTGGCTTATATCTACTGTAGGCTCACTTACAAATATTTTTAAGATAGTACTTTCCGTGAAACATATAGCACCTTCAGAAATGTAATACAGCATCTTACATGGACATAATAGTGGTTTTGGTTTGTTCTTTTAAGTATTTAGTAAACTCATTTGATTAGTTTGGGTATTAATGAGGTAAAGGTTCCAGGGCCAGTTCCACTATGGGCCTTTGAGACTTTCTGTATACCCAATATTCCAGCCTTTGATATCCAGTACAGTTGATGCTTTGAGAAAAACAGATGCCACTGCCTAAGTGTAGGAAACACTGGATCAGTAAAATGGAGTTGGTGTAGATGTATAAGGTTCCTAATAGTAGCCCATTCACAATATGCTGTATGTAGTGTACCGAAGGTTCTGAGAAGTCCTCTAGTATAGGAACCTGTTTAACTTGAGCAATAGTTACCAAGATTTTGTAGCCATGGGCCAATTTATGGGAAACTCCCTCATCATATGGCACTGGTTAGGAAACAGATCTGTTACTGCCATTTAGAACATGGCAAGCTGATGACTGGCCAGGAACTGGGTCTTTGAACATTAGAGACTACTCCTTTGTGCTTAATGGTAGTTTGCATTAGATTGTGTGAACTGTTAGGCAGTAGCTAGAAAAATACTTTTTCAACCCAAACTGTCAGATATTTTAAAAAATCATTATCTTTAAAAATGAAGGTTTCCATTCTACATGTATGTTTAAGTATACACTAACTCAAATGAATATTTTTTACAAAGAAGCTAAGAGTGGCCTGATCTGATTCCTTTATCTCCTATGGAGAGCAGGAAAGAAAAACGTACAAGGTCATGTGCTTTGGACCTTGTCTGATCTTGGGCCAGTTCCGTTTCCCTTCTCCAGAGCTCCCCAAGATACAACTTAAATGTTACAGTATTTTTTGCTGGTATTTTCTGAATAATCAGAGATCCAAAAATGCTTTAACTCCTACAATAGAAAACAGTTAAAAATTTTACTCTCCAAAGTTCATAATACTCATAAAGTCCTTACACAGCCTGTTAATGTTCCACTTTAAAACATATTTAGGTTTTGTAAATATGAAATACCAAAATTAAATTTTTGTATTTAAAATTCTGTTCTCTCAGTTTATTCTGGCCATTTCTGTCAATTGAATTATAGTACCTCTGATAGCAATTTTTATTTTTTATAGATCCTTAAATGAGAATGCACTGCAAACAAGTATGTTACAGAGTTGTCTTAAACATATTAAGTCTACTTTTTAATGTCTTTTATAGGTTTCTTTATGTCATATCTATAACCTACACCACTAAAACTTAAAATAAGTTAAGGGCTTTATAAACTTATCTGTATGGAAAGAGGAAGTTTATGCTGATCTTTTTAAAAAGTAACATTAAAATTTTGTACTTTTTAAAAGTAATATTAAAAAAATGAAATAGCAATAAAACTTCATTTTATCGTATTCATTCAGATGTACCTTGAGTAAATACTAACTTTGTTATGTGTTACCCTTTTTAGAATATAGGCTTCAGATTAATATTCAGAAATACATTTTGTAAGATTCTAAGTTCTTTTACATGAGAGCAATTTCACTTTTTTAAATTAAAAAATCTTGTATAGGGTTTGGAGATATTTCATAAAAATTGAGTATCAAATCTAGTTTTATGCTGTACAGTTACAGATGGATTCTGCCCATCTGAAACATGTCTCTGGTAACACAAAGTGTACCACACGTAAGTGGACTATAATAACAACTTCCAAATTTTTCTTTAAAATGACAGGATCCATCTCAAGACGACAGTCTGCAGAGCAGAGATCTCCAAAGACTAAGCACTTCAAGGTATGAACATTTTTCAGCATTCAGAAATAATAGTCTTCTTCCATAGGCCACTTTGTGTAGGTACTTAGATTTGTTATGATTTAACCTTAAAAACAAATGGGTATTACTTGCATTACTGCATGTAATTTCTGATCATGAGATATAAAACACATTTAACTGTTAACAGACTTGAACTTGAGTAGTAGAAATGTGCATAATGTGATGCCTTAAACAGAATTTTTAAACACTGAATAATATTTTACATAGGATATTAGTGAGTTAGCTGTGTATTCTGTAATAAATCCTAATTTTGTACATGAAGAATTATGCATTTCCATATACAGTAATAACATTTTGTCTTAAGGATAAACTTAGACAGCCTTAGTCTTTGGTATAATAATTTTCAGTGTTTAAGTAGTTTCATTATAAGTTCTTTATAGAGACCATATATATTATTAGGATTTTGCTTCTGTCATTTAAAGCAAAACTTAACTAAGTTCACACCCCCAGTTTGGGGTGGGGGGAGAGGGGTTGGTGTTGCAGTCTATACAATCTCAAAGATGGCTAGATAAGTGAAGGTTAGTTGGAACTCCGCTAAAGATTTGTGGGCGACAACTTGCCTTTTCCAATCTTACTTAAATAATGATTTAAAGTTCCAGGGGTATCCAACCCGTGGCCCAGGATGGCTATAAATGCAGCCCAACACAAAACAGTAAATTTACTTAAAACCGTTTTTTTTTTTTGCCCATCAGTTTTCATTAGTGTTTGTGTATTTAATGTGTGGGCCAAGACAACTCTTCTTCCAGTGCGGCCCAGAGATGCTAAAAGGTTGGGCACTACATAGAATTAAAAATGAATTTTTAACACACCTTGAAGACCGTATAGCACTTAATATTAGTTGTAAAGTAACTGCCATTACTTTGCTATCCACAAGAGGGAAGACTTACACTTAGTAACAATTTTAGATTTTTCTATCTATAGTTTTCAATGCAGGTACATTAAGGGCAAAAGAAAAAGACTGGATATATGTTGAACTTCGTGACCTAGTTAGTTTAACCTGATTTACAAGAAGTCTTAATTTTTTTGATGTGGAAAATCTGTAGCAGACATGCCTTTTAATAACTGTGATAATTCTCTTTTACATGCTTACTATTTTGAATGATTAAATATGTTTGATATTCCGGTATCTAAACACTATCTTGAATGTTTTCTTTTCTCCAAGTCAGGTACTGATTTACCATCTCATGCCAATAATAAAACACTATTTTTAAGCAGTATTATTCATATCGTGGCTGCATGAATTATTAGCATGTGTGCAGTGTTTATACTCACTGCCACGTTATATGAGTAACTCTGGAAAGCATACTGAATGCCCAGAATTGCACCAAGGAACCAACAACTCTCTTCACACTTAAGATACGTTTCTATGTGAAACATTCATTGTAGCACCCATCTCAGGTATTTACTGGTGAAATAAAGGTGGTTAACTACGTTTTGTGAAGTAATTATTTCACACCTGTCAAACACCTGCAAAAAGTCTTGAGATTTTTAATAGACTACTGGTTAACAAGTGACGTTTACAACAGACAAAATCCTGTAGATTTTTTTCAGAGATAGTATAAAATTTATTCAGCTGCTTCTATTGAAAGCACTGAGTGCAATGGGATATTTTGAGGAAAATGCATGTAACCTTACATAATTCAAAACAATTTTGTTTTTTAATGTATCTGTTGCTTCTGTAATTAAAATAGGATATTAGATTTAAATATCAAGAGTATTATTCCTTGAAGTTTGTTTAAAAATGTTTATAGCTAGACAAAAATTAAAGCTTGAAGTGACATGTCTGTCAAATTTGATTTCATTATTACTAAAATTACACTGACATCTTTAATAGGAAATAATGGTCACTTGAAAACTTGTTGCACCAGTTGTTCTTATATACAATATTTTATGTATTCTAGTACAGCAAAGTAGGAATATATGTTGAAGATTTTGATTTATTTAGTTGGCAATTAAGAACCTAAAAAGAAAGATAACTATGAATATCCAAATAAGAATGTTTAATGAAGATGAAACATTTAAAAAATAAGTTTAAAGTAACTAACATAAATTCTCAGATAATTGAGGTAATACGTTTTAATCATAAAGATGAGAGGCATTTGTGAAGTTTTTGTTTCTGATTCATGTAATCCTCTAACTTCCTTTTTTTTTTGACCAGGAAATCATCTGGCTCTTCATGTCTTGTGCTGTCATGTCACATTGGTTTAGAACCAACAATATGAGACAGCCCAGTCAAACATAAAAGAATGGAATACATGAAACTTAAATTTTATTTTAATAGGGCTTGGGTATACATTCAGCAATTGATACAGCATTTCGATTCATAATGTCAAAACATAGTAGTTATAAGATAAATACAAATTTAAGACCTATATATGACTATCACATTAGTCTTGATCAGAGGTGCAAGTGAAGAACATACTCCTTACTATTAAAGGTATTAACACTGCTATAATATAGTCTATAACAAAATCTCAGTTCTGAGACAAGAACCAAAAGAAACTCATTGGTTAGAACACTTTTATAGTAACCTGTTTAATATAGTTCAGTTAATTGCTATAAATTAGGTCATTGTTATTATCATGAATAAGGTCTTTTTAACTGTTACAACACCCTCATTAAATATCTTTCAATTATTTAATGAGGAAAATGTCAATTTACATAACTTCAAAATTAATTTGAGCAAAAATGCAGATATGATCATTTCTATTTTAGTTAAGCTTCATAAAGAGAATAATGACCATTAACTTTATTTTTTTAAACCCTGTATATCAGTGATAATATGCAAAATGCATACTGGGAACTGAAGAGAGAAATGTCTAATTTACATCTGGTGACTCAAGTACAAGCTGAACTACTAAGAAAATTGAAAACCCCAACTGCAGTCAAGAAAGGCAAGTCAATGTTTGCTGGAAACCACTGATTCCAGCCAAACTGCTTGAAGAGCAACTAGCTATTGTATCTTATCAAAATCTCATCAAATGAGTTTGATAAGGCAAAGTATATATAGTATGTTCACAGCCTACCCATTCTATGCTTTGGCTTCAGTCTCATGCTGGTCAACTTCACACATAAAGGTGTTGCTGATGTGTTTTTTCTTCAGTACTGTATTCTTTTCCCCTTGTGGCTTTTTTTTCTCAGCCAAGTGTTGCTTATGTGTATAAGGCTGAGGTGTTAAGTTTGCTCTAGGTGACCTTTTACCACAACTACTTCATATATTTTTAAAAAAGAAAAGACACCAAGACACCCAAAACTATTTTTCATTACGGAATACATCAAAGACCTAGCTCTAAACTGTTTGTTTTGAAAAAAGTAACTGATTCATTATTCGGTTATTTTCTTTTTTGTAAAGTTAATTTTTCTTTCCATAAAGGATAGATTATTTAGAAGAGAGACTAGGTGCATGCTTATCCCTTTTAGCGAAACAAAAATTTTCATTGCTTTGCCTTTCATATTTAACTGCTTGGCTGACAAAGCATTTTGTGTTAACTAGTGGTGGTTACTTTGTCAAAGCTAATTTTATACCTCAGAGAAAAATCAATGCATTTATATGTTTTATTACAGAATAGTTCTATTTCTGAAAAGTTGTGTAATACAAATGTAAGTGCTCTAAAACTTACTTAAGATGTGACTTTTTATAAAAAATAATCACCATTCAATTTAAAACTGTTATTTGTACCTCAGATCACCCCCAAAGAGTGCATAAAAGAATTGTATATGTTTTTTCTCTTAAAAAAAAAAAATCGGGATAAACTCAGTTTAACCTCCAGCATCACCCTAGTAATGGGGTTGCTTCTTGGTTTCCCTCTGCCATTTGTTTTTTTGTTGTTGTTGTTGTTTTGTCTTTTGTATATTTTATTGAGTATGATGTTACAGTTGTCCCATTTTCCCCCCTTTCAGTAGTGTATGTTACTGGGGGGAAATTTTTCACATTGGGAAGGAAAATTAAACTCACAATTCCTTTCATTTTTGTAGTTAGTTACTTATGAATCAGACAAAATAACGTCATGCTGTGGCAGTCCTTCACTTAATTTCTCGTTCATTTTTCCCTTGAGTTTTCCAGTGGCCAGGGTTGTATATAAGGTAATACAAGTTGATGGTAGAAATGAGATTTCTCTTCATAGGGCCCAATACGGTAATTTTGCAGTGAATGTTCAGTGTGGCTCTGTTTATATAATAAACATAACTTCCAAATAATAAGAGGACAACTGCTATCTCCATATTTAGAAATGGGTTATTCATGTGTCCCTTCTGAGCTGGTGAGCGATAAATATGTAGTGCTTTGGATCGTAAATTTTTGGAACATCTCCTTTGACAGTGGCAGGCTCAAGTCCACCACTCACACTCACCACAAAACTCAATGCTTTGAGGAGTAGACAACAATGAAACAAGATCACCTTTTTTTCTGTCCTACAGTATCACCCTGTGCAATAGTTGAACAATGTTACTTCCAGTTCTTCCAAACTCTTGTATCTCCTCCTAAGGAAAAATACAATGAGCTTATTTTATAATGTGGTTCAATTGCTTTCTTGTAAAACTAGAGTCAAGCCTTAGTTGCAACTGGTATCCTTTTTGGACTTAGGATAAATTTGTCTTTTCTACCCTGGCTGAATTGGAGGAGGAGTAAAAGCTCATACTACCACTGTGTTGGCAGTGGCTAAATAATAGCTTTAGAGCAGTCTGTTTTCTAAGCCATTACATGTGTACTAAAGACATGTTTTTGCTATTTTTTTTTACTTGGACCTATATTGTGACCATGGCAGAATGTACATTTACCAATTATATGTGTTTCACAAGACATAGGATTATTTTGCAGCTTTTATTTAAACTGCTTTATTTTTAAAAGTCTGAATACATATTTGTGTCTCACCAATTCACAATTATTTCTGAAAAAAATTTACTTTTGGACCACCTACAGAAAAGAATTTGAATAAGTAAAGGAATATGATACTTTAAAAAACTACTAAAACTTAAAAACAGCTTTCTGAATTAGTCTTCTCCACTGAAGTAAATAGTCTGGAAGCCGCCTCTAGCCACATTAAGAGCCCAGAACACATTCTTGTATTGGGTTGGCCAAAAAGTTGGTTTGGTTTTTTCTGTACAAAGAGTCTAATAGTGCTTAGTTGTCTTTCAACTTCATTCAAAACAATTTTGTTAGACTGTATTGTGACAGCTGTCATATTAGCATGCGTTTTAAAAAAACATCAAAATTGGCGAATTTTTGTGCAGTCATTTTAATATTGAAGATGGAAGAAAATATGCAACATTTTTACTTCAAGGAAGGTAAAAACGCAACTGAAACGCAAAAAAAGACATATGCGGTGTATGGAGAAGGTGCTGTGACTGATCGAACGTGACAAACGTGGTCTGTGAAGTTTCTTGGTACTATTGACATTTTGGCCAAATAACTCTTTGCTGCGGGGCTGCCTTACGCATTGGAAGGTGTTCAGCAGCACCCTGGCCTCTGCCCACTGGAAGCCGACAGCGGGGGAGGGCCGACATACGCAATGTCCAGATCAGTAGAGTTGCTAGTGAAGATGAAAAACGTATCTTTTATTTTACAGAAAAAACTAAGTGGACTTTGTGGTCAAACCAATATTTTAACTTTATTGGTTTCCAGCTTTTTAAAATTTTAAACTCTTCATTTTGAATAGCTCAGTGATACAGACGGGACCCAGGTAATGTGTCTATTTCACAAATGAGAAAAGTGATATGATACCTGGTACAGGCAGTGACTTACATGTCAGTATAGCTGATCCAGTATTAGAACTGAGATCATTTTTTCTCTGTCTTTAAGTCATAGTGCCCAATGATTACACTTATTTGGGAATGTTAATTTTATTTCCAGTTATAAGTCAACCAAATTAATGAAGTTTTACATATTTTTTATGATCACAACGTCATTACAACTGACATTTGGTCTGTACTTTCTTTTTTAGCCTGTGCTCCTGTAGGATGCATGGAAGACCCTGGGAAAGACAGCACAAAACTGCACTTGACAAATTTCACTGTAACATACAAAAGACACCCCACTCTCTCACCAGATGGCAAAACTCTTTGTAATACCACATCTTCCCCTTTACCAGGAGATGTAAAAGTTTTATCAGAGAAAGCAATTCTCCAATCATGGACAGATAACGAGCGACCCATTCCTCATGACTGTACAAACTTTCAGGAACAAAACTCCTCTTACGGCAGAAATTCTCTGGAAGATAATTCTTGGGTATTCCCAAGCCCTCCTAAATCAAGTGAGACCGCATTTGGGGAAACTAAAAATAAAACTCTGCCTTTACCCATCCTGCCACATTACCTGGATCAACATAATCAAAACTGCCTTTATAAGAATTAATTCTGAAGACATTCATGATTTGGTCAGGAGGTTGCTATACCTCCCACAGTGGTTCTCCTGAGAAATTATTTAATATACTGAAAGTGGGTTTTGATTAAAATTTTGCAGGGTTCTTCAATGTACATATTTGTACATACTGTACAATATTATGTAGTTGATTTTCCAGTATGAAAGAGCAACACTCCAGCTTCTATTCTGGCTAAGAATCAGATATATGCTAATAATAAATTAATAAACTTGAGGTGTTTCAAAAAGACAATTCTGCCTTTGATAATGACTGTAAATTTCTGTCACATAAAGAATGGAATTGAAAGTTTTCGACATGGTTTTACAAAGCATGTGAAATGCCTAAACTGCTGTTCATTAAAAATAGAGGAGGCCATTAATATAAGAGAAAATATTATGTTAGGTGCTTTAAGTTGCATGAAGGAGCGAATGACAATGTGAATAGGTTATATTTCTGTTGACTTTATAGTGCATAAAGATGAAAAATATAAATAGTGGAATAATAGTATGTAGGTTATTCCATCTCTATATGCTATTGTGTTTCAAAGTTTTAAATCATTTTTAATCACAATGTTGTTGATAAAATTTAGAATTGCAATTTGAACTTTAAAACTTGAAGCAAGCTGATCATTGAAGCCAACTTTGTCCCAGTACATCCTTCAAGTCCTAATTGAAAAGTGATGAAATAGTTGAAAATCGATGTGGTGTGTGAATAAGCTATTATAATACTGTACGTCAACCAATCAGAAGTAAAAAGAACATCACAAAGGTTTCAGTCTAATCTGTCCCTTCAGGGTCTATAATGAAAATCCAAATGTGTAACTATAAAGTCATATTCTTCAAAGAGTCTACACACACCTGTTTTGTAGACCAGCTTATAAATTTTTACTTTGTTTTGAAATGTAACATTTTACTCATTGAGTGGTTTTTAATTGATTTAGGAATTTAATTCTAAACCCCAAATTCTGTGCTGTATTGACATAGGACAGTCATAAAATGTCCCCAAACTCTGATTCTAAGTGGCCTATCATTTATAAACAAGTAAAGAAATAACAAGGATGGCTTCACATGGAAACTTATCTAAGTTCTTTTAGGGATGCAGTGTTAAGAATGTTAGTAATAAAATTATTACTTGATTCATATATCCTTTGCCTGAAATAAAAGTGTTTCATGCAGGAAACCTTTAGCCTTTTTAATAGACAGTTTTTAATGTCTGTCTTGATCTCAAAAGAATATCACAGATCTCTTCTATATTAACTGAATACCATACATACATAAACAATGTTCACTGTTCACCAGATATTTTTGTCTTTCTATTACCTCACTTACTCAAGCTTGTCTGTGATTAATGGAATTGGTGTCAGATGCTGGAATTTATTCTAACCAATGAACAGAGCTGACTCAAGGGAGTAGAATCTCCTGCCAAGTAACAGAACAAAACAATATGCATAAAACAAATACAAGAATCCAGGCTTTAGCTGAAGGAAGCAACTACCTGTGTAATACCACAGCAGCAGAAACTGTTTCTCATGTAGCTGCATAGGCTGTATATTATATCTGATCTCTAAACTTACTGGTTTGCATTTTTAAAAACCCAGATTGGAAATCTTACAATGTAAACAAAATAAGTTGTATGAGATAATGGCTTGAATAATGCTTTGACCAATGCAAAGAAATTGTTTAATTAAAATTATTTTTGTTTGAAATTGAAGTGGAGGTGAAATTTTGTCCTTGGCTATATATTCCAAGGTCAAGTACTAATTGTGAGTTGCTAATTTGATTCATATAAAAGATATTTGTCTTGTTAAACTAACTTCTTCTGAGTGGAGAAAATGCTTTTCCATCTAAACAGAAGGGTAGCTATCAAACAGATGTGTTAAAAAGTCAGTGGTCCATGTTCTTAGCAGTTTAAAGTGCTAAATAAATGATGTGTAAGACTTTAAGAAAGATTAACCAAAAATTGTTTATACCCAGCCATAATTCTTTAAATGTACACTTTATGATCATCTAAGTGAGATTCAAAGATATATGAATGGTCCATCTGTATAATTTATAAAAACTTGCTCCAAAGGGCTTCCCTTGAAAATTTCTTAATCTTGAAGTTATACATCCATAACAAGGAAGAGAACATAGCTAACAACAAAAGGCCCACTATTTCCTTCTTTTGATCCCCTATTAGCTAAAACAAAATTTTTATCTTGTGCAAATGGAATCTGAGGTTCTGCCAAAATGGAACCTGATTCATAAGCAGAGCAGGGACATACCTACATGAAATATTAGAAAATCAAAACAGGGAAATTCAGACTAACAACTAAAGGACTGAATCATGTGAAAACCTGTCCAGAAGGGCTACTTGGAGGAGGCAGAACTTGAAGGGTTGAAAGTCTGGATTGTCACTTAAAATTGCATCAGCAGAGCCACAAATGAGCAAGCAAGACAGCAACTGAGGCAGATGTACCAGCTGGAGAAGTAGATTTGCATGTGAATAGGCACAGATATACTTAAAAGCTATAAATGAGAGCATAGTTTTCGACAGGATAAAGGATGAACTTATTTATGCTGTATATATCTAGCACCTATAGGGAAAGTGACATCTACATAAATGAATTATCCACGTAAAATTGAAGTTGGCGCCTCTGATTCTAACCAAAATTATAAAATGGCCATAGATTATGTATTTCACTAGCTTTTAAAAGTATTTTGCCTTTTCTTTGAGTAATTAACAAAAGTTAAGGTTCTGTGCTATAGGAAACACACCAATACCAAAAGGTCAACAGGAATACAGGCTTGTTTACCCCTACTTTAGGTGACCTCTACGTCACCATATTTGCTTTGCTTTTGTCTGTTCTAGCAGTCTGCCTCCTTTTGATCTGTGGCCTGGGTAAATGTGGTTTCTTTGGGTTTTAAGTAAGAGTAAAATAGTTCTTTGACTGGCTTACTCAAGAGAAAAGTGTGGAACTTGAACATGCCATTGGTTCTTTAGGGTCCTCTTTGCTTGCTTTTAAAGTCTTTTTAAAAAGTCCTAAGATGTATTTCATAGGATTGGGGATAAAGTGAAATCCTGTCCTTGTATGTAGTAATTTCTATTGTGATTTCAGTAAGAACTATAAACCTAAAATTTACTTACGTGGAAACTGGTAGCAGTGGCTGTGGTAAAAAGCTGATAGTTCATGGGGGGGTTGAGGGGAGAGCAACTTTTAATATAAAAGCTCAACCTGGAACCAAACTATTGCACTGGGACAGAAAATTTTCACATTAGCTCCTGAAACCATTACTAGGTTACAAAATGGTCATTTATGTTTATAAAGAAAACTTTTTTAAAAAAAGATTAAAGTATTTTCAGTAGCCAAATTAAAAGGTCAAGGAAAGTAGTAGTACATTTAGGAAATTTTTCATTAAAGATGTTTAAAATTAATTCATTTTAAGTGCTTATCCACCATCTATATCTCCAAATAATTCTTTAGTACTAATAATAATAACCATTGAAGAGCATCTACCTAAAACACCCAGTCCTCACAGTAACTCTATGAGGCTTATTTCCACAGCTGTATAGCTGTAAGTGGAGAACGAGGGAGGATTCTGGTTCATAACCGCTCTGCATACTGCCTGCTTCTTTACACACCTTTGAAGGCAGTCCATTCCTGCCTTCCTTTACTTACTCCAATCCCCACAATTAGCCCTCAGTCCGACAGAGAGTAAGGTAAGATCTATACTGAACCCTAAAAATCAGTATCACTGTTACAGAACTGTAGTCGTGGAAAAAATTTTTGAAAAGTCCATAATGACCACGCAAACCATATCCCCATTTCACTGTTTACTACTATCCCATTTAATACACTTAACTTTAAAGTTAAAAAAAAAAATTTATTTCAGATAAGATTAATATTTCCATTAATTCAGGGTAAAGCAAACACTCCCTTGAGTCCATCACTTTGGGGAACTGTGATTTCCAGGAACAGAATTACTGAATATCATTTGAATATTTGCCTACATGCTTGTTGGAAGCTTCTGTAGCCTTTTCTTGGCAGGAATCCCAGTTTTTCTGAATTCTTCCCTCTCCTTCAGGTATTCCATTTTGCATTCTTCATAAAAGGCAGGATCATTATAACTACAAGAAAGAAATGAACATCTTTTCAAATGAATCACTTTATAAGTATTTAATATGAGCTTACTTTAATAACATTCAGACATCCACTTCATTAGGCATAATCTTTAGAAGTAGATTTTAAAATCAAACAAATAATACTGTCGACATGACTGAAATTTTTAGTTTTTTTTAAAGATGACTTAGTAATGGTCATAAATTCGCTATAAACATTAGGCTACCAAACTAAAGCAAAAAAATAAAAAGACCTATTGGTTCTTTCTTGAATAGTATTATCCAAATGAGATATAGCAATGAGAAGCACAATGCCTATCCTCAAGGAGCCCATGGTGTAACAGACAGTAAAGAAAGAATTACAAGTAAGTATACAAAGTGCTGTGATGGAGGTAAGGAGCAGTGCGCCATGGAAACATGGGGCAGAGTGGGGAAAGGGGAGATGTCAAGGGGAAATGCTTGAGTTGCACTTTGAAAGACCACCAGAAATCCCTACAGAAGTCACATGTGCAAAAGCTAAAGAGGAAAAACAGTAATGCTTAAAAAATGGCAAGTAAATTGGAACCACTATGGCCGATTATGCGCACAAGAGAAAGGACCTGAGATGAAGCTGGAAAGGGCAAGAACCAAATGATGATGATGCATTTATGCCACAGTGAAAAGTTAAAATCTATCCTGAAGATGATGGGCACTATTAGAAGAGCGGCTGTAAGGTCAGCTTGGTGTCTTAGATGAATCTGACAGCGAGCATGTGGCAAACAGGTGAAAAGGGGGCAGAAAAGTCAGAGGCAGGGTATCCAATAAATATTACAATAACCCAGACAAGAAATGATGAGGGCGTAGGCCAAAGGAACAGCAGCTGTAATGAAAAGGAGGAAATGAATCGGGGAAATTTAGGAAATGAAATCAAAAGGAAATAACCAGTTAGAGTCAGGATATAAGGAAGATACTAGGCAACCGTATAATTCACAAAGACATGTAGAAGTAAAAGGAGCCAAGTTCTGGACTTAGGAGAGCATTCTGCAATACCGTCTGCCAATAATGTGGGTAATAAAATGTGTGGGATTCAGCAGAAATCATCTGCATTCAAAGAACTTTGCATATTTTTACTTTAAGATTCAAGGAACTACAACAAACAATCAGTAAACATGATATTTAAGATTTAAAAAAATTTAACTTCAAAAATTGCAATTTACCTTTGTGCCCTCCTTTTGACTTACTGCAACCTTCCTAGGAGTTAAATTATATTAATCAAAAAATAAAATCACAAGGCTGGCAAAGGTCTTAGAGATAATCTAATTCAGTATCTTATCATTAGGTTTACCTTATAAACCCATCTATAATATATTCTATAGATCAACCTGCTCATGAAAAGAAACTGGTTAAATCACATGTAAATCATGTCTTTGTTAACTGATCTCATATATTTAATCAGACATAATACTGACCCACATAACTTAGAGACCCTTCATAAGTGTTGCTTTTTTAGAATAATCTTTAACAAATTTAAGACTCAAGGAAAAATATGATGTGTGGGGGAAGTACTGAATATATTACGTTGAATGAATTAAATAACATAGTCTCACCTACTACATATACCACACACATATATACACCGGAGCACAAACACTTAGGTAACTACTTACTAAGAGGTTAGACATTCTTTTAATGCAGAATTTTCTTTCCGGCATTTTACTACCATAAGGATTCCAGACTCCTTGCAACATTTGGTAAAATCTGAAATAAAAAATTTGGGAAAAGATGACTTGTACTTACATCAACACAATTTCTGACAGCTCTAAAATATAACTGAACATCTATTACCTAGACTGTGCTTGGCACATTGCACATGCTCCACCAAAGACAAGTACACACATAAAAAGCAGAATGAGGTGAGTTTCATTTACTTTGTGGAAATAATGAGATATGAGAAGAGGGAGAGGACCTCTGAGAAAGCAAGGCAGACTCATGAAGGCAGATGGGATTTCTAATAGAGAAAAAGTATATTCTGCAAGAAATGATCAAGAAGAATAAAAGAGAAGCTGTTTCTAAGACATGCGCAGTCTCTGCATGTCCTCTCGTGGGGGCTTCATGGCACCCCCTTTCTTTAAGATTACTTCACCATGTTGCCTTCACTTCTGATAACAGGGCTCCTACTCTGTTCTTGAGTCTACTCTTAGATGCCCCAGAAAAATTCAGATGACTTTCTCTTAAACTTCCATTCTTGTACTTTGCCTTTTAAACTATACTAGCCCCTCTGGTATCCTGCCTTCTCAGAACCACCAGCTCAGAAAAGCCTGGTGCCAGAATCCACCCACAGCTGGGCCACCTGCTCATCTTTCTTACATGTGTTCAGGGCCAGACTCGGCTCTCCCTTATCCTTTACACAGAATGGCATGGGCTTTGCTCCCTATCAGGTACACCAACTCTCTTGAATTTTATTCCGGTCCTTCCTTATGACCACTGGCTGCTCCAGTTCCAGGCTTTGCGACTTCCAATCTCGTGTATCTCCTGCAAGTAACCATCCATTTCCACGTCAGATTAAATTATGACATCATCCTCACAAAGAAGTGGTAGGTAAAAAAATGACGACTTCTGAATATTTTAACTCCTTTAATACAAAGTTATCAAGATCTTTGAGCTTTGTGTTACCCTTCCAGTTACTAAAGATTATACTTTATAATTATTTTAAAGCAAGCAGATAATTTCAGGAGCCTTCATGAAGACACATAATATGTAACAAAAATATTTTTAAACCACAAGCAAATTGGAAAAAATTGAGATCTGTTAAATTCATAAAAACTCAAGGGGCTTTATTGAGACAAGGGCCTTATAAATATCCATATCTACCTCCAAACTTTGAAGGATAAATGGTAGAATAAGAACAAAGGCAGTAGATGCAGGAAATGACTAATGTAAATTATTTGCATTATCTGGTCACATTAAATTATGGATGACATGTAATACTCCACTTAAATATACACAGGATTATCTCCCTTTAGCTCTCTGTTCACTAGTCTCAGAAGTCCCACCACTCCCTGATTCCTGGAACTATTCAGGTATCATCTTCATTCCAGCTACAAAATGTTCTCATTTTTCTCTGTGCAGATGACCTGGACACACAGGCCAAATCAGACCAAGGGAACATCTTTTGTATTCTTGACTAAGGACTCCCTACAACTCAGACGGGCACAGCAGACATACTCATTATCCGTAGAGATCATTACGGATAATCAGCTCATTATCCGTAGAGATCACGGCTATCAGAAACTATTACTCTGGAATGTCGTTAGCATTTTTACATGTTAACTTCCCTATTTATAGCACATTAAAAATCTACCTTTCTAGAAGAATTATGATCCTAAATAAAAATTAAGACATAAGCAATACCCAAAGGGGAAATGTGCATCAAGCTAACCCAGAAGTGACTAAATCTGGCTAAGGGCTTCCTGAAGGGCTCTGCCATGATGACAGGGGTGATGAACCTCGGGCTGATCCCGGCACCCCCCATCCTCCCTGTAATCTCACATACCTACTCCAGACCAGTTCACTCGATGTCTAGAAGACAGAATTTGCCTAATGAAATATCCCAGTTGACCAAACCCCAGTAATTTTCTGGAAAACACAAACACAATGGCCATTATCAAAAGTCCACTTTCCGAATTTAACAAACCCAATATTTTTACACTGAGAAATTCACAACAGAATGCTTAGGCATTGCATTATTTTAAGATTTCTTTTCCTAAAAACAGAAATGCCCATAGTAGAGAAATAATGCCAGATAGCATTTATGTGTTCTGATCCCAATAAAGGCACCATCTACATACTTTCACACTTGTCCAGATCTCTTCAGGCAGGAATAACTGTGACTGGCCTAAAGCCTCAAGCTGTTTGTAGGGCTTTTGTCACTTGTTTAGCAACAGGACTTTAATGAGGATCTTTCTTTCATACTGCGTTACCATACATTCATATAATAATGATGTTGCTAATAATGCCAACTGATTCCTAAAGTGGTATTCTGAAACAAGTCCAATTTAAATCGTTCCTTTCAATATTATATTAAATGTTAAAAAACTTTGTACATCTCTATGTAATTTTCATTACCATTAAACACTATAAAAACAAAATTTCATTCACGTAAGTCTATCTTAAAGTAATGCAAATGAATACCAATAAATACTGAGTAGAAATATGATTAAAAGTTATTCCGAACTTTAAAGAAAAGTACTTAAAGAATAATTCAAGACGTTTTTTCTTTAAAATATCGAAAACATGAGAGAGTATCTTCTCTGGGAACAAAACCACTTAATATCATATAATAAACTACTGGTAAAATTATTATTTAGATATAATAAAATCTGGGTCAAGTACATCTATGAAAAACAGAAAGAGATAAAGCCTTCTCCAAACTTTAGTCTGAGATAATGGGTAAAATAATCACATTGTAATTAAATACAAGTAGCCTTTAAAATTTCCAGTTGATATATTAAAAAATCGTTTGGGGGAACTTCTGTACAAAAGCAGTAAGAGAAATAAATGGTTTAGAATTGTTTTAAACTCACTTAATTTATGGAAATTTTATTATATTTTAATGTTTCAATAAACCCCAAGAATAAAGTTCTTAATTAAGCCAAGGATAAGTATTCATGGGGCAACGATGTATGGAAATAGAAATACTGGGCAATTGATCTTTTACACTTTTTATCTACTCAGGTTTAAGAAACATCATTTTGCAACTGCAGTCAGTCATCCAGTTACAACAACTAAAGCATTCAGTGAGATATGACACTTTAAAAACATACCAAATTAAAAAAAAATCCCCAATATTTTATGTCTTTGACTAGAACCACTCCATTTATATCCACTAATTTATAATATTTTTTTAAATCCCAAGCTTACACATTTTTACAGAACTCCTTTAGACATAGCACTCATTTCTAAAGTTTAGTACTTTTATTTCCTTAATCAGTCAAGTATTTATAAGGTATCCATTTTTTCCAGCTGTACTATAAAAAGCAAATATATATTTGGATGCCATATAATTTAGAATTTTAACCTATAAGCTTATGTGTAATATTTCTGTGACTACACCATCATCTTGACAGTTTCACCTTTAAATCTAGAACTTCAATTTAATCTTAATGAAAAACATTTCAGGAATTCTTGCTTATTAATGGCACGTAGTAGGGAAGATTTTTATATCACCCATAGTTCAAAATATATCGTTAACTCTACAACTGGAAATTGTAAGCACAAAACCATTTGCTTTTATAGAAGTGGATAAGAATAAAAAAGAGAGATACACTTTAAACAATGTATAAAACATCTTTGGACCAGTTCATGAATCATAAGAGATTTTTAAAATATAGAACTGAAAATGATACAGTTTGGGAGGACCTAGGTAGGAGCCAACCTTCAGTAAGATTTTCATGCACTTTTAAATCTGTAGTATAAAGTTAAGTCTAAAACTAATTTTTTCTTAGGAAAAGCTATCTATAAGTGAGACTTCTGTAGTGAACAGTCTAATGTCAGGTCCCTGCAGACAATGCCTAAGTGCTGTGCTGCTCTCAGTAATCATCATCCCTTCTGGAAGCTGCAAAGTAAAAAGTGTCTGAAGACAACAGGAGGTCACCCTTAGTTCTGAGCTCACTAGTTTCAAATGCAGTGATGAAGTCCTGAACCAAGACAGACACAATGAAGACAGTAGTTTGTCTTCTTCCTTCTAATGACTGCGCAGCTGAAGCAAAACAAGGCCACAAAGCACACTATCCTCTATACCTGATGGCATGAACAGTATTTCATGAAGTTCACATGAAAGATTCTGTAAACAGTTCTGACTCTATGTACATTTATTTATACAATATAGTAATGAAACTGTAGGTTTCTCTGCAAGCTTTGAGTCAACGATCACAGTTGTTTGACTTCTGGAAAGAATTCAATCCAATTCGACTCCAGACAAAGCTAGGAATTATAAATAATTCCAAATTGGAGAAGCTAATTAGGACAAGTTAACTTAGTTGATAAAAGTTACCAGTGAGTATTTGCCAGCAAACATTCTAACAACAACGAAATTCCATAGACAATTTTCAAGGGATCTATAAAATTAATCATTCAAATGGAAAAACATAACATGCAGAAACAACAGCATCTTTTACAAGACACATAAACTGAAACAGTAGCTTCTTCACTACATTCACACCTTTAAAAATGTTTCAGTGTCCAAAGGTAAAATTAAAATACTGCAGATGGGAAAGTGCCAAACCATGCTGTCACCTTAATGTTTAAGAAGAGATCCGATTGGAAACATTTTTTTTTCTTAAGTTCCCAAAGTATACAGAATGATAAAGAATAAAATATCCCTGCTTTTACAACAGCGACAACAATTATAATAGCTAACACTTGTATTTTCTATGCACCAGGCACTGTCCAATGAGTTAATTCAGGCTTCAGAGGTATTAAAATTTTAATTTTTTCATATATTCTTTCAGTACTTACCCATAAGCTCATCAAATATCTATCATTCATTCAACAAACATTTTCAAAGTACTTACACTATGTGCCTAGGATTGTGCTCGGTACTGGGGCTTCCATATTGAGCAAGACAGTGAGGGTTTCTGCCCTGTGGAAGCTAACAACAGTCCCTGAGGAAGACAGACAATTAAAAAGTACCAACCATTGAGTTTGACATCTGCTTTGACAGGGGGATGACGGGGAGTGTACTTGGATGCAAGGGATTACATCTCCAAACCTATTCAAGAGGGAATTCCCAGAAGCGCTTTTAAGCTACGATCCATACTAATTAGGCTAGCTAAAGAAGAGAAGGAAGAATGTGCTGTATAAACAGAAGAGCACAGAAGGTCTGGCAGTAAACAGGCAGAACATACTACAGAGAGTAACTCAGAAAGGCTGGTACTTTTCAGTTTATTTGGTTGTGTGTGTACACGTGTGTGTGCCTGCATGTTCATGAATGTTTGGTGAATGGAGGTGGCGCAGCAATTATGACTGGTAGGCAGTGTTAAAATGATTAGGCTTTCTCCTAAGGGCAGTGGAAATCCTCAGCAGGGTTTTAAACGGTGGAAAGGTACAATCATAATTTTCTTCAGAGAACCAGAATAGCAGGATGGGGGAGACCCAGGAGTTGAAATAATAGGAAAATTGGTCGGGAATCCAGAACAATAAATAATCTAAGCAAGAAATGGCATGGGGCCAATTTGACAGAGGAAGTGGAAATGAAGAGAAGTGGATGACTATAACCAAAATTTACAGGACTTGGGGTATATTAGTTGTGAAGGTAACAGATAAAGGAGTCGAGGGTAACTCCTAAATGTCTTGCGGGGTGGTAGAGTCTGATGACTTAAAAAACACCAGAAAAGGGACAGCATATCATGTTATAACATGATATCCTGTTTTGGTGGGAGCCAGTGGAGAGAGATGGGATAAAGATGACTAAGGGGACCGGGGACACACGCAAATAGCGTAGTCCGGAAGTTAGTTAGCCATATGGGCCTGAAGCAAGTCTGAGAATACTGTTTTGACAGTAGTAACTTATGAAAATAATGAAAACAAAAGAGGCCTTGGGCAACCACTGAGGAATACCAGTACTTGAGCATCCAGCAGAGAGGTAGGAGCCTGGAAAGGACCACAGGGCATCACAGAAGTCAAGGAAACCAAGTGAATGGCCCTCATTATACAATCAGGGTCCAATGGACCCAATTTTATTTTCTGAGTTTCTTTTTTTCTTTTATATTTTTAACTATTGTAAGAATGATATTTCATTACTTTTACTTATCTTTCTTACAGGACTTCCAAAAAAAAAACAAAACCCAAAGGAAACAGACTTATTTGTAATAAAATTCATTTTATCTTGCAATTATCATGTAAGTTCATTGGATCTTTGTGTAAAGCTAAGATACAATATAGACCCATAATGATCTTATTTTTTCCTACATCTTGAAACGTCTTACCATAACATCGTAGGAATTGATTTATGATGACTCATCAATTATTCCCAACTATAGTAAAAATGACTAAAATAAGAAAACAAAATGAAAGAATCACCTAGAAAAATGATGTAACAGTGAAATAAATCATTATTACGTCAGTTTTCTTACATGTTGCCGATGTATTACATCATTGTTCATGACTATATAAAAGTAGTCTTTTTGTATCTGTTTTTCACTTTCCTTGAATAGAGTTGAGTATTAGGTTTTTGGGGGTTGTTTTTTTTTAACTTTCTAATTATGTTACTTAGAATAACAGCCCCCAAAGATGTTCATGTTCCAATCCCTGGAACCTGTAAATATGTTAGGTTACATGGCAAAGGGGAATTAAGGTTGCTAATTAGCTTGACCTTAAATATGGAGATTATCCTGGATTATCTGGGTGAGCCAAAAATAATCACAAAGGAACTTAAAAGTGGAAGAGGGAGGTAGAAGAAAAAAGAGGAATAGATGTGACGTTAGAAACACAGAGAGATAGTATCTTGTTGGCTTTAAAGATGAAAAAAGGGGAACACGATCCAAAAACTAGGGGGACTTGTTATAGACTGAATGTCTGTATCCCTGAAAAACTGTACTGCCTCCCACCTCTTCACCATGTGATGGTATTAGGAGGCAGGGCCTTTGGAAGGTAAACAGGATTAGATAAAGTCACAAAGATGGTGCACTGACAAATGGGATTAGTGTCCTTATAAGACAGTTTGCTTCCTATTTCTGTTCTCCATCAGGGAAGAATACAAGAAGTCAGCACTGTGCAACCTGAAAGAGGTTTCTCACCAGAACACACCAGTGCTGGTACCCCACTCTAGAACTTCTAGCCTCCTGAACTGTGGTTCTGTTGTTTAATTATTAGCCACCCAGTTTATAGTATTTTGTCTTAGCTGCTTTGTTAAGACAGGCCTCTAGAAGCTAAAAAAGGCAAAGAAACAGACCTTCCCATTGAGCCTGCAGAATGGAATACAGTTCTGTCGACAAAATGGTTTTAACCTAGTAAGACCTATGTCACATTTCTGAATTAAAGAATGATAATATAATAAATATGTGTTGTTTTAGGCTACTAAACATTTACAATTTGTCACAGCAACAACAGTAATTCAAACACTGCTTAGAGTAAAAAAAGAAAACTGACAAAATGATGTTTCACAATTAGTAGATCAATCAGAAGATGAATGCAAAGAAACCAGTAGCAGTACTCTAAACTCGGACAATGGTGAAATTGACTGTATGAGCAAATCATAGACTATGAATCTTCATATGACAATATCCCAGATGAACTTTCTCAAAATCAGAAACTGATAATATATTTTGAAGGACAAAAATAAAATGATATTCCCATCCCATCAGTCATTCAACAGAAGGGCCTTTTCATGCAGTATTATGTAAAAAAATCCTATACTATCCCACTGTGCTGAAGAATATACGGCAGTGTTCTTCCATCTTTTATGACATGTATATGCTGAAATGTACTTGATCCAAACACCGAAAACAGGTAGGTGTATAAACAAAGATGATTAGAAGAAATTTATATTTATGGCATGTATAAATCTAAAAATAAAAATGTTTTAAAATCATAAAGCAAAAAAGTAAAAGACAGCTATCCTCTTCAACGAAATTAACAGCCATGAATATTTTAAAAAATACTACATCTTAAGGTTGCAAGAACAAGAAAAACCAAGATGATAAACTAGACTGTACTAGAGATGTATCTGCAATAAGGAGGCAGTATTTACAAGACAGAGATGTTTCAGGTTCATTATGAACAGTTAGTTGCCTTCAAAGGACACTGACTCTTTCAAGAACAAAACTTTCGAACAAAAAAAAAAGAATAAAAATTTGGCCTTGTATGTTTCATTCTTATTAAAAACTTTGCTCTTCTGTATATTTAATATAATGTTAAAATATACAAATAAATAAAAAAGGCATCCATCAGATGGCTATCTTTTCTGATGTAGTTTGGGTTAAAGGAGTGGTCATTAGTGTCAAATGCTGCTGAGCCATCTACTAAAATGAGAAATGAAAATCACCTGTTAGTTTTTATGTTAAGGTTTTAAGTCATACTCCTGTCCAGAAACATCTTTGATTCATATAATGCCCGGAAGGGGGTGTTAAAACAAACAAAAATCCTTGCTCCTTATCAATGATGCATTAAACATAGCTCTATTTTCAGCTCTCTAGGACTGTTATTTCTTTAATCATAGGTTCATTGAAAACAAAATATGGTTCCTAACTTCATGTGTTTATAATATAGTGGCAGGCACAAGAAGGGATTCCGTAATACCAAATAGCTGTGTCCTAATTTGATCAACTTGAGTCTGTAATCCTATAAAACATGTACTGTGCAATATAGCAGCCACTATATGTGGTTACTGAGCATTCTAAATGTGCTAGTTTGAACTGTGGTATGTTGTAAATTTAAAATATATACTGATTTTGAAAACTTAGGATGAAAAATGTAAAATATCTCAATTTTTATACTGATTGCAAGTTGAAAAGATAGTATCTTGGGTATAGTAGATTAAATAAAATATAATATTGAAATTAACTTTACCTTTTTAAATCAATTTTCACACTTTTAAAATATAGCTGCTATATATTAGAAATTATAACTTTGGCTCACATTATGTTTCTATTGATCAATAAAACTTTCTGCAATGATGGAAGTGTCCTCTGCACTTTCCAGTAGGGCAGCCACTAGCGACATGTGACTACTGTGTACTTGAAATGTGGCTAATGCAACCGAGGAAGTGAGTTTTTCATTTTAATAAATTTTAACTAAATTAAATTATGACTAGTGCCTACGATAGTGGACAATGCAGCTCTAGATACTTTTAGTTCTTTATACTCAAGTGAGATGCATACAGGTTAATAAGGAGTTGGCTACTGATTCATGATTTGAAATTTATGATCATTTTAGGCTCTGTAATCTTCCTTATCTTTCCTTAGAGTATATTTTTCTATCCATTGATCCCTTTTAAAATTATAAAAATATTTAATCAAAGTAAGATATTTAAGGAAATAGAACCGAAGTATAAATAATCATTTGATAAACCTGACCTGCTTAGCTGGTATTCAACAAATAACTTAATTCAATAAATGAGTGTCAGATTTATAATTCTGACTTTATACTAGGCTTATGTTGATTTAACTTACCCTTATAGTTATTAAATATGAAGGCTTACACTATTATCTAATGTCTTTGACAGAGACCTAAATTTTTGACACTGTTTGTTCTTTATCATCATAATCTGAGTTTAGTCAGAGTCAGGGTTGTAGTAAGAATTTATCCAAAATCAAAATCCAAAAACAATACATAAAATTTGGGGCTTTAACATAAATTAAAATGTTTGAGGGGGATACTCAGATTCATTATCTCCATTTATTAAAATATAAGTTTAATGGGAATAAAATGTGATTCTGACAAGGAGCACTTAGTAGGTAGCACTTGGAACAGAGGTGATTTCTCTTTATGGATAACCACAAGGTAATGACCCATTTGTGTTGAGCAGGGTCTAAAACGGTTTTTAATTCATTTCTCCATTAGAAGCAACTTTTATTTAAGGTGGCCTTTTTTTCTCCCTTCTGCCATGTAACTTCATAATTTTTTACAAGGTATTTAAAGGTGTTATAATAGTAGTAAGAATAAAATGATAATGGCAACTAAAATATACTGAGTATTTATTATATACCAAGAACTACACTGAGTCCTTTGTTTATTTGCTCATGTGAATACTAAAAAACACTATTGGATAAGCACTAATAATTGTCTTCATTTGCCAAATGAGGAAACTGAGCTTTAAGTAGGTTATGTCACATTTCCAAGATCCTACACATTGTGGCACCCACTGGCCTAGAACCAGGCCTTCTTAATTCTGGAAAAATATCTGTAAATACTATCAAATCCCACTTATTCCTTTCGACAAAGAGAACAGAAAATCTCCATACCTAGCAGAAATTTCTTTGCCCATAGAATGGACTTAACCCAGGCCTGTTATCTCCCATGAGGTCATAACAGAGACCTGAGAAGTGAGTGGGGAAGATCCCATACATCCTATCACTACCACAGGAAAAAGTAAGCCACAACTTGTTGCTATTTAGCAATCACCTAAAAAAAATAAATAAATAACAGCAGATACCTCCCTCTCTGGTGCCACATCCATTTTCCAAAATTCTTATCAAATATATTTCAATATTTAAAATGAGGATTTTACACATTAGAAAGCGGCTTCTCTAAGCAGTAAATAATGCTAAATTTTGTATATCCGATTTTAAGTGCTACCAGAATTTCAAAGACAGACATTAGCACAGGCTAGTAAGCCAAGAGAAGCACCAAAGCAAACCATCTTTTAAAAAGATGTAAAAGATGTTTTAAGTCTCCCCCAAATAGTATAACCTATGAGTATTACTAATAGTGACAGAGGGGGAGGGCTTAGAAAGTGACAAAGCAAGAGAAATATAGGAGAATGAGCCTGGTTTACACATTTTTGTTAGATGTTCCCTCTTTGACATCCCCCCTCCTGGCCTATGAAGTACTGATGAAAGCAGCCAGCAAAGGAACTGGCACATTTCTGAGCATACAGCCTTCTGGGCTTCCTTGCCGTCTCCCAGTGGGTGATCCACCCTCTCCCATCCTCTAACAGGTAGGATGCTCTTAATGATGCAAGAAATAAACTAGCCTGCCGTACTTTTTCATGTTTGCAAGTGGTCCTACAGCCTACTTTGGAAATGCGTATAGGGCAACAGTAACAATTAACCATCCCCGGAAAAGACTAGCTGCCTTGTTCTGGACTTGTGAGATAAAAATGGTTAGAGTGGGAGGAATCTTGCAGGTCAATTAATCTAAGCTTTTACTCAATTTGGAAAGTCCTTCCTAATCTATATCACTGTTTAAACTTGTAGTGGCAGAAAAATCCTTACCTCACAAGGTAGCCAGTTCCCGTGTGTGTGTATGTGTGTGTCTTGGGGTGAGGGGTTTATAGCCTGCAGAAAACTACAGTAAATCTAATGCTGCCTCCTCATCAAATACTATAGGAAATAACATTCCTATTTCTTTTCTTTTCCTGGTTCAGAGCCAGTGTGAATGCTGCTCCCTTGCTCTTACTGGATGTGGTTTCCAGACTACTGATACAATCGGAGTCACCCTCTTCATAATCTTCTGGTTTGCAAATTTATGTATTTAACACCTTGCTTTGCTACATAAAGGATTTGAAACAGCTTAGCATGAGCCTTAAAAAACAGCATCCATAAAGGTGGTAAGTTCTTCAAATACAAACACAGTAGGCAACTCAAATATAAAAATAACTATGGCTACATCTTTCTTTAAAGAAATATATAAATAAATGTATAATATAAATAACTTGTAGGGAATCGTTAGGAGAATGACTATTACCAGCCATTCTTCATCCCGTCTTCTCTTAGCTGAAGCAAAAAATATTTTCACATAAGTAAAAAATAGCCTTCCATACCATTAAAAAGCCACTTACCAGCTTTCTTTCAATCTAACACAGTCACACCCACAACCAAAGAGCCAACTCCATACCACAGAATACTATGCAGCCACTTAAAAAAAAAAAGTACACTGATAAGGAAAGATCTCCAAGACTTAAACAGAAAATAGCAAAATGCAGAAGAGTCTATGAATAGTATGTTATCATTTCGGTTTACAAGACACACACACAAGTGTATGTACATGTGTATACATGCATCTAGAACAATAGATCGATGTCTGTCTAAGCACAAAATGGCTATAGAAGAATACGTAGGAACACTGGTACTTGTCATCTCAGTGGAGGAAAACGGGGGTCTAGGAACAAGTATTGAAGAAGCACGTGTGCTGTGTTTTGGTAGTCTGTGCGTGCCAATCTTACAAAATGTAATTAAAAAAAAAAAGTAGCAGCTTTGATGAGCAGAGTGGAACGTCACGTCCTGGAATTTTTTTTCCTAAACAAGCCCTTTCCCCCTGAATTTGCAGCTCAGCAACAACTGGGGTGTAGGGGAAATCCCTCTAGAGCTCACAAAAACATCCACTCATCACACTCTAGGGATATTTCTGCACGTATGGCTTAATTTCGTTAAATGCTAATTGTTCTCAAATACAAATCTGAACATTCCTTTTCGTAAAATATACAGCTGTAGAGATCCTACTATTCCCATTATACTCCAGCCAAGTGGAAAGCACTCTTCCAAGAGGAAATGACACCATCAAAAGTCACACTATTGGCTTTCTTTTCATTTAACATGGTCACGCCAACTGCTAAAATGGAAGAAATCTGACAATAATAACTTGCACTACCTTGCTAATACATAGGTCCAAATTCTCAGTTTTAAAGAGAGGAAAAAAGAGAATAAAAGACATGTTATGCTAAATTTAATTAGACATTTAATAAGTGGAGTATCCCTAGTTAACAAGGCAAATTGATCCTTTCAGTTCTGGCTGCAGTTTATTTAAAGACTTTACAATTTTACTACTTAAGAGCAAGTCCTATGGAGGTGTTATCTCACCATTTATATTTTCACAACACTTATGATATTGCTATCACACTCTTAAAATAAATGAAAAGCCCATGCCACATTTCAGACCAATATAATGGTACAGGCTCAATTTTTATTTCTGGAAATAAACATTAAAATAATTCTGTATTGCTCACTTTATTCTTATAATGATGAACATAAAAATAGTAAAACATTTCTTTTTCAATTCCAGGTGTACTTGAAAAGTAATTTTTTTTAAAATTAGGCACTAGAAAATATATCATTATAAAATTCTGACAACAATAGCATTTTATGACAAAATTATTATGCTGTTAATTTTCTATTAAAGTGTGATTTATTAGCTTGCTACTTTAAAGCTTAGTCTGTATATAGAATGAATTTAGTGGGGCACATAATGAGACAAGAAGGTAGAAGGATGAACATGAAAAGATTATTTTACATTATAGTGCATGAGCTATTTGATAATTCCAACATAGTACAAAAGAAAGCTTCTCTCTAGATTGATCATGGTTCAGTTAACATCACTGAATATCTAATACATCCAACTCAATTAATTCTCACTTGATTAAGATCAGACTTATATTCAAACTAAATCATCTCTCCAGTCAAGTAGAAATCAATATTTCTGATTTTACTTTTAAATTACAATAGAAAATAAAATGCACACATCTTCAATATGCCAAGAGTAGCTTTTCCATTCTAGTCTATCATGGAATGGATAACACAGTTGATTAAAGAATTATTCTAATTTGAACACCAATATGTAGCAGAATCTGATTAATTTGAACACAGAGATGGAATAAAGTAATTAAATATATCTTATACAGGGCAAATAGAAAATTGACATAAAATAAACGTGACTTTTTTAAAACAAACCTCACTATTTATCAGCTCAACTACTTAGGAATATGGTTTTATTAAAGATTGATTATTCACAGACAAGAGTCTTGTTTCAGGCAGATATTTATAAGGTGGACAAAGAAACTGATCTTTTTTAAATCATGTTCTTTCCACCACTGCCACCTCCAAAAAGCAGGCACATACCTAAAACAACCAAATTATGTGACTTTTCCAGAAAAAGCAGGACATACTGACTCATCCTTGCTGAGCAGGTAAAATTTGTGAATCCTAAATTAACAAAATGCTTAAATATTTGTAACTCATACTACTAAGGAGACATGAAATAGATTTTCCTCCTCTTTCATTCCTTAATTCCCTTCAAATTTAAGATGGAGGAGAGGAGTAAAGCTAAATTATTTGTTGGATTAACTGAATACCAAGTATTGTTTTGCTTGTTAGCAAACTCAATAATTCAGATGAAAATGACAATATTTTCAAATATTACACAATATATTTAAGAAAGAAAATCCCAGCTAAAGGTACTATTAAAATAAAAAATAATACAATTTAGAGTACTTAGAGTGTGTCAAACACTGTGCATTATATACATTATATAATATATAAAATAGTTTCTATATAAAGATATAATTTACATATAAAATATATATTTATGTTATTTTTCAACTTCACAAAGTAGCTTACTACTATGTACTAAATAATTCATAGGTGCTACTTACCTTAGATGTGCATTTTCTGATGTTTTAGATATACTACTTTATAGAAAAAAAATGAGGAACCAAGAATTATGCAACTTAACCTGGAAATACAGATTTTCAAAATTTATATCTTATGAGAAACTGCCTAGAAGTTAGTTATAAACCATAACTGAGGTCATGAAAATTAAAATTTGTTACATTATGCTACTCTCCAAAGGCTCGTAACACCTCAGGTTGGGGCTACCTATGCAACTTAGAACGTAAGTGTGTTAAACATAAAAGGATATTCTTTACTTTCATGAAAGATTCCATACTATTTTTCTTGAACCTCACAGACATCTCAGTTTGATTTTCTTAGTTATGACTGAATCATATCTTCAGAAAAATATTTCTCTAATATATACATTATACGGAGTGGGGCAAAAGTAGGTTTACAGTTGTGAGTATGCGGAAGTTTATTTGTGTATTACTATTTATTAATTATTGTGTTATTTTCCATACCAACAACTATAAACCTACTTTTGCACAACCCTGCACACATGTTTATATATTATAAAATATACATTCCTCTGTAATTGTTTATATTATAATATATAAACAATATTTTTCTAATATATACATTATTATATATATTTATACATGTATATATATATCAAAATAACAGTGCAAGCACAAAGACTAACAACCAATGCATATGTCCCATGTTTAAAGGTGCAACTGTTGCTTTATCACAGATAATTGTTTGCCTTGCAGAAAAGAATTTATATTTGAGAGATGGAGTTTTTAAGTAAAATCTTGTCATTTTAAATAGTTTAGCTAACTTTGTTTTTTAAGACACTGCACCGAGGAAAAACAAAATATGTCCACACAGTGGCTCCCAGCTGACGGTTAATGCTCTGTGCCATTGGCTTTAAAGGCTTTCATGAACATTTCAGCTCTAAGACAACGAGGCACATGTGGTTATTCCATTAAAAACTACTGTCACTCACTTGGCAACTACTAAAGCAGAAGTCTCATAATAATTCTAAACAGCACTGCTGCCATAGATGCAGAGGAATTAAAGGGTGACGTCCCTATCTCCAACTGCCCAATGTCTAATGCCCAGGCCTCATGCCTTCCAGAGTCCTATGAGGCAGCGTCAGTCATACTGGATGCTGTAAGTTTACTTCCCTTCAGGAACCTAAAACAGGGAATCAAAATGGATTTTTAACTAAAAGTTTAGATTTCCTTGAAGCCCACACTGAAGGTATTATGTATTTGTTGCTAAATCTCCTTAAATATACGCTCCAAGAAGCACATAAAGTACGGATGTTTTGTTTGAATGGATGCTACTTTATAAAATAAAGAGGTTTCTTTCCTCCACTATTAAATTAACAGATATTTAGTAAGCTAACACATAGTTTATCTACCACCCTCAGAAGTCTCCAATGGAACAGCAAAGCAATGACACACTTAACAGTAAACAATACAAAATAAAACAGCAATTATGGGGACGTGACAACAAATGTCACATGGCAGTAAAAGACAGGCTGCCAAAAGAAGGCATACTGAAGGGGAACGGGCTCACCACTGGAACGGCAGCACGAAATTCAAAGGACTCTTCCCACATTTGGAAAGACGAATGAAAGAATTCCAAGAAATGTAAAACAACAATCTTTACCTGTACTCCCCTACTAAACAGTCTATTAATCAGCCTGTGAGTACAAATGTTGAAATGAATAGCTACTTTAAATATTTCTAATAATTTTACATGGTCAGAATCCAATATACCAGCTATTAATTATATTCATTCATAAAGCATTATGGCAAAGTCTAACAGGTCAAAAATATGTGGCTTGGTCTTAGGAAGCTACTCATAAGATACCGCTAAATAAGAATTTCACTTTTGTTCTATATTTTATTACTTTCATTAAGATGTAAAATATTTAAAATATAGAAACTAAAAAAAGGACTTTAAATTTTTGTCACAAGAACTGAAGTGGAGAAAGTGGTTGTCGCAGTCTTATTTGTTGATTCTACAAAGAATATTTTTAATTTTAAAACAGAATGTCAACACAGTTGATTGAAATAAAGAGAAATAAATTAATGCTAAATAATTACTAAGGAAGTTTTGTTTATGGAAATGAATAATTCAGTGTTTTACAAAGTAAATTCAAACAGCAGCTGCTTTGCTGACTTTAAGCTAAAAAGAGCTTTCTTGAAATGTACAAACTTTAAAACTAGAGAATCTTTTTTTTTTTTTTTTGGTCAAAGAGAATTTATTTATTAGGTTTCCTGTTATTAGTATAAAATATTGTATGGTTACAATAATAATCAACCATCCATCTAAGGATTTTCATCATTACATTTTTCATGGGAGGTATCTGTCACTTTCTAGTTAATTGAATATATGCATAATTCCTGGCCTGTTAACAGCTGGGGAAAGAGATGAATTAAGATTTCTAACAATCTGTTCCCAATCCACTTGATCCTGGATATTATTCAGATCTCAAAATGAATCTATGGCTGCCTTTTAACTCCACTGTAGTTCCATTTCTATCTAATTACTTGCTCCAATATATCGGGAAGGAGCTCTTCCTCCATCAATAAGAAATGAGCCCAAACTTAAAAAAACAAACACACTTGACAGAAAGTGCACATATTACAAATTAAGTTCATTTTTACTAAACAACTGATCCATAAAACAATCAGTTTCTCATAACAGCACCTAACAGATACAGAAACTTGAAAAATAAATGTTGTAATACGTACTCTCAAATTAAATCTGAAATTAAAACATTTCCAAACAGCCACGTAAGACAAAGGAAAAAATGAGTTCTATTTACATTAAAAGTTTTTTGTGGTAGTCTGCAACTCTTTTGTGGATTATGAAAATTTAGACTGCAAATACTTTTTTTTAATGAAAGAAAATAGGAAATATCAAAGTATACTGTACATTTCATCTATAAAATGCACACACAGACACAACAATGCATAAGTACGAGTACACTGGGTTGTACTTTACAATATCTCTTACCTTAGGCCAGTTGAAAAGAGATTTTGATAGCCACTGGCCTAGTGCATGCTAATTCTTCCCCTCAACAACAGCAGGAAAAAACCAAACAATATATTTGTAATTCATTCTTTTGTTAAGTATTTACTGAGCATTTCCATCCCTGTTCTAGGTACTAGGGATAAATGAGTAAAACAAACCAGGATCTCTGCCCTTCTGAAGCTTTTTCTAAAGAAAGAAACAGGCAAGAAACATGATATTATAGTATGTTAGAATGAGGCGAGAGTTATAGGAAAAAGGAGAGAAAGTTAAAGAGGTTATGGGAGAATGGAGATACTGGGTTACCTTTTATGTAAGGTTGTCAAGGTAGGTCCCAGTGAGGAGAATTTTGGGGGGAAAGTAGAGGTGAAATAATAACATCAGTTATATACCCAATGATAAAATAATACAATATTTTAGTTTCTAGTTCTATATGACTGATCAAAAATATTTATGAGGAAAATGAACTTGCAGGAAGAATAATTGCAGGTAAGACTAAATTTCCAAAACTGGGTATCTAAACTCCACCAACCACCGAAAAGAAGGCATAATTACTAATGCCTATTAAGTCACTCTTGCGGGAAATCAGACAGGGCTTAATTTTAAGATGTCACTAAATGAAAGTAAAGACTAAAGACAAATACAAAATTTGAGTTAAAATCTAAATGCAAAAAATGAACTCACATTAAAGTAAATCCACTGAAAAACATTAATCACTAAGGGTATTTCTATGGCAATGAATATGAAAACAGCATTCTCAACTCCTTCTGAAGTCTTTTGGTTTTCTAAAAAGTCAGTAATATAAACTAAGCATCTCCGCAACTTCTACCTGAGTAACAAAAAAATGAAGACATAAGTTCAGTTAACTAACCCAACCCTCATTCTGAATAAAACTAATTCCCTGGGTGATAGGAAGCATGAGTATTGGCTAATGTTTTGGAATGACAAATCTAGAAAAGTTAACCTGCTGGCATGCACTAGGAACATAAGTCCTCTCTTTTATATAAGTCAATGAACACAAACATATTTTCTGAAGAGAAGATCAGAAGAAAAAAAAATGAAAGAATCCCTAAACATTTTTTAATTCATAAAAATGACTGAAATAGCATGAGCAAATTTAGGATTTCTGGTATTATTATTTTATGTTGACTTTAAATTAGTTTCCATTAGCTTTTTAACTTTTTTACTTTTTTTTTAAATGAAATTTATGCAGTTTAGTAGTTAACTTCTGGTACTGACTAATATCCATGTAGCTATATAAGTTATTCATCTAATTTATTTTGTAAAAATAATTCTCCCAAATCCATCTGATATCTGAAATGCATAATAAAAGTTTACCTGTTCTATAGTGTAGAAAAGTGAAATTTATTTCATCTGACAAAAAGGAAATATTATTCCCAAATTTTGTTATTTAACTACATAATTTGCAACTTTAGAAAGCTATTCTGTAAGAAAACAAAGCAATTACAGGTATTTTTGCACATTAATGAGAAAAAAGTATGTCTCTGTTTTGTATCCATAATAATTAAATAAGGCTCTCAGAATAGCAATGTCAGCTCTGTAACTTTTTTGACAAAATTCATTTATGTAATCGCCCCACAGCTGGTAGTGGCAGGTATTATTAATGGGCATATCCTGTGATAGCACTTTCTACATAAGTGGGCATTATTTTTTAAAGGCCTTTTTTAAAAACCACTACTTCACATTTATTTTACCCAATTAAAGTGGGTTCCTCCAAAAATAACAATTATTCTCTTCCCTTATTTGAGATCCATGCAGTTCAAATTCAATCATACATCCAAAATATAAAAGGTCTTGGAAAGAAAAAAGAGGTTTTACAGGATTAATGGGTTTTGAAACCTTGTTGTAATGCCTTTTATTAGAAACCACAAAGCAAATTTTTGTCAAAAGCTGGACATCTTAAATATTTCACATTGACCTCAAATTTAATGTGCCCACGTTCACTTCTTCTTGAAAATCATCTGAAATCAAACTTTTGACATCATCAAGCTTCTCTTCAGTGGTCATGTCATACTTCCCATTCTCACTGCCATCTTCCCCACAACAGACCCTCTAGCTCGTAGCTTAATCAAATAAAAAGCTTCCCCTTTCTCTAATATCATCTGCTCCATCCAGCTTTAGTCCGTATGTGGATCACCATCGTTATATCCCATGTCACCAGAGACATGAGGAAAAAAACAGAACTGGATGAAAGTAAAAGGATACAAAAATAATGAAACTATTGCATTTATCTTGCCACAAAATTCCTATTTCTATTAGGGACTTATAGGCAATCACTAAAGGCATAATTAGCATATACAGACAGGTATAAAATAAAGTTGACTTAAGATTCAAAATAATCTCAACAATATGGGCAACCAGGGCAAAAAAAAAAAAAAAGAAGTTTAAAGGATAAATTTCTCAGGGACAAATGCAAACTCCTGCATTTAGTTAAAAAAAAACAAAACAATAAAAAACCCTTTCAGATTTTACAACAGAATGACAGATAAACTCAATGTAACCCAACAATATGAAACATGACAGAACACCTAAACCAATCTTAGCATCAGCGTCCCAATCAAAAAGGCATATAGATGGATCAAATGAGCAAGTTCCTATGGAAAGGTGATCAGGAGACTGAGAGGTCTAAAAGCCACAATGCGTAAGTACACCATACTATGTATTAACCACATCCTGGAAATCTACCCAGGACATGACAGGAAAACAGAAAATATTTAAATTTAGCCAGAAATGAGGCTCAAAACAGAGAATGAGACTATGATTAGTAAAGTAGGCTTAAGTAAAGTCCTGGAAAACATTAAATGTAAGAATTTAGACTTGATCTTATAGGCAGTGGGGAATGGCATGAACTAAACTATACATTTCAGAAAGCTTTACCTAGCAACAACATTTAGGGTAAAGATAGGGAAGAAGAAGGTAAATAAATTTCTAGATTGGGGAAGTTAGTCTATATGCTAATAAAACAATTCAGGTAACAGATATCGAAGATAGTTCTGGGTAAAAACTGCAGGATATTGAAGGCTCATAAACTTTTTCTCAATAAGATAAAGAGAAGAAGTTGAAAAAGGGGAAAAACTGGCCAGCTGCCATATACAGTCTCTTACCATAAACTTCAGAAAGTAATAGGAAAGAAAGAAAAGATTTGGGCAAGGTTCGGCACAGCAAGCTTCCTTGTCCCAACTCCTTCCCCTAGAACGCACTGAGGAAAGAAAACGAGTTTAAAAATCCCAATAATTCCCACTGGTAGCACTCTTTAATTCTTGAGAGAAGCAGACTGACGGCCTAAATAGGAAACCTAGAGAAAAGTAAAAAACAAAACAAAACCCCTCAGAATAAAAGCCAATACCCATCTTCAAAGGTTATCTTGGCAGAAAAGCCACAAGGGTGTGCCACTTTTCAGGGCTCCACGCTTCACAGAGATGAGCCACAGGTAACCCCACAGGAAAGGGGGAAATATGCTGCAGGCTGGTTAACAAAACATGGCCGGTGCGCTCCTCCTCCCCCACCTCCAGGCTTCAGGAAAGTAGGCAGAAGAACACACCTCAGCCCTCACACTGCGGCCCAGCAGGGAGGACAATCCTATCATGCAAAGGTGGCAGGAGTGTTAAAAACAATTCACCTACAATTTTTCAAAGATATAGCAGGGCAACTCTGAAAATATACCCTAAGGAAAGAAAATACATCTCAAATGTCACACTATATAAGAATTTAATAAAAACATGAATTCAAGGAAGCTAGACTTCAAGGACTGGTTGATAAAGTGGAGAAGATAAAAATATAAATTGAAGAGACCTAAAAAAATCCATAACAATGCAAAGTAAATACATTAGAAATGTATAAGAAATAGAATAAACAGGTACAATGCAAATGAAACTTTATAAGAATGACTTAAGGCAATCAAAGAAATTTTTTTAAAAGGTTATTGCAAACACAGAGAAAAACAAGGTGTGATAGGTAACTATTGTGGTAGGCAGTTTCCAGATGGCCTGGAATGATCCCAGCCTTCTGGTATCCACACCCTTAGGTAAACCACTCCCCTTGAATGTAGGCTAACCCTAGAGATTTCCTTCTAATTCATGAGTATGGCAACGTGGATGGCATATAATTGCCATGGCTGGGTTACAAAATATCATGACTTCTGTCTTGTTAGCAGATGCTCTCTACTGACTTCCCAGTTTTCATGTTTTGATGAAGAAAACTGCCACAAGGGGGATAGGCTCATGTGGTAAGGACCCGAGGGTGGCCTCTGGCCAACTGCCAGCAAGGAACTGAGACTGTCAGCACAACATCCCACGGGAGAACCAAATGCTGCAAACAAGCACTGAGTGACCTGGGAAGCAGACCATTCCCCAGCCAAGAGTTCAGATGAGACAGTAGACCCTGAGCCAACACCTTAGAGGGCCCAGCTATACATGTTGAATTCCTGACCCACAAAAATGGTGAGATAATAAATGTATACTATTTTTGGCCACTAAGTTTTGGGGTAATTTGTTATGTAGCAAATAATATCAAGCGTTAATCCCATTTCCAATTCCCAAGGATGACTGGTATCTCTGAGGTAGAGAATTCAGCAATGGAAAAGAAATAAAATATTTTAAATTGACAATTTAAAAGAAGTTTTCTGACATAAAGAATTGAATCAGCAAAAGGACACAGTATATTCCAGAAAGAGCTGATGCAGAACAAACAACACCCAAAATATATCCTAGTTAAGTTATCAAATTCATGGGTAAAGAAAGACTTTTTCTAGTATCCAAGCAGAAAAATCAATTCATGCATGGCAGAGTACTTGAAAGGTGGTGCAAGGAAGAAAATCAGGCAAGGTAGAGCAAGGGTGAAAATCAGGCTGACCTCAGACTTCCCAGAGCCATATTCAGTATCATAAAATACTAAAGCAACCCTGGCTGGTTTGGCTCAGGGGACTGAGTGCTGTCCTGCAGACCAAAGGGTTATTGGTTCGATTCCCAGTCAGGGCACATGCCTAGGTTGCAGGCCACTTCCCCAGTAGGGGGCATGTGAGAGGCAACCACATATTGATGTTTCTCTCCCTTTCTTTCTCCCTCCCTTCCTTTCTCTTAAAATAAAATAAAATAATTATTTTTTAAAAAATACTAAAGCATTATGTACAAAGTTCTGAAAAAATATAATGACGTGATATTTTTACACCCACACTATATGTCATAATGCATAAAGCAACGAGCAGTCATTTCCAAACATGAGAGATATGTAGGATTCTAGGACCCAAAGACTTCTCAAATAAACTACTTATTTGACGGTAAATCTAGCCAATCAAGTAATGGATCAAAACAAAGAAATAAAGAGAAGATGTAGTAAGCACTGAATTTATGGTTATAGACAAAAATGTAAGCATTATAAATTTTGACAATGTAAAAATACAACTTATGAAAACTGGGACTTTAAAGATAGGAAGTGGAGAAAGAATAATAATACTTTCAAAGCAGGTACTCAGTCAATAACACCCAAAATTAGAATCTGAGGAATATATTCCTTATATTATATAAAGTATTTGTTATTTTTATTAAAAGAACAATGTTTTCTAAAAACCTAACAATAAAATTCAGGGGGAAGTGATTAAAGCCTGAACTACAGTAGCGGTCTCACATATTATTAGAAAGATTACTGAACTGGGACTAGTCAGCCGCAAAGGCTCTATTCAACGCTAACTTTCTAAGATCACATAATTTCCCCTCAATAAAAATCTTTGCTACAAGGAAACCCCTGCTTTCTATTATTTCAAGTCTAGACTTCTTTCCTTGGCTTTCAAGGAGCATGGCAATATGATGCTAAACAGCAACTAGTCTTTACACACTGTTAGACTAAAGTGCTCACTGTCCCACAAATATCTTATGCTACATTGAGCTTTCATGTTTAAACTCCTACTTGGGATATCTTCTAAAGAAATAGGTAATTTAGAGACTACAAATTTAAAGACTATTTCTTCCCCAATACTTATTAATAGGATAAACAAACTGAGTTTTTTAAAAATACAAAATGCTATCTAAATCTAAGCTAGCTAAAAAAAAAATCTATTTGTCATATAAAATTCTTCCTAAAATCTCCAAATTTAACTAAAACATTCTGACTACAAATTTAAAGACTATTTCTTCCCCAATACTTATTAATAGGATAAACAAACTGAGTTTTTTAAAAATACAAAATGCTATCTAAATCTAAGCTAGATAAAAAAAATCTATTTGTCATATAAAATTCTTCCTAAAATCTCCAAATTTAACTAAAACATTCTTTTAGATTCCTAGAACAATCACAGACCTTTCTACATAAAAACTAAACTCAAAATTAATATTGCTTTGTAAATTATATTAGTCTTAAAAAAGCCTAAAATAATAAAAAATTTAAAATATTATAGTATAAAAAATTAAAAAGTTAATTAAAAATGCTTAATTACAAAGAAAATGAGAGATATGAATAAATCTGATTTAAAATATATATGTTCTTAAACCTTTGATACTTCAAATTTTTTATTTTATTTTATTGTTTTAGAGAGAATGGAAGCTAGGGAGAAAGACAGGGAGAGAAGCTTCAATGTAATAGAGAAATTCAATTGGTTGCCTCTCACATGCGCCCCAACCAGGGACCGGACTGTCAGCCTAGGCATGTGCCCTGACTGGGAATCAAACTGGTGACCTTTTACATGGCAGGACGATACCAACTGAACCACACCAGTCAGAACAATATTTTGTATTTTTAAAAGATAATTTAATGTATACAGAATGCTACTGTTTACTAAGTGTTTTAATGTTCATTTTTATTTATTTCCAAAAGTAATTTTATAATTAGAATCATCCACAAAGGAATTGTGAACACATTTAAAAGCTAGAAATTATAACAACAATTATTTTTTAAAAACTATTGTGTAAGAAACAATTTATGAAACTTCATATATTTATCATGGGAATATATTCATATAATCTTCTTTAACAACACAAAATTACATTTGCAAGTAAGCAGCTAAAACTTTGTTTTTCCTTTAAACCATGATTAGAGTGTTTATATTCTTTATTTTAATATTCCAACATATTTAGAATACCAGATGCAGCTCTGGATTTCTCCCTTAATGATTATAAAGTCTAAAATTATTTTTAATTAGCTCCTTGAGTAAGACCTAAAACTTTGTTAAGGTTTTTAACTTCATTAACACTAACACCTAATGTTACATTTACAGGAATGAGAAACAACAGGATTTCCATAGATTTCTACCACAAGATGGAGATAAAGTTGATATCTTCACATATTTCAAAAATATATATATTTTTATTAAAATATTTGATAGCACTTAGGTCATAATCAGAAATAAATGCTGATCTTTAAGATAAATAGGTAAAACTACTTCATATATGATCAGTTTCAATTAGTTATTTCCAAAAATACTCTCTTGATAAAAGAGAAAATACAAAAACATGTTTTCAAGTTTCAGTTCATTTTACAGAGGGAACTACCAGTATTAAAATCTTTTTTTAAATACACTTAAGAAGATTATTCCTGTTTCTGTACCAGTGCTGTCTGACAGTGCTTTCTGCAGTGACGGAAATGGTCAACATCTGTATTATCCAACATTGTAGCCAAACACCACATGGGGCTGTCCAGCATCTGAAATGTTGCTAGTGCTACTAAGAAATATTAAATGGTTAATATGACTAGTAAGGACTATACAGGACAGCACAAATTTATATAATAGCCAATTTAATATTTTAAGATATTTCAGATATTTCAGATATTAAAATAATTAACAGATAAAACCTGAACATTAAAAATAAAATTATAAATTAATGATAAAATATAGGTTCTCACAATTTTAATAGAGGTTTTTCCATAACTATGAGAAAATAAATGGAAAAGCTCAATATAATTACAGTGGTGAAAAAACATTATACATTAAAAGAAATAAAGCTTTATAGCATCTTTCAGAGGGAATAAAAAAGTATTATTAAAATAAATACACAAATCATACAAATATTTTAAAAATATATCAATAAACATGTGAATTTTAATATTTGATATTGAAATATTCAAAACATTTAAATATCTACACACAAAATGAACTCCATATTTATCATTTACTCAAGTCCAGGCTTAGTTAATGTCTTCAATACAAAAAAAAAAGAACTGTCCCTCTTACCAAATAGTAAGAGTCTAATGCTACAATTACAAAGTAGAGCACTTTGCACCAGACACAGATGCCAACACAAATCACCTGGACTTCAAGCAATGCAAAGCAGGGTCACATTTAGGTTAGAGAGCCAACAGCCAATGTGTTTCAAACTAGACATACTCTCATCAACCCAGACAACCCAGACAAAGTTGCTGATCAACGATGCTAAAACCAAAAGAAAATAATTTCAAGATCACATCCAGCAAGCATAAAGATTCACAATTAAATCCTTCACTAACGTCTATATAGAGTTTTTGGCAGAAAAAGGGAGGGAGCTCACATCAAAGTACTATATAGAGATGACAATAAGGAGACAAAAGAGTGTTAGGAAAGAATTTGTAGATTGGTCACCAAGTAATTCTTGAAAACATGTTGATGGTCAATTATTCTGGTACAGGTGCCCTGACGTTAAAAACAAACCCCCCCAAACGCAAAAAGTTTAATTAACCTGTATGTAGGTTACAGCAGTGGGATGTTCTCATTTGAAATAAATAGTCAAAATCAGCTTACTGTTGCCGAGTCACACTAATGGAAAGTGAAGAGTAGAGCTCCTCTATTCAGCAGATCTATCCCTCCTAGGAGAGATCGCATTACATTACTTCTACATGTGCTGTGTTAAAACTGAACCCCTAGAGGGCAACTGAGCTTCAATTTTTACTTCATAATTTACTTCACTTCCTAACCAGTTTATAGATACCATGTCCTCCTTCCTTATACTGTAAAACTTTGCCTTCAAAACAAAAGGGAAATAAACGAACAGAAGAAACTGATATATCATTATGGAATGTATTCTTTAACAGTGATAATTCAAAGATCAAGAATATGGTATATTCTTACAGGCTTATTTCTGCATAACACACAAAATAAATGAATATGTGAATATTAACACTCTCAGTGGGAACCATGTAGCAGATAGGAAAGACATACTTAACAAGTCTATTTAATCTAAATGCTTTGCATAACTTTACATTTATTAAATGGCGTGTTAAAATGTACAAAAAAACAAAAAAAGATGAAAGAACGGTCTCAATAACAATTAACCCTATATATAAACTACCCAATATAACCCACTATAGGAATACCAATGTTCCTTCAAGGTAAAAATATGAAAAGGTTTCTTGACTGTGCATTTAAGCTAACTCTAACTCATGAAGTACAAATGTTGATATTCCATTAGGCTGACTCAAAATACAGATGTAGCAAACTAACAGTTGTGAGGGGGAACCCCCCAAAATGTGGAATTTATTTATAAAAAATCGTGTATTTATTCAGTCACCTTCAAAGTATTCTCCATTTGATGTTATACACCTACTGAGATGTTTTTTTCCACTCCTCAAAACAGTTTTTGAACTTGTCAATTTTGATGCCTTTTAGTGTTTCTGCTGTTTTTTGTTTCACCTCTTCTACGTCGGCAAAACTTTTTCCTCTGAAGACTTTTCTCATTCCAGGGAAAGAAAAAAAAGTCACTCAGGCGAGACTGGGAGAATAGTGGGTGTGGGGCATGGAAGTCATGCCATTTTGGGTCAAAAACTGCTGAACACTCAGTGGAGGTATGGGCAGGTGAGCTCGTGAATCACCCATCGTGAGATCGACAAACACACTGAAAGAAGCATCAAAAAAAATTCACTGAAGTCAAACACAGCCTCTCACAACAATCCCAGCTGGTACTCTGATACAGATGGATTCCTAGAACACTCACCTGTTAGAAGCCTCTATTACAAGGGACCTGCCCTCCAGAAGATAATTCTGAGCTTTTTTGCCCCTCAACCCCCATATTATATCAATGTCAGCTAGGCCACTAACCTATACAACTCAACAATGGCAAATTTAATTCAGCCTTTTCCTAAATGAAACTCAAAAATTGAGCATATACAAGTCTAATATGTATATGTCACCAGAGTAACATGACAGAATGAGCTGAGAATTTATCTAGATGATATACAGGATTAAATAATAAATTGATAACTTGATAAATCATGTGGTTTTCTTTTCATCCAAATAAGATTTTTAAAGGATCAACTCTCATATATGTATATATGTATATATATTCTGTAATAGGTACTTGCTAACTGGAACAAAATATTAACTCAACCCATAAACAGTTTTTGTATGTAAATGTGTCACCACGCAGGCCTTCCTTCCCAGCAGGACATGTCAACGGTGGCTCTTTATCTACTCAGCGCCAGAACCACCATCTTGAAGAGGGCAGAGAGTACATGAACATGCTGGTTAAAGACTTCGTCTCCATGTCATAACAATTTTCTCCACTAACTTTGTAAACTAATTATTCACGTTACATCCTGTGGGCTGAGGAATCTAAAACGATAACAAACCAATCTCTGCTCATTTAGGTTAGAATCTATATATGGAATTTGACAAACCAAAGAATGCAATTATGGAACACAGAGAAGAGAAAGGCTACAGAAGAGGGTGAAGTTTCTGTATCACAAGGTTACTAATTTTCAGAACAGGAGAAAGGGAAAGGAAGTAGTCATATAATTTATAGGGGCAGAAAAGGGGTCAAGGTTTAAGACTACAAGAACATACTTCAGTTCATTATTTCCTAAGAGTTTGCTAAGAATCTTTGGCCCAGTGGAAAAGAATTGAAGGGTGGCACATGTAATTTGAGGCTCAACTTCCAAGTTGAAAGTAAGGGAAATAAAGTTTCAAGAAAGAGAAACACATAAAAACTAAGAGTAGCAACAACAAAACAACCAAAAACTTATAGTTTATAGGAAAAAGAGTACTCTAAGTAGTGAAGTATGTAACTTTAAAATATACAAAATGATTAAGTACAAACTTCAAGTTATAAAATAAATAAGTCATGGAGGTGTAATGTATAAGACAGAAAATATAGTCGATAATAAAATAACCTTGTACAGTAACAGATGGTTATTAGACATATCATGGCAATCAGTATGTAAACTGTATAAATGTCAAATCACTACGTTGTACACCTGAAACTAATATAAAGTATTGTCAACTATACCTTAATTTATATTTGTGTGTGTCTGTGCACATGGTCTGTCCAGGAGGTATCCAGTATGTAATATGAAAAACAGAGACATTTATTGAAGAAGATGCAAGATACAAGAAACATGATAGTACATAGGACAATGACTCTCAGTCCCCTTCAAAGTAGGTGCCTTAGGACCTCACACAGTTCTCCCAATCACCATCAGCTGCCCCATTGTATTTTCCTGAATCTCATTGATGGTCTGAAATCTCTTCCCTTTCAAAGGCGAATTTAGTTTTGGGAAAAGCCAGAAGTCACAGAGCGCAAAATCTGTGCTGTAGAGGGGCTGAGTCACCTGGGTGATTAGATGTTTCACCAAAAAAGTCTGCAGAGACGTGATGCATGAGTGTGGCCATTGTCATGACGAAGCTGCCATTCACCAGTTACCCATAGCTGTGGCCTTCTGAATCATTCGAATAGTTTCCACAGAGGAACGTTCAAGCTTAACACAAAATTTGATGCACATTCTTTGCTCAATTTGCTCAGCCATTTTGAATGTGATGGCCACACAGTACTGATGCTCACTCAACAGAATCTACAACCCCCACTGACTAGTACAGTGAAGTTGTCATTGTTTATGCATGTGCATTCCAGTCCACTCTTCTTGGTTGGCAGATTACATTGACGATGTCACACAAACTGTTCTCCTTATATCAACAATAGCTAGACTTTTTCCAACCTCATATATATGTACACATACACAAAATGCCCTGGGGAAAGGAGTAAAATCCATATGGCTTATTACTATGTGTTACTAGAAGAGGCAATTTTGTGCCTTTGGCTAATCCTGCTTCTCACACATTGGACACATATTCAAGTTACCTTGGGATCTTTGGCGGGGCATGGCAGGGGGGACACACAATACCCTTCTTTGGGAAAAGGAGCCTGTGCACTGTTACTTTTTAAAAGGGTTCCAGATAATTCTGATGTATAGCAAAGATTAAAGACCACTGATCTAGCCTATGTGTGAAAGATGAAAATCAAGTGCACTCTAATCATAATGGCAGAGCAGACATTTTGCTATAAAAATATGATAATTTGAATCTCATCATCTGAATAGATTTCACCAGGGAAAATATGGAAGGAAAAGGTAATAGAAGAAATTGCATGAAGCCTTTACAACTAAGCACGGAGTAAACAGGCCCTCTGAAAATCATCGGGTACTAACTAAAACTAAAGAGTTCCTTAATAAACCAACCATGTGTAACTGAACAAACATATGGTCTCCTGACGCCAAAATAAGAGAAAAACAATTCTAACCTGTCACGTTAGCACATCAAAAAGTATGGCTAGTCAAACCTTCAATATGATCAGAAATTCAGCTTTTCAAAAGTTTAAAGTTTATGAGCTAAGCATAAAATAAATCTATGGGAGATATACCAGGCAAAGAATAGGATGCAACAATTTGTACCATGTACTGACACAATCTAGAGTTCAGTAACTGTTTACCTCCCTTTAAAGTGAGTATCAATTTCCATTTAGAGTCTTGACTCCTCTTCCAGGATTGTGTAGAGTTCAGTTTGTGTATCTTAGTGATGAGGAAAGCAATCAAAAGCTGTAAATGCACTAATTTTTTACTGAGCTGGAACAGAACTGTTCCTGCTAATCCAATAAAGGCATCCTCTACCACAACAGATGGGTGTGCCTGTCTGGAAAAGTCTGAATGGAAATGAAATCACCTGAGCTCAAGGATCCAGTAAGCTTAGAAAGACAACTAAAAGAATGAGACAAAATGTTTTTCCAAGAATGCTAGATTCTAATCATATATTTATATTAACCCATGGTTTAAGCTAATCAATTACCTGATCTCATATAAAGAACATTAGAAAAGATGATACTTAAAGATATACTTAAATTCTATGCAAGGCTTGGTTTTTCAGCAACCCCACTGACTAGGGTGGTGTCAGTGTGGGGCTGAACTACAGAAATACTTGGTAATAAACACATGGTGAAGTTCAGAAAATAGAGAGGAAGTTAAACTTGTGTGTGATAACCTGGAAACCTGGCAGAAAGATAATGTGTCCTAGTACATTGAATCCAATGAGGTTTTCTCAAGCTTTGCTAGTGGGGATATTTAAAATAAGAAAATATGTCTAAGCATATGGATTCAGAGTTAACTTTGCACTGTGGTTTTGAGTTAGGTCATCATTAGAACTGGTTTTTAAGATTATGGTGAATCAGAAGTATAAACAAAATCAACAAGCACAGGTAATATATTCAACTACAGAGTAAACTACTGGTATTGATTGGGGGGAAAAGCACTCTGACACTGAACTTTCAGAGTCTGTAAGCAGAAGTCAACAGCCATGAAATTAAGACAACAGCAGTTTATTGTCTTACACAAACTTACACAAACTTACACAAAAGTAGTTTATTGCGAGACAATAAACTACTGTTTTAAGTACTTAGCCATTCTTAGACCAAAGGTGTTTTCCTTTAGCTTTGGGAACTTAAAATGTTAGATTTAAAAATATAACTAATCAATTTCTCTAGAAAAGATGATGAATAATACACGCCTAAGGACACCTGTAAGACTGAAAAAACAAAAAACGAGACTACGTCACAGGACACTATACAGAAATACTACATCACAGTAATGCTCTCGCTCGCACAGCAGCATGACACTTCTCACGAACGCCAGAGGTCATGCTGCCACAGTCTGAGATGGCGTCCCTTTAGCTCTGGCAACACACATCACTACCTGCCACTTTGATGAATAAGAGCTTCTAGTTTTAAAATAAAGCAGAAAGCCATCATTTAGAAATGAACGTAGTCAACTTGTTTTCTGATCTGCTGGAGAATTAACTTATCAATTCTGTTTGTCTAAAGTCTTTTCCTGGGAAGACAAAGAGAATGACAAGGGAGGGGAAGAAAGGATGGACTTCAGATGCTTCTGATTTCTTACTAGAAAACAAACCTAAGTTTCTGTTTCAGGCTTTTAAGGCACTCCAAAATCAAGACTGACTCCCAGACTTTCTGTCATTATCCCCCAAATGCACCACTTGTCTCCTAAGGTCACTCTCTGTAGTGCTACATAGACAAACCATGTCCACTCTCCCTTCTGTGCCTTCACTCCTGAGTCTCTGGTCTGAAATGCTTTTCTAGCTTTCCTATGCTGACCCCATAGCCACACTTCAAGGTCCAGTTCATAGTTCATGTTCTTCATTACATTTCACCCAACTAAATCAGATATCACTGGTTTTTCTTTTCTCTAAACTAACATATAGGAATTTTATTATAAATTGTTTTATATGGTGTAACTCTTATGTGCACTTGGTTTGTCTCTCATCAACTGGGCAATAGATTCTTAAAAGCAAGTCTCACACTTCTACTCTTCCTCTATAACACTTCTCACAATATTGAACATGTGATAGGCATTCAGTAAATATTTAATAAGCATGCTATTAAAATTAATTCTGTAAATTAAGAGAAATATTACTTGAAACATTAAAAAATTTCTGAAGAAGCAAATGTCTGGTTATCTACTCAATCTTCTTTACCTAGTATCCAATAAAAAGTAACTGACAAGTAAAAAAATAAACAAATTCTCTAAAACTTAGAAAAATATTGAAAAACTAGAGTATTCCCAATACTAAGAAACAACTTCTGTTAACATTTCTACACAGCTCTTTCATCATAATATTAATCATAATATTAATTTAAGTGTTATTTAATAACTATCTCCCCTACCAAACTCCATTATGAACAAGGAATAAATCTGTTTCAGTCACATTTTTATGTACAGAGTACATAGTTATGTGCAGTGCTTGGTATGGAGTTAATTTTGGTAATCCCCTTTTGTATTTTTAAATTTTAATTTAATTAAACCCATGATCAGGAAATTTTCTCAGCAAAGAGCCATATGCTAAATATTTTAGGTTTTGTGAGCTATATGGTCTCTACTGCAACGGCTGTAGCATGAAAGAAGCCATAGACAATACATAAGTAATAGGCATGGCCTGTGCTCCAATAAAACACAGACAGGCTCCAGACAATTTACGACCAACAAGCTGCAGGCTGCGAAACCCTGAGTGAAGATTATGACTAGTCTTTCATATAAATAAAACATTTATTATGATCGCAAATGTATGTATATCATCATTTCCTATACCAGCGATTTTCAACCTTTTTCATCTCATGGCACACATAAACTAACTACTAAAATTCTGCAGCACACCAAAAACTATGTTATATTTTTTCCTGATCTAAGAAAAAAAATAGGCACAATTTTGATTCATTCATACCGGATGGCTATTGTTGTGTTGGCTGTTGTCATTTTTTTCTTTGATAACCTAAGGGAAAAGAGGTCAGTGCCCCTGACTAAATACTCGGGTATTGCATGTTTAAAAAAATTTTTGCAGCAAACCAGTTGAAAATCGCTGTCCTATACCGTAATTTTTATAACCAATCAGACTTTGTTGACATCTAAGTTTTTGGCAATACACCATATTATATATAAGTCAATGCTGAACACACTAATGCATATTTTATTGCCCATCTCTGATTGTTCCCTGCCAGTAGAATTGCTAGATCAAGGGTAGCACATTTATTATTTTAAATTCTCACAAACCCCTTTCTTGACATTGTGTTGATCTATTTTCCGGGTCAGTAGTATAAATACCTACTTCTCCAAAACCTGTTAACATTATACATTATATATATTTTCTATCTTCAAATACTTCATCAATCACATGACTAGAGTTCTATATTTGCTTATTTTTATTAGATATTTACATAGAATGAAATAAGACTGAAATATATCACTCAATGAAACAAAAGTATAGCATACATGTATGCAGTATAAATCAACAAAATACAAAACATTGAGATCACTCCAGAAAGTTCCTTTAACATTCCTTTCCCATCAATCCCTGTCCCATTCCTACCCCAACAGTGCAAAATCGTTTGAATTAGTTTACCCTGTTCTAGAACACGATATAAAATATTGCCTGTTCCATACATCTTTTTTAAATATGTACTCTTTCACATCTTATATTTACATCTCACTCAGAATAGTAGTTTTAGCTTCATCTTTGCTACTGTGTATAACAGTAATTTATTCAGTTTTACTGCTAAACAGTACTTCATTGTATGAGTATACCACAATTATACTCATATTATACCACAATATCCCTTCTTCTCTTGAGAGACACCTGGGCTATTTTCAACTTTTGGCTACTATGAAAAAGCTACTACATGTGTTGAATATACACATGAGTATACCAGTCATTGGGCAGGTATATGTTTAGGAAATGCTGTCAGTGTTTTAATTGTAGCCATTCTGGTAGGCAGGCAATTCCAATTACATAAAGGTTACCTGTATGATATTGTTCTACAGATCCCTGAGGTTCTGTTCATATTTTTTATCTTTTTGCCTCTGTTCTTTATATTGAATATTTCTACTGATCTATCTTTAGGTTCATGACTCCTATCATTTTCATTCTGCAGTTTTTATGTCAGATATTATGTTTTTTTTTTAGTTCTAAAATTTTCAGTCTTTCTTATTGTTTTAAAACCTGTTAAGATTTCTTCTTTTTATTCATTGCAATCATATTTTCCTTTATATTCATTTTTTAAGGATTTTATTTATTTATTTTTAGAGAGGGGGAGGGAAGGAGAAAGAGAGAGACAGAAACAATGGTGAAAGAGAAAAACATCCATCAGTTGCCTCTCGCACACCCCTAACCTGGGACCTGGCCTGCAACCCACGCATGTGCCCTGACTGGGAATCAAATCAGCGACCTTTTGGTTTGCGAGACAATGCCCAACCCACTGAGCCATACCAGTCAGTGTATATTTTCCTTTATATTCTTAAGCAATTACAATAGCTGATTTAAAATCATTGTCTGCTACTTCCAATATCTTAGTTATCTCGAAGTGAGCCTCCACTGATTTCTGTAGAAAATGGGTCATATTTTTCTGTTTCTGTGCACACTGAATAATTTGGCACTGTTATCATGAATATTGTGAATGACATGTAAGAAGTTTGACATCTGTTCCGTTTCTCTAAAAATCATTTTTTCTTCCTCATTTATTCATACTTAAGCAGCCAACTTTCTTCTCTGAACCCAAACTGCAGAACCCTGTCTCACTCAAAATGTACAGTAAGTAGCAGCTCAATTTTGGTTCAGTTTTTAGCCTTAAATGAGCTGCCTGGATTTTGCCCCATGTGTGGGTTAGAACCGAGCCAGAGGTATAGGCAGAGTTTATGTGCAGAGTTTATGCAGGCTCCTTCTTGGAATTTATGCTCTTCCCCTTCTCTCACCCCAACACATATAAATACGAACTTTCCAGGGCCTGCAATTATACAAGCCCTGTGCCTAGTTCTTCAAACTAGCAAGACCAAAGAATTTCTGTCTTCGTTTTGGTCAGAGTCTCGGCCACTCAAGAAAGTAAAGATTCACCTAGTGCTATTCCCTTCCTTCAGTGTTTTACTCCCTCTGATTTCCATTGCTTTTGTTTACTTTCCAAACTTTCCAGTAGGTGTTTTTAAATTTTGTTCACAGTTTATAGTTGTTTCCTGCAGGACAGATGTGATGAGAGCTATTAAGCCATGCCAGAAGCTGAATTTCTCCATGATGAATTTTTAAATGCTATCAAGTTTATAGGTTACATATAATAATACAGTGGTACCTCGGTACTAATCATTAATTCATTCCGATGACACGGCAAGCAAGCGACGACTGATGAAGCATTCTCTCTTGTGGGGTGGCATCACGACTCACACAGTTCTAGTAAGTGCAATGAGTGGCTAGCAAGCACCAAGTGCTGAAACATTTTTTCTCTAAAATGCGACAAGTACCAGGTTTGATAAGTTCAGAAGCTGATGAGTCCTGAGGTACCACTGTGTGGTTTACAATTAACCTGCTGAAATTACAGCAACCGTTTTTCATTTTTTAATAATACTTAATTTATCAAGAAAGTTGTGTCCTTTGCTTGTTTTTTTAAATTGGATATTCATTAATTCCTTCTTGATAGCGAGTCTTCATACACTAAGGATTGAACCTTTGTCACATGTTGGAATAATTTTTCTAGGTTGTGATCCTTCTTTCGATTATGTTTATAGCATGTGACATAGAGAAAATTTTACTTTTTCTATGTTTAGTTTTTGTGTAATAAAATATAACCTTTGATTATTTATAGTTCTATTTTTGAAAGAAACATATGTTCATTATGGAAAATTTTTAAAAATCTATAAAAATCACCCATAATGCTTCTCCTCCCACAGATCTTTATGGTTTTTTTTTAAAACTTGAGTATACATCCAGTCATTTGACATTTGAATATTATCTACTGAAGTTGAAATTGCATATATCACATGACCCAGAAATCCCATATAACATATGGGTACCAAAGGACACAAACAAGAATGTTTATTCAGGCATTATTTGTACAAAAACTAGAAATGACCTAAGTATTGATCCCAGTAGAATGGCTAAACAAATATAATGGTGCTATATGACAATAAAAATGAAGCAAGTATTACATGTAAAAACATGGGTAAATCTAACAAGCATGATGAGCAGAAGAAGGCAGACACAAAAGAGCACATCCAGTATGATTCCATTAAAATTAAAAAACAGGCAAACTAGGCAGCTTGTGGTCAAAACGGTTGTTACTTTCTAGGAGAAGAAAAGGACAGTGATTGGGATGGAGCACAAAGAAAGCTGGCTTTGGTAATTTCTATTTTCACCTAAATGGTTGCACAGAGAAGTTCATTCTGTCATAATTCATCAAGATATTACTTATAATTTGAACATGCAGACATAAAAAAATATATTTAAAGAAAGTGATGTTTTTCATTTTGAATAACATGAAAAAAATACACACAGGAAAAGAACCTATAATCTACTGTCTTCGTTCCCAGATTTCCAGATATTTATTATTATATTTTGAATGTATTTATTCTTCCCTACACATACCTATCATTTTTTCTCATAGGGATTATACCATGTACTTAATTTTATATCATGCTTTTTAAAAAGAGTATATAAACTGTTCACATTTGTTAATGATCCTTCATAAAATCAACTATTAATTACTACATATTTTATTGAATGATTTTTTTCTTTTTTAATTGAATAATTTTTCACAAGATCTAAGGTAATGAAAATCAAGAAAAGTAAATTTACTGAAAAGGAAACCAACCAGATGGGAAAGTAGATTTGCCAATTATACCTGGGACAAGGCTTTGATCTCCAAAATACATAAAGAACTCACACGACTCCACATCAGGAAAACAAACAATCCAATTAAAAAATGGGTAAAGAACCTGAACAGATACTTCTCTAAGAAGGACATACACAGGGCCCAGAGACATATGAAAGGATGCTCAGGATCAGCCATCAGAGAGATGCAAATTAAAACCACAATGAGATACCACTTCACACCAGTCAGAATGGCCATCATAAACAAATCAACAAACAACAAATGCTGGCGAAGATGTGGAGAAAAAGGAACCCTAGTACACTGTTGGTGGGAATGCAGACCGGTGCAGCCACTGTGGAAAACAGTTTGGAATTTCCTCAAAAAACTAAAAATGGATCTGCCTTTTGACTCAGCAATTCCACTGCTGGGATTATACCCTAAGAATCCTGAAACACCAATTCGAAAGAACCTGTGCACCCCAATGTTCATAGCAGCACAATTTACAACAGCCAAGAATTGGAAGCAGCCTAAGTGACCAACAGTAAATGAGTGGATCAGAAAGCTGTGGTACATTTACACAATGGAATACTACACAGCAGAAAGAAGGAACTCCTACCCTTCACAACAGCACGGGTGGAATTGGAGAGTACTAAGTGAAATAAGCCAGGCGGTGAAAGACAAATACCACTATGATCTCACCTATAATTGGAGCTTAATCAACAAAACAAACAAGCAAGCAAAATAGAACCAGAGACACGGAAATAAAGAACTGACAATGACCAGAGGGGAGGGGGAAGGGGGATAACAAGGGGAAGAAGGGGAAGAGTCATCAGGGAACATGTATAAAGGACCCATGGACAAGGACAATGGGGGAAAGAGGACTGAATGTGGGGGGAGGGGCAGGGCAGGGGAGAGCAATGGGGAAAAAATGAGGACAACTATAATTGAACAACAATAAAAATAGTTTTTAAAGTAAATTTTTCAGTAAAAATAAACATCAAAGTAGATACTGTTAATTATAAATAATAAAAGACCAGGAAACATTTAATGTCAATACATAACGCAAATTATTATTCTATGTGGGTATGACTGCATTTTTAATGAAAAAATGGTCTGTAGCTGATGTACAACTACAGCCCCGAAAGGAATGTTATATGAAGCAGTAATAGAAGTGTCCCCAGAAAAAAAATAAACATTAAAAATTGCTTAAGCAATAGGAAGAAAATAACTTTTCCATCTTGGCGAAGTCTGGGATAAATAAGAGCACACACAATCCAGCAGCTACAAAGAGGTAACTAGAAATAAACCAGCAAATTGGCCAGAAAGAAAAAATATTAGGCAAAGCATATCATCACCTACCAAATCTACCAGTCATGACAGTCACAGCTAATTGATCTAATGACACTCTTTCTGACTGATCCCATTCATAGTGTGCTAGGCAGTCATTTCCAACTGATTAAAGTCGGCACAGATAAATTGTATTTGCTATTTTTGGCACAGTCAAATGATCCACTAACATGGAAATAACACTAGACTGGGAATTAAGATATATAAATTCTCATATCAACTCTGATATACTAACAAGTCATATGATACTAAACAGATAACTTAATCTCTTTATTGTGGTATAAGGCCATGTATCTAGTACCATAAATTGCACATAGTACTGAAGTACAGCTGTTTGAATTAACAAGTCAGTAGTTATGATTTATTCTAGAAGGAAACTGATCTCTGTAGAATCTTAAAAGGAAAACCAATAAATAAAAATATCAGTTTGTAATCTATCACTGTCCAAGCTGAAAGTATATACCAAAGGAATACTAAGAAAACTTGCACTATTTACACAAAAACATTAGAAAAATACCAGAACCACCACAGGTGGATAAACACTCTACTCCTTTGTTCCTCTTTAAAAGAGTAACTAATTTTTACTACTAATTCATTGGTTGCTTTTCTTTTTCAGCCCCTCCCACCCTCAATCCTTCCCCATTTGGCTTTGTTAATGGATCCTTTAAGATACATGTCCCTTTATGACCCTTCCCCTCCCTTTCCCCTGTCATCCCCCTCCCTCTTCCCCTCTGGTTACTGTCAGTTTGTTTTTTATGTCAATGTTGCTGCTTATATTTTGCTTGCTTGTTTATTTTGTTGATTAGGTTCCACTTATAGGTGAGTTCATACGGTATCTCTCTTTCATGGCCTGTCTTATTTCACTCAGCATAATGCTCTCCAGTTCCATCCATGCTGTTGCGAAGGGTAGTAGCTCCTTCTTCCTTTCTGGTGCATAATATTCCATTGTGTAAATGTACCACAGCTTTCTGATCCACTCATTTACCGTTGGGCACTTAGATTGCTTCCAATTCTTGGCTATTGTAAATTGTGCTGCTATGAACACTGGGGTGCACAGGTTCTTTTGAATTGGTGTTTCAGGACTCTTAGGGTATAATCCCAGCAGTGGAATTGCTGAGTCAAAAGGCAGATCCACTTTTAGTTTTTTTGAGGAAATTCCAAACCGTTTTCCAGTGGCTGCACCATTAATACATTCGTTTCAAACTTAGATGTGTAAATGCTTCAAAGTTAACATCCAAAACCAAACTCCTGAATGGTCAAAAACCAAAAACTAAAATAATGAAATTCCTCCATACCCAGTCTTCTTCATCTCTGTTAAACTACAACTCCATCCTTTTACTTATTCAGGATACATCATACGGAGTCGTATCTTTCATGCCTCTATCATCAAAACTATCCTCAATGTGCCAATTGTCATCATCTCCATTGTTACCACCCTCTAATCCACTATTACCTGTCACTTGGATTGTCATACTCATATCCTTAAACTGGCATCCCTGATTCTGCTCTAGCCCCTATTCCATCTATTCTTGACATAGCAGTGAGTGTAAATCAGACCCTAACTCAGTCCAGTACTCTAAGCCACTCTAAGGGGGCTATACAAGAGGCAACCACACATTGGTGTTTCTCTCCCTCTCTGTCTCCCTCCCTTCCCCTCTGTCTAAAAATAATAAATAAATAAAATCTTTTTAAAAAATAAAACCCGCTTCATGAAAAAAGCACAACATTGTTTTCATGTAATTTTACTCTGTAATGTAACAAAATTAAGCAGAATAAATTATTGCTTTTATACATTACAGCTTAAGTGTGATTTTATACTCAGATTTTATATATAAAGACATGGTACTGTTTAAAAACTACATTTAATTTTAGATTTCTCATAAGATGAAAAATAAGTCCATTACACCAAAATAATAGAAAGTTAATGTCTATGAAAACAAGAAAAATAATAAAAACTTGTTAATGATATTCTGGCAGAACAGTTATAACTCATTTTATATTAATAATATTTATTCATTTTAACAATATTTCTAACTTTCAAGCCATGTAATTCTTTGCTTTTGTGTTCAAATATAGACTTTGCACACTCATACCTTCAAAGATGAGTTCCATAAATTAGCTGTTTAATATCTTAAATTCATTTGTCCAGACAAAACTGCATGCTAATTTAGTCATTTAAAATTAGCATTTAAAATTTAACTTACTTCAAAACTAAAACATACTGAAACCTTCTGTGAGAAAACTAGCCATTTTATCAAGATTATTTATGTCCAATTACATATAATTTTATTATAAAATTGCCTTGTTATTCAGAAATAAAATAATCATAATAAGCCATTTAGGTCCTACAATAGAGTTATGAGTTAAATGTAATGCAGAACTATTAGATCAGTGCATAAACTTAGTTCAGTTGTTTTAAAAACAATTCAGCTGTATTTGTGATTAATATAGGGCTATTACCCATGATGCCACTGGCATGACATCAGGCCTGATAGGCACATACAAATACTTATTGCTAATTAACTTTTATTAACTTCTGTTCTGAACATTTGCAGAAAAGAGTTAACATGGCAGGCCTGATGCTGCTATTGTGAAAAACAGCTGCTTGCAAGGTTGGCCCCTGGCTGGCATCTGAGAACTTGAATCTGGGTAGTGTTCCCATCATTCCCCACTTGAGAGAAGTGGCTCACTGTGCCTAAATTGTTTGTGCAAACCGTATGGTTTACGCCGAACATCTGATTTTCTTCTGGGAGTCTGAAATTTTGGTACATGTTAGGCAGAGGCTGCCCATGTGACCAGCTCCCTATAAAAACGCTGAAAACTGAGTCAGTAACGAGTTTCCCTGGTGGACAACATTTCACACACGTTGTCAAAACTTATTGCTGGAAGAATTAAGCACATCCTGAGTGACTCTACTAGAAGAGGACTTGGAAGCCTGCGCCTGGTTTCCTCTGGACTTCAACCCATGTGCCTTTTCCCTTTGCTGGTTTTGTTCGTATCCTTTCGCTGGAATAAATCTTAGCCAAGAATATGACTATGTACTGAGTCATATGAGTCCTCCTAGGAAATCACCAAACTCAGGACTGGTATGTGGACACCTGACACAGCCCAGTGTAGCTTCAAAGGGGATGATCTATGCCTTATATCTCTTTATATTTCTTAGAGTACATACATAGTATTTTTAACAGATATCATCATATTTGGTGATTTTAGATAATATCCTCCTAATATATCCAAAACAGTCTAAAGATATGTTACATCTCTACTTCAGGGTTAGTTAACATTGGTGAACTGGTTAAATGGCAAAAATATATGTGGTAATGGCACAATTCAAACAACAAATGAAAATTTTTGGCAGGTTCAAGTAAACAGAGATAAGATTGATTACTTTGGTCATTATAGTCTTCAATTTGTTTTAATGATTTTTTTTGATAGTTTTCTGCCTGCAAACCTCTGAAAGACCATCCTAAGCATTCTTATTTTTTCTTTCTTGTCTATTCACATGTTTTTGGAATTTAGTAAAATCTAATATACTTCAGTTGTATCTGACAGATAGAAAAAGGTAGGCATTTTATCAGGCTTCTGTTATTTACCTATAGCTCTTTGACATTTCAAAGAAACAAATAATCCATGCTTCCTTATATTTTATATAATTCCATTAGAACCAAACCCCACCTATTGGTCAGAAGATCCAGAAGAAAATGATATGAAAGACACAGGAGTCAGTAAGTAAGAAAAGGTAGCGAGGGTATAGAAAGTTCCAAGTCATTCCTGAAGACAAAGTACTTTTTTGGTCTTGATCATCACAAAAGAAAAATAAAGGCTCTTATTATTTTTAAAGAAAACTTCATTATTCAGCAAAGAGACGATATCAAATGCCAACTATGCAATTCTAAAAAGCAAATATAATAACGAATTTTTACAAAACACAAAAATGCAGTGACTTATGGAGTCTCTATTTCCAAAAGAGAAAGTTATAATACTAGAATGCACACTTTCCTAATATATGTGACAAAAAATATTTTTTAAATATTACTAACATAGAAAATACAAATCCTTAAGTTTGCAGTGTCAAGCACTGGAAAAAGTCACTGAGCAGAAAGAAACCCCCCCAAGGTCATAGACCACTTTCCTGAAATGCCACAAGTTGGTAACTCCCAGATCCAAGGAAGAGCAATGATTCCACTATCATGCTTGGTGGGATGGGGTTTCTAGTTTGGATTTTAGGAGGGGAAAAAGTGGAAGGGAGGTTGGGCATTCTAGATTTTCCTTCAGCTCCATTCCCAATGTGCTCAGTGTTCACTGTGTTAATGTCTACCACGGCACTGTGGTCTTTTATTTTAGTGTCTCTTCACTGCCAGTAATATCCCTGGCAAAAGAAGAATATTATAAAGTTGAATTTTCTATTTAGACCAATTGTTCAATAGCTTTTCTTTCACTATATACTTTATTAAAAGAGTCTAGAATATTGTCAGAGTATATAATCTTGTCAAAATTTATATAATAGGAAGATCAGGCTTCTCAATTCTGTATGTAATCCCTAGCTCAAGCCATCTTTACTCATCAAATCGAAGTTCCAAAAGTAGAAGTAATGATCACTATTTTTCATATCAAAAAGAAACAAAACAAAAAAGTATATCTATTTTATAAAGGCAAAGGTTTTCAAGTGGACACCAGTTTAATAAAAACTGCTTAATCTCATATGAAAGCTAAGATTTTCTTGATTCTAGTTATAATTTTCATTGTATTGAAATGGCAATGTTACTGTGACTATAAAAATTCATTGTGGAATTAGAATCACGTCACTGTAGATAAATGTTAAATTATACTATTGGGGTATATATAACAATGAAAAATTCTAAATATTATCTGCTTCTTAAGATACATTTTAATTATGTTTAAAACATAAGGTGAAATGTGCAACTCAGACTAAATCAGTACATAATAAAAACCAATAGTGTATATACAGATAATGAAGGTATCATAGAAGCTGGTTAAAATTTATAATGAAGAGAGAAACTAGTAAGAATATAGCAACCCGGCTGAAATTGATATTCATTAGGGTGCTCTTCACATCAGTAGGGAGCATTTGGACTCTGTGGTCTTTATCAGTGTCCCAGCTGGTAATGGTTGAAGGTTAATGCCTTACCCCATTCTGTTCAATTTTCTATCCTAATTAGCCCTCCAAATCTATAGCTGTGAGCACCAAGTGTCTGTGCTCAAAAGAAACTAATTAATGCTAGCAAATTAGATCAAGTCCAAAGATCCAACAGCCAAACTCTTAGTTAAATGCTCCTTGTTAACAGGAAGTGTAGCTGTCAATAACTGCTGTTGGTGACTGTAATGAGGCATCTTGCTTTCACTGAAAGTGATTTCATTTCTCTTTGTGCCTGGAAAAGCTGTTCCACTCCCTTCACAAACCTAAGTTGCTGGCAGTCTGACCCAATTCTTATGATCAACTGGGTTGAAATGACATGAAAAAAAAAAATCAAACGGAAAAGCTTTCCTACATAAGCATGTTTCAGGTGTTTAGCAGAAAGTCAGATCACTGATTAAAATTCCTATAACTTTACCCAAGAACTATACAATGTGTAATGCTTTTATATAAAACCCTATAATTATTTAATAAAGCAAAGGTGATAAATAGTAAATAAACAACAATGGACGTATCCTGATTCTGATTTACATTTTGTAGTTCAGTTTAAATGTAGCTGTTGTTCTGTCACTTGAGCAATACCAGCGTATGTTCTTTCCTAACTCACATGGTTAAACAGGGAGAATACTAAAGATTATTTCTTTATAAAATAATCAATTGCAGATTCTAAAACACTGTTTTGGACCATATGGCCTAAAAATAAATCAATATAAGATTATCTATAAAAATTCAAATGTTCAAAAATCAATTGCTATAAAAAGGTTCTAAAACTTACAAATAAATTGAAATGACCCAAATTTTAAGATGTTTTCAGTCTTTAGAAGATTTTAAGTATATTCCTTAAACAGAAACATAACCATGCCAACAGTCTAAACAATTTAACTTTTGCTAAGGAAGCAAAAATTGAACATTTTTTTCTGTATCATTACAAATTAGTAGTTGTGGAACTACTATTTATAAAATTTTAAATTTATATTATATTTTTAATTTCAAAAATCAAAAACAAAGCTTCATCACCTAAGAGTAAGACAGCTCTGAAACCGAAAGCCATACAATCATTCTGTATTTTCATCTGAATCATGTGAGTAAAAACTCAATTTATAATTGCATTAGCTAGCTTTCTTTCATTCTAGGTATCAGAATGTGTTATAAAACTGCATAAATATAACTCATATTTATAATTTCAGACTATTTACTTATTAAAGTAAATTTTCTTGGTAGTGAAAAGGTAACCCTAACTCTATAACTTTATTATCCATTTTTAAGTGTTATCCTCCCCCACTTGAATCAGGATATATATATTTTTTAAAGTTCTATGAGGCAAGTGGAGGATTATCTCTTGAGACTATCACCATGACACCTGCCAATGCCAGATGTGCACTGAACCCTGCCTGCAGGTGTCAATGGGTTAATTTTTCCTGACACCTAGGGGGGGTCGGGGGGGGGAAGGAAAGTGCTCTGAACAAACAACTAATTCATAGTGAAAGCAAAAGTAATACCAGAGAATGATACTAATAAATTATTAGTAATTTATTAATAAATTTATTTATGGATGAACTTAATTTCAATCTAACTTATAAATTTATAAATGGATTTAAAACTGGTATATCCTAATAAGTCATTTAATTTACAAAACAGAAGTGACAATCATATAATGTCAGTTCTGAAGAACTATTTCTTCTTTTCTACTTCCTCTATCCATTAATAGCAAGGTCATTCTCCAAGGAGATACCAGTCGAGGGGCAGAAACGTTCCTAGCATCCAGAGTCATAAAACTACAGCTGAAACAGCCTGGCTCGCCTGCAGGGAAACTTACGGAAAGTGCAGGCATCACCCACGCTAAAAATTACTGCGGTCCCTCAATGAAGAAGACCACCGGGGGAAGTAGAGAAAGGGAGCCAGGAAAATAGTCTACGTCAGTGAAATTTTACTACTACTTTTTTTAGATGTCCATTGTAAAATGCAGCTTTTTTTTTTTTTAAGATCTCATTTATTTATTTTTAGAGAGGGGAGAAAAAGAGGATGAGAAACATCAGTGTGAGAGAGAAACACCACTGGGTTACCTCTCGCAAGTGCCCAGGCTGAAGACCAAACCTACAACCCAGGAACATGCCCTGACTGGGAATAAAACCTGCAACTTTTTGCTTGTGGGACAACGCCCAACCAACCGAGCCACACTGGTCAAGGCAGAGGTAGCTTATTTTTAAAAGACATTTCTACAGTAATACTTTCGCCTGTTTTTCTAATTACTCATCATTTATAGTCTCATTTTGTACCTTACCCGGCTTTGCTTACATTTTTCGCTGTTTACATATCAGTCAACAATACATCTCTAGATTTACAGAATAGAGCAGTATTCTATGAAACATATTTTAAAATATTCTCCAAAAAAATGCATATAGGGGTGCTTAGTGCATGTATTTACATAAACAGCTTCCACTTATAAACATTAAACAACAACAACAAAAACCCCAGATTCATTGTAAGTACTACTGGGATTCCATTAACAATTCAGTAATACAAATTATACTAAAGAAAATCATCTTAGAATGTATATTGTACCTATAAAAATATGTTGATAGATGAAAAACAGTTGCATGTTACATTTTGGGTTTCTTCTTTCTCTATGAAAACCACCAGAGTAACTTGTTTCTCCAAAACACTCATACTAAATTTTTCTCTCTATATAACTATACTTCTGAGGGGGGAAGTGTTTTTTACTAATAATTTGAGAGAATATTTTTAAATTGTAAATGAATTGAATACCGCCTGGAAGTTCTGAAAGCTGAAACCCTGGTATCTCAGAGAAAGGGTGAGAAGCAATTCATACATATTAATTCACTGACTACTTGACACTAAGGCTAAGGATTAAATTCAGATCATATTATAAAAAATGTATTTGATCTTTAGATGAATATTTGAATCTTACCTTGAACTTGTTCAGAACATCTCTCTCGAGCCTTTTCCCTCATTATTTTAGGAATCAAAACATCTTTTTCGACATGTCTGAGATGCTGCTCTGAAAAAACAAATCTTTCTTTAGTAAAGTCAAGTCTCAAGTAAATCATCTGTTTAAGGGGAAAAATAAAAACTCTGGTTTACTTAAATTAAAGCCCGTGTAAATATATTAAAAATTGACTGTTTTATAACCTCATAAATTGTGATTATTTTAGTCACTGAAAATCATTCCAAATTATTTCTATATACGACAGAAAAAAATGTGACAGACAACATCTAAAAATTTCTGCAAACTATACTGCTGCACTTTTACATATTCCATGTAATCTTGTCAAAATTAAGTCATAGACTAAAAATTGTAATTTTTCTTATTAATATAACCCACAGAGTTATACTAAGATTCAAGGATAGGTGATTTTTATTGATATTGAGATCCAAGATTAAGAGACACATGAAGAATTTACTTAGTATTAAGAGTAGCCTAAGAAAGCCAGAACTGGCAGAAGAAACACTGGAACTATGTGTGCACAGAAAAACAAAGCCTGTGAGGTTTCTGTGCATTTTAAACACAACTTCCACAATTAGACCAAAGTGGCAGACTGTGCACCTGCTCCAGAGTCCCACCTGCTCCTTAAATTCCTAGAGTCCTGAAAAACAAAAGGTATGTGTCCTCAGGGACCCAAATTCAAGAATCTCTAAAAGACAAAAGGCAGATGAGATCAGATTCCAAGAGGCAGTCATTTTGCTACAGAGTTTACCCCCAAGAAAAAAACTGATATCAAAAGTGGGTGTTGCCCCGGCTGCCGGGCTGCTCATTGGATGGAGTGTCCTCACCGAAAGGTTGTCGGTTCAATATCCAGTCAGGGCATGTATTGGAGACAACCAATCGATGTTCCTCTCTCACACTGATGTCTCGGTTGCTCTGTCTCTCTCTCCTCCCCCACCTCCTCTCTCCCTAAAAATCAATAAACATATATCCTCAAGTGAGAATTTTTTTTAAAAAGCGGGAGTTGCTCCATGCTCTGAAACAGCAAAAGTGGGGAGTAACTGACTTCCCTTGAGGAAACTAAAACATTATTCGTCGAAATACCTGAGTAGGAGCCAAGTGAGTCACTTCTGCTGCCTTTAGACCACAGGTAAAAGAAGTAATAACGGGTAACTATTCCCAAAAGTCGATCAGGAAGTTTCCCAGTCTCTAGTAACCCCTAGGAAGACTACGAACCCCTAAACTTTTCCTAGTACTATGTGGTTCCAACAACCTCTGGACACAGGTAGCTATGGACTGATACAGTATTTGCAGAGAGAATAACAAGGCATTTCAAAAAGCAAATGAAAGCAACAACAAAACAGCCAAGAATCACCTTAATTTGATGAAGGCCAATACAGTGTAAAGAAGAAACTACCTGTAACTAATCAAAAGCAACCAATTCCTAAGAGAGTTTAAAGAATAAGGAAAATACTATTTTACAATTTATATAATAAATATACAGAGGCAAATAAAAACACATGAGTTTTTGGACATAAATGGACCATAGATTACCCACATGCACTTAGATGAAATGTCTGAAGCTCAAAAATCCCAAAAGCTTGAAAATGGAAAAAGATAACCCACGCAAAGGAATGAGAATCAGATTACATCATATTTCACTGGCAAGACATGGATGCTATAAGACAATAGACAGATAACTTCAAAGTTCTGAGAGAGAATTACTTTATATCCAAGAATTCTAGAGCCAATTAAGAGTGAAGTTAAAGTGTGCAGATGAGTATGGTCTGAAAAGTTTACCTCTTTCAAACTCTAATGAAAAAGAATTTATCCCTACTGCTATGTGACAAGCCACGAATCATACTCAGAGATGTAAAACAAGCATTGTATAGGGATCCTACAGGTCAGGAATTCAGGAAGGCAAAGCAGAATTGACTCTTCTCTGCGTCACAGTGTCTCAGGCCTCATCTGGGTAGACTCAAACGACAGCTGTTGATTTCAACAGCTGCAAAAGTTGGGGCTGGAGGGTTTACTTCCAAGATGACCTCTTTCTTCACTTATGTACCTGATGTCTAGGCTGGAATGGCTGAAGGACTGGCTCAGTGTGGACTGTAAGCCAGAGCACCTATGCACGGCCAGTTCATTTGGTTTGGCTTCTCACAGCACAGCAGGCAGGTTATGAGAAGGGGCAACCGGAGGAGTGGCTGGAGAACAAGCCTTCCAGGATAACCAAGTGAAAGCAGTTTGGCCTTTTCTGACCCTGTCATGAAGCCATGCAGTATCGTTCAAGCTACACTGTAATGATTTCAACTCACTAAGGGCAGCCTATACTCAAGCACAGGGGAATTAAGACTCCATTCATTGTGGCAAGACATTACAGGAGAGCAAGAGGAATGGAAGATAATGTTGTGAACCTTGTAAAATAAAATCGGCCACAAGGCCCAGGCTGGTGTGGCTCAGTGCACTGAGCACTGACCTGGGAATCAAAAGGCCACTGGCTCAATTCCCAGTTAGGGTACGTGCTTTGGTTTCGGGGCTGGTCCCCAGCTAGGGGCATGTGAGAGCCAACTGATCGATTCTCTCTTACACGTTGATGTTTCTCTCCCTCTTGTTCTCCCTCCCTTCCCCTCTCTCTAAAAATAAATAAATAAAATCTTTTTTCTTCAGTCTGCCACAAGAATAGAGAATATATTCTAATAAAATAAAAATGAATCCATGATGTGCAAATGTGAAATACATAAAGCAGATTAGAAAAAAAGACATTTAAATTTACATATTGAAACAGTAAAGTCTGAACATCATCAATGAACTTGACCTAACATTTATAAATACTCTGGCTCAATAACAGCTGACTGTGAAGATAAACCATAGGCTGGGCTATGAAACAAATCTTAATAAATTTCAAAGAATTTACCATAAGACTTGCCATATGACCCAGCAAACATACTCCTCAGGATTTATCCTAGAGAAATGAAAAAAGTTCACACAAAAACCAGTACACAAATGTTCAATGCAGGTTTATTTGTAACAGCCAAAATTTGGAAATAATCCAAGTCCCTTGCCTGCTGGATGGATAAACAATGGTTCACCCAGAAAATGGAATACTACTCAGCAATAAAACAGGATGAATGATTGATACATAACAGCAGCAACTTAGATGGACCTCCGGGGCATTACGCTAAATGAAAAGAAGAGAGTCTTAAAGGATTACTTATTCAATGATTCCACTTACCTAAGATTCTTAAAGAGACAAAATTAGTGATGGAAAACAAACCACTGGTTACCACTAGTTAGAGCCGAGGAAGCAGTGTGGCCTATTAAGGTGTAATGAGGGATTTTCTTTTTGCTGCTATAACAGTTCTGTGTGCTGACTATGAACATGGTTACTTGAGTCTTCACATGTAATGAAATGTCATATAACTACACACACATAAAAGGACATGTAAAAAGTGGTGAAATTCAGCTAAGACATGTACCTCAGTAAATAGTATTATACTAATGTCAATTTCTGGTTTCCTTAGTCACAATGAATTATAGCTGTGTGTCCCAACCTTTTTTTCTTATTGCCCCTAAAGGAGCCTTTTTAGACATTATCTCCTAGTGCCCTCCCCCCATGAAATGTTACTATCTCAGATACACAGTATATCTATTTTATATACTATATGTACAACAGTGCTTTATACATTAAAATAGTTAGATTTTTCTCCCCCAATATCAATTTTTGCCCCTTTAAAGGCACTACCACACTCACGGAAGACATGTACTATGATTATTTAAGATGGTATCATTAAGGAAAGATGGAGAACAGGTACGTGGAAATAGCACTAATTTGCAGCTTGATATATTTAAACTATTTCAAAATTTACTTATAATTTTTAAAAAGTTTTAAGATGTATAAGGAAAAGCTAAGGACCTAGAATACCCAAAACAATACTGAAATAGAAGAACAAATTTGGGTGATTTGCACTACCTGATGAGAAAGTTGTACTATAAGCTACAGCAATCACTGTAGTAGAAAACTGACACAATTATAAAAACCAAATAGATTAATAACAAAATAGAGTCCAGAAATACTTCTCCATATATATAGCCAATTTGACAAATGCACCAAGACTAGTCACTGAAAAAATAAAAGTATTTTCAACAAGGACCTAGATAAACATGAAAATAAAATCAATCTGAACCCTCTGATTCCCAAATTTATGGAACTCACAAAAATTAATATGCCATGGATCATAAATTAAAACCACTAAACAAAATTAAAAGGCAAACCACAGACCAGAAGAAAGTGTTCACTATCCATATATATGCACGTATGTATATGTACATATATGTGTGTGTACACATATCTGACAAAGGGTTCAAATCGAATATATAAAGTACTCCTGCATGTCAACAACGAAAATACAAACAACCCAATCAAAGTAGGAGAAAAGGCTTGAGTGGACACTTCAAAAAGATGACAGGCAAACTGTAAACATGTACATGAAAATATGCTCAAAATCATCAGTCATTAAGAAAATGCAAATGAAACCCATGATATCATTCACACCCACCAGAATGGCTAAAATTAAAAACACTGAGAACACCAAACGTTAGGGAGAATGTGGAGAAACTGGAACTTTCGTATATTGCTGGTGGGAGTGTGAAATGATAAAGTTCTTTGGAAAACTGCTTGCTAAGCTATGAAGTTAAATATACACCCAACCTATTTTCCACTCTTATGTATTCATTTACACAAGATAAATGAAAAATATGTCCAATAAACAATTTGTACAAGTCTGTTTAAAAATTAGAAGAAACCAAAATGCCCAACTGAATACTACTTAGCAAAAACCAAAAAAATAAGTACTGATATACTCAATATGGGTGAATATCAAAAATTTTGTTGAGAAAAAGAAGACAGATACAAGACTACATACTGCATGATTCAAGAAGATGCAGAATTAATCTATGGCAATAAAAATTAGAACACTGGTTATCTATGGAGCTGAGAAAGGTACAGGCTGAAGGATGTCTTGATTAGGGTGTTAAGTTAGAAATAACAGGCTTTAAAAAAATATATATATATATATATTTATATATCCTGCTAAGGAATTTTTCATCTGGTAGCATACTAACCATTACATATCAACTATTAATTATGATTTTATACATATTTCAGAGCTATCTTCAACACTACAAATATTACAGATATGACACTTTTATTCATAAAATTACAGTGATCCCTTCGATGTCAATGTAATGCATATATGTTATCCATTTGTACAGGAGCCTACCAAAAAAAGAATATCAAATTTTGAGAGTTTGCTACTATATACTCACATGAATTTATACAGAGATGAAGAATCAGAATAATGCCACCAGGAAAAATTTCCAAAGCTCTAACTTCTCAACATTCTATCACCACCTGAAAGTCAATTTTCACCTTTTTCACTGGGTGAACTTGTTAGCTCAGATTTTGCTTTGGGGCTCACATGTTCCTGCAAATATGGCAGCACTAGATTACAAGGCTACTGACAACAGTACTTGCTATGAATCCACAAAGAGAACAGTGAAGCAAATCAGAATATTATAGAATCTTTCACTGGAAAGAAGTGACACCTAAAGGGCAAGGTATGCCTTTTCAATAATAAAATTGCTTTAACTTAACTAATTTGATTCTTACTTAGATACTGTCCCTTTTTAATATTTTAACTTCCTAGTATGATTTAGTTGCTCCTAAAGATATTTCTATGCTACTGTTTACTCTGGAGGAAAGACAAGAAAACTGAAGTAAATTTACACGTCTCAGATAGCATCACAGTACAGGCCAGAATTCTACCTTCTATAGGCAATCGCTACCTTCACACCAGGAAGCTAAGCAGACTCCATCCAGTTCCCCTCAAAAGGACAAAGATACGGATGATTCTGGGCAGGTTTCCTTGTTCTTGCCAGCTCATTCATACCTTCTTGCTATAATAATAGTGTAAAATGAGGAAGCGGGTGGGGTGGGCAGATATCCTTAGAAAGGGAAAATTAAGATAGTGATCAGTGTTCCTTTTACGGTCTTCAAGTCATACTTGAACTAACAAAAAGAAAAAAGAAAATCAGTAGTAGGAGAGATTATACCACCCGCCCCCAATATTCCTGCCAGCCTGTTTATGAAACTTCAAGATGAGGGCGGTAATTGCCTACAGTCTTCATCGTAGCCTTCTCAGATAAGTATTTTCATTCCATTTGTGCAAATGAAGAAGTAGATGCTCATAGAGGTGAAATAACCCAAGCCTCTGGACAAAATGGAAATGTCAAGATCATGGAACATAGGTCCTACATCATCTTCCACAACACTATTACACACCTTAGATGGTAGCCTATCTAAGGGATTTCAGCAAACAGGCCTAAGTGAGCTTCCAGTTATGTTGAAGCATGGAAACCCAGGGTGTCCAACCCACAGCTCGTGGGCCACATGTGGCCCAGGACGGCTATGAATGCAGCCCAACACAAAATTGTAAATTTACTTAAAACTTTTTTTTGGTTCATCGGCTTTCCTTAGTGTTTGTGTATTTAATGTGTGGCCCAGAGACACCCAAACGCTGAACACCTCATAGAACTGTTTGTTTTAGAATCATCATTGTAAAGGAGCAAAATTCACAACTGCATAACAGTTCTTTAAAAAAAAAATCAGAAAGTAAAGTTCAATGGAATTCTGATTCTCTGATTCATGCCATGGAGAAAATTATATTTTTAGAAAAATCAAAATGAGTGATTTGTCAGTTGGCTGAATCATACCTTCTAAGAGTCAGTCAATCAGCAACAATCTAATTTTTTATAAGTTCAAACTCTTACAAAATACGAAAAGCACATCAATGAGGCAGATGTGCCTGCTTTTGGCTCAGATACCACCTATTTCCCACAATCATAAGCTTCATATGAACTTCTTTGCCCTATCAGCTTTCACTGTTAATAAAAACCTAGCTCACTCTAAATGTGCCCATTTCCCAAAAGCATCTATTTCTTGGACCCCAGATTCTGCAGAATGCTAGGTATGAAAACTTCCTCTTCTACCCATTACTTTAACCAAGATGAGGCCAGAAAGAGACAGCAAATCTAAAAGTATATCACAGCAGGAAATCAATTTATGCAATAAGACATGCCAATTTTAAAAAGGAGTTGCAATCTACACTGAGACCATGATTTCTTAAATAAAAAGATTTCACATTTATTTCTTTGGTAAAACTTCAAGATGATCTTTTCCTACAAGCAGAGTTCTAGTGGCTCTCCACTAGAAAATCAGCAGTGATATGGGAGACAGAAGTAAATACCTGAGAAAGCAATAAAGGACAGCATGCCGGTGCCTTCTCAGTGGTAATAGCCTGATTACTTTTCCTCTAATGTACGTGTAGGACATGGTGGACTACTCTCAAACCTATGAATGCTCCTCAGTGCCTCTGCCCGCCCTATCTCTACCAGTTGTTCTTCATCTGACAATATTTCACTAAATTTATACAAAGAAACATGTACCATTTTGATAACGGAGTGGGGAAATTACCTTTCTATTGAGAAGTTATTCAACCTTTGCTCCAATCAATCACAATATCTTTCTTAACATGAAAACCAGTTCCATAACGTAATTTTTTTCCCATAATATAACTTTTCTGTGGGAGTAATAGACGCTCATCCATTTCCCAGGATGAGCATCTACCACCTTCACCAGACTGATTTTGCCTAGCCCTGGCTGAAATTCAAGTTCACCTTCTGAGAAAAAGGAGGATATTAAGGTGAATGTACTGTAGTTGCTGAAGGCAAGTTTTAAAGGACTCTTAAAAATATTCTGAACAATTGTAATAATATTAGAAAAAGTATAAACACTTCCGAGATAAAAATCTGCTCCTCTTCCTTTTGTGGCAATCCGACAAGGCTCTATCTTTAAAGACTGTGTTTCTTATGCTGAGTTCTCGGTGCTTGTCTCTATCTCCAAATCTCTCTACCCATATTTCCAAGCATATATTGGTAATTTCCATGTCCCACCAGCATCGCAATTCCAGCTTAACATTACTGCAATTCAAATCTTCACTCTGCCGTCCAGTGGTTATGTTCACCTCCTCACTGAAAAAATAACCAGCTTACATTTATAAAATATACAGAAGCAGCACAATAAATATCTGCAGAAGGAAGGAAGGGGTCATAGAAGCAACTGTTTTACACCATCGTCACATGCAGGAGTGGGTAATATGAAGAGGCTGAGGTTCATAAAGTTCAGAGCAATCTTCCAACATGACTCAGCAAATAACTGGTAAAGTCAAGCTCCAACTCAATCTTCTGCCTTTATTTTCTATCTTCTACTTTCTTATCAAAGTTTATTTACCTACAATCAAACACACTTGTTCCATCCCAAATTCTCCCCAACCTCAGCACCTGAAAGTGATTTCTCCTTCCTCTGACCCCAAGATTATGTGGTCACCAATACTATGGCTCTAATCACACTTGCACTTACAATGTTCCACGGCACACTATCTGTGTAATCTTCTCCTGATAGATCAGTGGTTTCTATGGACTAAACTGTGTTCCCTACCTCACCCCACAAATTTATGTTGAAGCCCTAAACCTCAATATGACTATATTTGGAGATAGAGTTTTTATGAGGTTCAGGTTGAATGAGGTCATATAGATAGTGCCCTAATTTTATAGGTAGCCTTACAAGGGGAAGACCCAAAAAACAAAACCAGTCAGCACACTGATCTTGGACTTCCCAGTCTCCTCAACTCTGAAAAAGTAATTTTTGTTATTTAAGCCACCCAGTCTATGTTATGTTCTTGCGGCAGCCCGAGTAGACTAAGACAGATTCTGGTACCAAAAGTTCTCAATTCTGGCTGCATCTAACAACCACCGAGGGCGCTTTATAAAATTCTGATACCTTCATCCTACCACAGATGAGTTAAATCAGAAATGCTGGGGTAAAACTCAGGCATTGGTGTTTTTAAATGCTCCCCAAATAATTCTAATTATGAGGTTGGATTTAGAACCACTGCCTGAAACTTAAGTTTAATGAAGTGAGAGATCATGCCTAATCAATCGCTATTACTCCCTCTAACTTCTAGTATATGACAAACATGCAATAAAAAGACATATTTAAAAGTTTCAATATTTGATAATTACAGACATTCATTCTGTTAACAAGTATTTGTTAGTTACCTACTATGTATCAATCACCATACTAGGGAGTGTATATATAATAACGAGTACGGTTCCTTATTCTGCAGCATAAATATTTAAAATGATATATTTCAATTAATCATGCTTAGTTAATGCTTAGTTAACAAATCCTTTGAAATGTAAAGACCTCCTAGTAACAGTTCTTTACAAAAATACAATGAAGAATAGTAAATACCACATTCTTAAATATTTTTCCTCAGTTTCTTTACTTAAAAATGTAAAAATATAATTGGGGATGGTGGAGGAGGTTAATTTGAGAATCAACGTTCTTATTTCGGCACAGTTTATTTTGGTCCACTTGTATCAGGTGTAAGGTAACATTTCTCACATATTTAACATCTATAAACCTAGAGATTTCTACAAATATGCTATTAACACTCATATACCAAAATAACGATAATAATCCAGTAAATGAAACATAAACTTGAAGTTACCTTTTCCTGTGGTGAATTTCTGTGCTGAGTCAAGAACCCCTTGAGACCAGTTCCAAGTATTTACAATCATAAAAGTTAAGGAGTGAAGCAGCCTTAGCAGTTATCAGACTTAGCTCACTCTCCCTATCCCTCATCGTCAAGCCTTAGACCATACCTTTTAGAATACTCTAAGGGCATGAGGTTAATGGCAAAATATAAAATGAGAAAGCTGTCCTACTACTTCCCAAATTCAACTCCGTGCTGTTTCCATAATAGGGCAGTGCCTCCGTGGGCTTGGAGGGCAATCTCTTATTGTCTAGGTGTAATTAACTGCCCTATCCCTTCTAATCACCTAGTTTCTAATAGAGTTAAAGAAGTGAAATCAGCCCGGCTGGTGCAGCTCAATGAATTGAGTGTCAGCCTGCAAACCAAAGGGTCCCTGGTTTGATTCCCCAGTCAGGGCACATTCCTGGGTTGCAGGCCAGGTCCCCAGTTGGGGGCGCGCAAGAAGCAACCACACATTAATGTTTCTCTCCCTCTCTTTCTCCCTCTCTTCCCCTCTCTCTAGAAATAAATATCTTTTTTATTTTTAAGTCAAATCATATAAAAAATATTTACTGTTTACTACACAGGTAAAATATTTCCATTTTCATATCCTGATTTTCTTCATCTCTCAAATTATTTGATATAGACACATCCCATCTCTAGGTTTCATTTTATTACTCAAGTAAAAAAAAAAATCTATCTAGAACGAAAGAAACTCTATACCCAAGTTATTTGATACCTTAGTGTTCCTTTTTTTCATTCCAAATTTTTAAAAAATTTTTTTTGAAAGATTGGGGGTGGTGACAATAAGGAAAAGCTTCCCATGAAACTGATTTTAAAGTGAGGTATGAAAAATGAACAAGAATTAGACTGATTTGGGCATAGTGAAGAGAAGGAAAATTCCACACGGCAGAAACAGTATGTCAAACTGCCTAGAGGAGAGAGAGAGCAAAGCACAGATTCGCATATGTTAAGTATACCTTAAGCCAATCCCATATATATTCAAACTGTTTTACTTGTGTGTATGTATAAATTTGTGCAAGCACCTCTTCCTACTTGACTTACCACTGTACAAACTCTCACTACCCAAACTAAGGTTCCTAATAGATTCAGATACCTTCGTTTTAGGGTACAGGTGGTATGCCTCCTGAAGGAGAGAATGCAGAAGCATTCATACCTGCACCCTTCTCAGGACTGCCCTTGGACATGGTACGACTGGGTAGTTCTTCCTGATGCTGTCCCCTCTCCCAACTCCTGCAGCGAGCAATAACTGTCAGATTGCACAAAACCCTGCTCCCGTGCCTCCAAAGCAGGACAAACCTTGTACTTTGTTGTGCACCAAAGCTATTTAGGCTGAGTCAGGCTTTCCCTAAAATCGTCTTGCTCAGCTTCCTCCCCTTCCTCTCCTGTTATCCTCACTCCACATGTTTTTTTCCTAAGAGCACTCCATTAATAAATCACTTGCATGTGGTTCCCGGACCTTGTGCCCAAATCTTATTCTTTAATATAATATCCAAATAAAAGGAACCAGGCCTTGTCAGAGAAATGACTAATTCTATGGATGGGTCAGGGCAGAAACAAGAAATGCTCAAAAAAGTATAATAATAGTAATAATAGGAGCACATCACAAGGACCCAGAGGCTGGTTTAGGAACTCTGGCTGCGAAAATCTGAACACCAATTACATACAGTAACAAATTATAAACTGCTGATAAAACAGAAATTCCTAAGTCCATACCAATAACAAATCTATAAATAAACAGGAAATACGGTGATCCCTTGCTAACAGCAAAATGTCACCAACTACCTAATAAACAGGAGAGAACACTGGAGGAAGAAAATCATTACTTTGCAACCATCATAGAAGAGACTAAATAAGGCAAAAACCATCAATGGACGCTGAATCAAAAGGGAATTTTTGATGAGGAACAAACATTTGCAAGGTCTTAAATGATCTGCCCACAGACAACTTATTGTGAGAGAGGAAAAACACATAAAAAAAAATGGAACAAGAGCTTGATGGCACGACTGAAATTCACAGTACTTATGAGACACGCGCATCAAGTGCCACGTGCCTCCAGATATGATACCCCGAGAAAGACACATTACCACTTACGCGGTATTCGGCTGAGACTGCATAAACTCAATCTAATCAAAAGTCAGATAAACACAAAATGAGGAAAGCTCTACACGTCACTTCCTTACCTAAAAACTTGCAGTGTCTTCCCATTGTTCTGGGAATAAAATTCAAACTCCTTTAAATGGTTTGCAGGACATTTCATAAATGACAACTCAAACCCTCCAATGCCACAGCACGCACTCCTCTCTGATCTCAATTTTCTTGTGCTTTTTTGCTTAAGCCAATCATTTTTTAACTTTCCAAGGACCACCCATTAGAGGGTTGTTGAATTAATCTAATGAGAGAAACCATGTATTTTCTAGTGTAAATACGCTGTTTAGATATATACAAATTGTATAAGTTAGCCAGATTTTTAGTTCTACTAATACAATGTATGTCTATGTCTGAGAAGATCCTGTGGAAGTACGGAAGTAATCATAAAATCAAAATTTTTCTAATTGACTACAGAATCTTTTACAAATTAATCACATAATGCTCAGAAAAAGGTTTTTCAAATCTGTTTACATGTCTAATTCAAAAATTAAAAATTGCTAGTAAATCTACATGCTGGTGCCCCTAAAGCTAATCTACCTACATCCCTACTGGAACCATGAAAAGAACCTGTGCAACCCTAAGACTCCAAGAGCTGCCGCAATGATACCTCCCAAGGCATACAAACCTTAAACATCTACAGTACAACGTCATAAAATTCCTCACCCCACTTTCCACCCCCGAGCCCTATCAATGTCCCATCATTATCCCCTAATTAGATTTCTGGGACAAAACACCAATGGAAGGACAGGGATGGACACACAGATGGTGATGCGCACACACACACATGATATAAGGAAACCTTTTATGCTGCCATTGCCCTACTACACAAAAGGAGAAAACAAATCCACATTAATTGACAGGGGGAAGGGAAACTTCCTACCCTGCCCTTCCACACAGGTGGAAGAAAAAGGAGAAAGGAATCCCTTCTAGTTATTAGAAAAAGTCAAAAATCAAAATTATCAGGCCCAGATTCCTGAGAATTGTCATCTGGGTATATAATCGTCAGAAATTTATCTAGAATCTGGGAATAGCAAAGACCTAACCAGACGTTCTTTCAGGAATAGCCCTGGGCTGTTAGGGGCAGTTCAACTTTTAGAATTTTGTTGACTACTGAAATAATTTCTGACCAGTGGAAAAGATAGCCCCAAAATATTATAGTTTATGGTTCTGTTTTAAATAAACCAGTTTTCATCTAAGCCAGTAATCTATAAAACTATTTATCTAGCTTCTCAACTGTCTTTTGAACTGTTTTTTATGTTTTGCTGGTTCCCTAACAAGTTGACGAAAATCTTCAACACGTTACTACTTATTTGCATAAGTAGTAAATAATTTTGCATAATAAATAATTTTACCTTTATAAAAATTCTCCTTTAACAAGCACCATTTTTAACATTGTTTCTAGAGATGATCATGAGTTATACATTCCAAATAAACCACCTTTCAAATTTTCAATCACCTATATTTGACTGGATTTTTTATATATATAGTATTTGTAGAAAGGGTTATAAATTGGTAAAGAAAACTATTAACTCAGAGTAAGAGTCACTACGCTTAAGTCCTGCTAAAGAATAAGCTATACTGTATATTTCTCGATTATTGTTATGCAAGCACAAGTTCCATTTATGGCTAAAGATGTAGAGAATCTCTTCCGGAAATGGGAAGATTACAAAACAAAGAAAACAAAGCTGAAAGACCAGTCAATAAAACTGGGAGAGCTCAGAACAGTGGTTCTCCTCTCCTCTGCATATTATATCATCTATTGAACATTTTAAAATGTCCAAGACTTGGGAACACAACCCAGGCCTTAGTATTTTTTTAAATGTAATGTCTCTCCACAGCCACTTTTCCTGAGTGTTTTAGACTCTTGAGCTTTCCCTCTCTGAAATCAAATAGTAAGAGAAAATAATGAATTATAGCTGATAAACTTACAAAGAGTGACATTATTACCTCTACATTAACAAAAAGGAAAACAGTTTAAATAAAACTACATATAAAGTAACCTACATTTCATTGTTGGGTTCAGAGTTTCTTGAGAAAAATGGACCCTACGCTTACTTAAAAGCTACTGCCAAATGAAAATCAAACTTGTATAGAGATCTTCAAAAAAAAAAATGTAACATAAACCAATGGGAAAACATATTTTGCTCTAGAAACCTCGTTTAGCATAACTACCTACTCAGTATATGGGCATACACCATTCACTATGGACAATAAAAAGCAAGAGAAATATCAAAATGTGAACCTAAGTTTCACCTTATGAACCAAAAATAAAGTTAAAAAAAGGAGGCTTCAGTACATTCGTATTTTTTAATTTAAACAGATAAAGAATTTTTTCTAAAATCTTTCTTCCTGCTGACCCCACTTTCTTACTTTCCATTCCAATCTTGTTTCCATCCCCACTTCTAAGTTTCCAACGATCTTCTCATGAGATTTGACCATTACCATCCACCCAATTGCTAAAGTAAAAACCCGGTGGTAGTATCCTAATGCCTCTGTTTCTCTCACCACCCTCATTCAGTGCAGCAGCAAGTCTTGTCAATTTTTGCCTTCTCAGAGTCTGTCTTCCTTCACTTGGGACTCCTTTACAATGCATGCCACTGTAGCCAGGGTAGGAAAGACATAAATTATATCATGCCATAATATAACTTTAAAATTATATTATGCCCTCCTTAAAAGCCTCCAAAAGCTTTTGTAAACATCAGGCTATGATAAGAAAGTCCAAATGCTTTCTTATCATAGCTTTCAAGACTCTGCGGCACCCAGATCCTACCTACTTTCCCAACATCTTTCCTTACGATCTCCTCCACATTCTGGCTCATTCCAGTCAAATATTTTAAGCATTTGCAACACTGACCGCCTGGCATATTCTTTCCCTACCTCTTTGCATGACTGCTTATCCTTCAGATTCCAATTCAACAGACACTTCCTCAAAGAGTTCTTTATTGAGCACAATTTAAAGTAGTCCTGTCTTCACCATCTACCACAGAATACTGCTTATCTTCTTCATAATCTTAATCACAATCTGTAAAAGTGTGTGTCTAGGGAAGGGAAATGGGAGCTGTCTTCCTTCTTCTACCACCAGAATACAAGCTCTATGCCAAGCAGGGATCTTGTTTCTTCTATATAACGTTTCCTAGGGCCTGGAACAATACATGACAGACAATGGGCACTCACTAAGTAATTGTTTAATCAACAAATACTCAAATGAAGGCAGAGTCGACACCTACAGCACTGGACTGAAAAAGAAATTATCTGAGTTCTATCCAGACTAGGCTCTCCCAGCAGCTAGCTGTGTGGCCTTCAGCACACCACAAGGTTGGAGTGAGTTAAGAGACTCTGGACAGTAAGAAAGCAGAGACAGCAAATATGAAGGGTTTTTTCCCCCTCTACATTTCCCTGTTTGTCTAAATTCAAGAACCAAGACACACGAGAGCTTTTAACCTGAGTTTCTCTCATCGGTATGAGATTACTATGAAAGTCACTTCCCGCCCAGAAATATTGGAGTTACATAGGCCTCAATCTACTTTCCAATCTGAACTTACCATACCCACCCCTCATGGGCACTTCCACTCCCACCTGCCAAATCAAGGTATTCACCCTGCAACCAAGCATCACACCGTGCCCTTTCCTGCCTATACATTTGCTGATTCTGCTGCATCTTCATCTACTCCAACCACTAGAAATTCCATCTTTCAAAGGCCAGACCAATTGTTAACTGCTTCATAAAATCTGGTCCAATCATCTGGCCCAATATTGGTATGATCATTGCGTGTCTGGAAGTTCTTTTATGCTTCAAATTCTTTTATACGGTTTCCTAATCTGTAAAACGGAGATCATAGTATCTACCATATCACGCTATTGTTGGACAGTTGAGAATACATAGTTTGATAATAAAGTGTTCAATAAATGTATTATTTGTCAACCACACATTTTTCTTTCTCCTTGAGGTCCAACAAAGTGACCTTTTTCTGAATCTCCAAGTTTGAATCCATTTCTCCTCCCAATGCCTTGTTTTCACATCTGTAAAATTAAGGGAATGGACTAGACCAATTACCATTCCCTCCAAAAATGACGTTCTCCTAACTATACGCTTACATAGATAGCCTAAAGCAAAGATACCACAGGAGAGCTTCCTTAAGGAAGGAATTGAGGAAAACTGAAACTACTGTTGCAGATGGAAATGGATGGAAGCACTTAAGTTAAAGTAACATTGATGACTACATTGGTGATCCTTTCCCAAGAAACTGCCTCTTGCCACAGGGATGGATTCTTTGTACTGTTTTTAAGTTGGGCTACAGATACTTAAAGGGGTCGGTGCCCCATCCGGGCGAAAAAAAGGAGAATGAGGCTGAAGAAACCAGCTGCGTTACGGAGGAAAATGTTTGTAAGCCACAAACGGACTAGAGCTCAGACAAGAAGCCCAAAGCGTTTACCTAACCCCAGCCCTAACCACAAGGGGAGGTAACCTGTGGCGGGAGGGAAGAAAATGGGGGTGGCCAAAAACCCTGAACAGCATGGCAGGTGGGAGGGGACGTCTGCGGACGCGGTGCAACCTCAAAGCTCGGTATTTTTCCTCGGCTGGCCCCCAGCCCGCAGGCCCGCGATTAGACACTCGAGCCGAGACTCTTCAGCAACCCCCGTTTCGCGCCCGCGTACCTGCCGGGTCAAGCGCCATGTCGGCCACAGAAGAAGGCAGCCACGTGGCCACTCCCGGGCAGGAGGCGGGGAGGGGAGGAGCCTGGGCGCGGCTGCACGTGCTGCCGCCCAGAGCTTCCCGCCGGAGGAGGAGAAGGAAGAGCACAGTACCCTTCTCACAGCGAAGTCGACTTCTCTCCCTTTTCCCTAGTCGCTACTTCCGCCGCCCATTGCGCCTGCGCTCCCCTGGCCCCGCCCCGAATCTTGTAAAGAGTGGAACGAACTTCTCAGTGGGAAATGACCGGGAAGGGGACGTGGTTGCGCGCGCGCCTTGGGGGCGGAGCCGTCTGAAACACGCGCAGCCTCCCTTCGGGCGGAGCCCGAGTGCCCGCTGGAAGGCTTTGGTCTCTAGTGACGCGAGCAGAAGCTGTGGACCTTTGGGATTACGCCTCCCTTAGTGACTCTGTCTAAATCCAAGCCCCACCCTCCACACCCGCTTTGGGAGAAGAACCAAATGAATCATCCTGTTCCTTTATTTTTTTCTTCGTTAACGTTCATTCATTTATAAATGTCTATTTCACGCTTGCCAGGTTCCAGCCATGGTTTTGAATACGACTGGAAAATAATTGAATAAAAAGGTCCCCTCATTCTCGAGGAGCATCGCATTGGAAGAGGAGTCAGATGCAAGCAACGCGCTGTTAAATGCGATAAAAGCCATACGCAAGATAGGCACAACTCATTATGCCATAAAAATGGTATAATGTGTGCGGTGTCATTATTTCTTTTCCCAAAGCAGCAGTCTGTGGCGCCCTTAGAGGTTAGAATTTAAAATTGGGAGCTGGGGTACCTCTTAGTGAAATAATACCCTCAGGGCGTAGCGCCCGACTAGGTTAGTAATGTTACAGATCCCGACCCTGATAAAGCTGTATGTTTTGTGAAGAAAATAAAGGTAATCATCCTCCTTTATAATCCAAATTACCCTCTTCTCAGTAGAAGAAAGTTTTTGATAACAATTATGCCCATTTCCACTCATATCCAGCCTTCAGAAATGCTTCCCTGTCATACCCACATTTAGCTCGCTCGAGCCTCCAAAGGGTGACGTGCAGCCGGGGACAGATGGGACAGATGTTAGAAAAACAAGGAGCAGCTGCTTCTTCCCTGAGAGGGATTTAGGGCTTTCAAAATGATCCCCTCCCCACCTACCTGCAGTCCCTCCTCCCCTGCTGCTGCTTCCGCCTGGTCAGTTGGCAGAAAAGCTGACGCAGTTGAGCAGGGCTGGGAAAGTGGGTCTCTGCTCAGCAGGTCTTCCGTTTAAGGGCCTATTTGGGCATAACGGTCCTTATTACAGCTGTAGGTTGAGGTGCCAAGGTGAAGAATTAATGTTTCATTCAGCCAGGCAGGAAATCGGATCCTTTTCTTCGTGTTTTATAAATGTGCTTAGAAATACACCAATTTCGTTCTGGTACCCCTTTTATTTTTATGGAGGGGAAGGATTTAATTTAGAAAGTAAATCTATTTGAGGAGATGATGTGGGGCATAAAAACACAAGTCGGACGCACAGTTAAGTAATTACAAGAAATCTTCTTATAATACACAGAAGAGCATCACGGTAAAGGGGAAACTTGGAGAGCCTTAGTCAAAGACCTAGGTACCAACACCTGAACCTGTGTCATGACCTGACGCAGGTCATGAAAGCTTACAAGCTTTCTGACTTCAGTTCCGATGTTTTTCTGGACTTCAATTTCTAATTTGCAAGGTTGTCGTGAGACATAAATGTGATATCATATTAACACTGTTTTAGTCATTGAATGGCCACTTCTAAAGTTTTTGCCATACTGAGTATCATTTGAACCATTATTATTTAATCCTTTTATTTAAATCAACTCACTTAAAAAAAAACTTAAATAGGCACTATCCACTTTAATCTTATCCTATGTAATAATATCTGTAAAATCATGGATTTTGTGTATCCCATAAAATGGACTGCCAGTCATGTCACACTATGAGAAGTACTAGCTAAAGTTGCACTTCAGTGCCTGGTATGTAACAGTGTATCCCTCTCCTCATATTAAACTAGATCATTCAGGGGCAAAGTCTTTACAGTCCAACTGGGAAACGTAAGTCATTTCTTAAAAAATTAAATCATAGAAATTTAACTGGCACTTAGAACCAGAAGAAATTTCCTAATATACCACATTATTAATAGACAATTCTTTAGACAGTAATTGCAGCAGACACAAAAAGAGAAAGGAGAATGTCTTTTCCTGGATATTAGGAACTATGTGCTATCCAACCACAATTCCTAGGGCCCAGACAATATCTGTCACCTAAATGCCCCACAGTGGCCTTTCTCAAAGGATTAAATGCCAGGATGGTAAGGAAAGACTTCCAAGATGTGGTAGAAATTATGGCTGGCCTTGAAGGATAGGTAGCCTCGGTAGGCAGAGAAGGCATATCATGCTAGGAGAAAAACAAGAGCAAAAGATCTGAGATGTTCCTGAAGGGTAGGTGGTGGATCATGGAAACAGCAGTAGGTAAGAAATGGAACCATATGGGGATGGAAAGCACAGGGCTGCTCGGTACGCATGTGGAGGTCAATGCTCAGAAACATTTTAATACTTTTGAGGATTTGGAAAACTGGGGTAGTTGAAAATGAGACTGAAATATGTTAGAGGGGACCAGATACCCAAAGCCTTAAACATTAGACTGTAGAGTGTTTAAATTCATTATAGGCAATCAGGAGCTGATGAAGGTTAACAAATAGAAACATGGCACTGTAGTCAAAGTGATGTTTTCTAAAGATTTTCCGCAGGATAAATTTAGGTGGTGAGGAGAGACCCAGGAGGTAGGCAGAACAGTAAACAGGCTATTGCAGTAGTTCAGGCAGGATTGGAAAACAGGCTAAACTAGGATAAGCAGAAATGTAAAAAGAAAGGGTAGATGTAAAAGTAATTGTGAAGGAAGAATCTAAACTTTATCATTGAACTTCGGAGACTAGAACAAGGAGTCAAGAATAATTTCTAAATGATTCCATTCCTAGACAAATATATACTGACACATGAGAATGTCATGGCAGTGCATCCATTCATGCTTCAAGATCCACCCTTCATCCTCATTACTGGGTCAAACCAGTTAGAAGAAAGTTGCAATAATACAAGTGAGCAAGAATAATGGTTTACCCATTATGAAATGAAAGCAGAGTGAGCTATGTAGTATATAGACTAGACATTAATACACATATATTTATATGGATTTCTTAGTCTAATATCCAAGGCATGTGCAAGTACAAATATCTAAGTTGTTTATCAAGTTAATTCTGATTATACCTATCATTTCTTTTTGCCCTACGTTGATATCCAGTCGGTTATTTAAAAATATTGAGATGGTCAGTCAACCCCTACTTGCTTCTAACTCTGCTCAGCGTCAGAATTAAAGATTTTCCACCCATAGCTCTTCTCTGCCTTATCTTTGAGAATTTGGAAAACTATTAAAAGCCCCCTTCCCTACCAGTAGATGGAGTTTGGAACTAATTCCTGGCTAGAAGATCCCTATCCAAGGGGCCCTACTGTCCCTGTATGCTTTCTGAACTACATGATTTAGCCCCCAGCTCCCTATGGCCTGTACACTCTCTGAGTCTCTGGGCTTAAGTTCATGTGGACACATATTAGTTTGCTAATCTGCCATAACCAAGTACCACAGACTCGGTAGCTTCGACAACAGAAATTTATCTCCTCACAATTGGAGGCTAGAAATCCAGGATCATGGTGTCTGCAGGTTTGGTTTCTTCTTAGGTCTCTCCCCTTGGCTTGTAGATAGCCATCTTCTCTCTCTTTCTCTTCACATGGTCTTCTCCCTGTCTATGTGTGTGTCCAAATATCCTTTTTTTTTTTTTTAATAAGGAGACAACTCATATTGGATTAGGGCCTACCCTAATGACCTCATTTTAACTTGATTACCTCTTTAAAGACTCTATCTCCAATTAGTTACAATTTCAGGTACTAGGCTTAGAACTTCGACATACAAATTTTCTGAGACATAATTCAGCCTATAACAACAGTCTAATTTTGTTTCACAAGAACTAGAAACTTTCCCTGAATCCCAAATCACTTGGCAAGAGCCCTGACAACCTGCCTAACATTAGCCTTTCCCCAGAGCAACATACCTTGTCCCTGTTTTCTTGGTGTTTGAGGAGGGCCTGCTTCAGTATGGATGAGGCTACCTGGTCACTTCAACCAGCTCCTGTCTGACTCTCATCACCCACATCTGATTGACCACAACACTTACTCAGTTCTTCCTTAATGTATCTTTATTTCATCTAAAAACCACACTGTTATAATATTCCGTCCAAGATCTATCAGCAACTGCGTCCTAACTTTCTCCTTGTTCTCCCAATCATTCTTTCTGCTCCATTTCACCCACAACAGTGAATACAATCATAAAATTTCTTATATAAAATCTCGCAGTGGTTCCCCAGATAAATAAAATCCATACCATTCCCTTTAACAAAGTTCACAAAACTTTCATAAACTAGTCCCAGCTTACTTTGTCATCATTTCATAAACAGCCTCCTGTACTCTGCAATTGCCACTACATGAACTTACTTGCAATAGTTGATTATGGAGACTTTTCTGTACTTCTGTGTTTAAAAACTGGAGTCATTGTAGAAAGCGTGTGTAGTAGAATGAAAGGGCCATTGAAACTAAACAGCTCAATTCAAATTCTTCTCCCCTTCTTTTACATTTTAACTTTTTGTTGAGATATAATACACACAGAAAATGGAAGAAGTGTTTGTGCATCCGAACAAGTTTTTATACATGTATACATTTTTGAACTACCATCTATGTCAAGATATAGAACATTTCTAATTATACACAATGTTCCTTGATACCCACTATTGGTCAAACCCCACCCAGCAAAAGTAACTACTCTCCTGACATCTATGAGAATTGATTAGCTTTGTCCGCTTTTGAACTTTATATAAAAGTAATCATACATATCTGGCTTCTTTGGCTCAAGTCCGTAGCTACGAGACTCATTCATGTGTCTGTGTAACTATGAGACTCATTTGTGTATCTTCATATTTGCTTTCCTCCTTCTAACTTGTATTTCATGGATCATTCTTCCTCTTCAGCCTAGTTTCCTCAATAACACCAACCCTGCATGACTGACTGAGACAGACAAGTGCTGAGCATGGTTTCTGGCAAATAGTAGGCTGTTCATAAATTCTAGCTATTTTTCTTGTGATAAACATCTTTTGCTTTTAGAAAACTGTCTTTTTGAACTATTATTGCACTATATTCAGGTTTGTTTTGTTTGATTTTTTGGTTTGGGTTTCTTTTGTTTGTTTGTTTGTTTTGTTTTTGTTTTTTATGAGATAATTCAGAGCTATCCTGCCTTTAGGACTGAAATGTAGGTAACAATATGTTTAAATCAGAATTATGTGAAACACCCTTCAAATGAACAAAGGAGATTTAACAGTGTGCCCTATCACTTATCAGGTGAGAAAAAAAAGTGTGAAAAAATCACCTCTCACCTCTGCAGACGGCTTTCTATATTTCATGTTTTGTTTTTACTGTGCATTATTTTCTGGGTGGCCTCCTTTGAGACAGACCACAATTTTCTCTGGGGTCAGAGACTTATTTCTTAAGAAAATGAAATAATCATAAAGATAATAATAACACTATGACACGACTTTTCTTAGAGTTCTGTTACCTTGGTCTTGTGCAGATGCTGTAGCACTTTGTAGAATTTCTCACAGGAGCTGAAAAACTTGACAAACAAAAACAGCAAGTGTTTTTTGTTGGACACTGAGCGTGAAATATTAGTGACATTATAGTCAGATGGCCAGCTGTACTGGAAATATCTCAAGGATCTTTTGCTTATTTAGAGGAAATAAAGTCATGTCAGTGAAAACTTTTAGTGCCAAAATGTCTCTGCACCATTAATCTGACATAGGGCAAACTTTCTGAATTCATTATCCACTTTGCCCCCAAACTGGAGGACCTACTGTGTGCCAAGCACTGTGCTGAGTCCTGGGGAGACAAAGACAAATAAGATGAAGTCCCTATCCTTCAGGAACTCAGAGTCGAGAGAGAGGAAGAGAGAGGCAAACATATGAACACATAAGTACAGCCCAACATGATAGATACTGTGGGAACCTAGAGGAAGGAAAAATTCATTCACATTACAGAATACTTTCTATAAATGCTTGTATTTAAAGTAAGTCTTCAAGCCTGATTAGGTATGCAACAAGACAAATGGAGCTTGCCTGACAGCATTTTACTGTGTACAATAGGTGTAGGACAACCATCACGAACCACGAGTGTGGTTGAAATAGCTAGGTTGGCCGCTAGTATTTGGAGCCATGTACACAGACGCAAGAGGGAAAAAACTCGAATGCTGAGAATTGCTATCAAGTTCAGTGCTTTCTCACTGGTACTATGCCCAGACAGAACTACCCTACGTCACTGATTCTAATATCACTATAACAGATATGAGGTCCTAAGTCCAAGTGCAGAGCTGTCACAAGCTCAGGCCTTGGTCTTCTGTGAGGACGTGCGCCTGCACTAACCAGGGGTGTCCAACCCACGGTTCGCAGGCTGCACTGTGGTCCAGGACGGCTATGAATGTGGCCCAGCACAAAATCCTAAATTTACTTAAAACCTTTTTTTTTGCTCACCAGTTTTCCTTAGTGTTTGTGTATTTACTGTGTGGCCCAAGACAACTCTTCTTCCAGCATGGCCCAGAAACACCAAAAGGTTGGACGACCCTGGATGGATTCGGTGATTCTCAAGGCATGGATGATAGGTTTCCTGTAGAAATGAGGTGTTTATGTTGCCAAGTCACAGGACTCTCTGCTCTTTGAGGGGAGAGGTTCCATCTTATGCACATTTGCAACTCCAGCATCTGTCACAGGGCTTGGTATTTACGATGTAAATGTTCATTGCATAAGTTCCTGTTAATGAAGAATGTAAGGATAACATGTGAAGCTGACATGGGTCACATGGTCCATTGATTATTTCTCCTTCACATCACCTCTATTCTCCTTCCCATCACCGACTCTTCCTTAATTTAGGCTCTATTCTGTCCTTTCTGATTCTGGCTACTTCTAGACTCTACATGATTTAAGAGATGTTTTCTGGTCTAGGTACTATGGTATGCAGAACACTAGTAACACATTTCTGGAATTATCTGCTTGTCATCTTACTCTTCTTGAGGAAACTGCTCCTCCCCTACTTTATTATATGGTTTCTACCAGTGTCCTCATGTCCTTACATGACACCTCTCTTTAACCATACTCGTTTGTCCAAGAATGGGTGTCTGACCTCAGGTCGGCCAATGAAACTCTGCCCTAGGAGATATTAAATACAGTTCTAAGTGTACCAGCCAGTTCATCTCCTGAGGAGGAAATTATAAAATGCAAAATGTAAAAGCCAATAAGAGTCCAGTTTTATGTCATGTAGAGAAAGCTATCTCTAAAGAGAAAGAAAAGGTGATGTCTGACCAAAAAGAAACAGAAATTTGAGGTCAAGAAAATCCAGACAGAGTTTGAACCTCTGGTCATAGCTGCTCTGAGGCTCAGCTCCAGTCCTGCCTTTCTGAGTCTTCGCTCTTCTTTGAGTCACGAAAGACTGGTATATAGGTCATGTCTTGGACACATCTTCGAATGATCTCAGCCCCAAATCCTGTGTGTGGCCACAGACTCTTTGTAGGCCTCAACCCACATCATGTAGGTGCATCTGGCGGCACCTTGTACCTCTCACCTGCCTCTCAGACACTGCTGCATGAGACAGCCTCAGGGACTCTCTCAGCTGTCACACACATACAACCTAGAACTGCAGGGGAAATTAATAATGCCCGTGAGGCCATCTTGATCAACGGTGAGTGGAATCCAATGGATAAATGAATCCTGCTTTTTATGTCCTGGGAAGGCAGTTCCGAAGTACATTTTGTAAGACACCTCTAAAGGTCTCGTGGTATCCAGCACTAGTAACCTGTGAAGTGGAAAACTCAATAAAACTCCTATGTATTTGTCTTTCCCTCCTTCCGTGTTTCACTCTTCCCTGTCCCTCACTCTTGCCCCCTGGGGTTATATTCCAAGACAATCCACTTGCTCACAATTTTGGCTAAAAATACTTGCTTGTTATTTCTCATTTCTTCTTTAAACTGATTCAAGTTTGTTCGTGCTCCTTGATTTCAAAGACATTGTCCCAGTTAATACAAAGACCTACAATGGCTCCCTCTCTGACTGTAGAATAAGATCATACAAGCAAGAGAACGGAATGGGAACACATGGAAATCTGATCCAGAGTTTGTATTCTTAGCTTCTCCAGTGCTGTGTAAATGTCTGTCACTTTCTCCATAACTATCAAGTTCTCTCTAACTATGCACCATGCCATTGGGAATACATAAAAATCCAGGCCAAAAAAACCCAGCCTACTGTCTCCAGTATCATACCAGTCCACCACTTGCCTGTTCTTGTCCTGTTGAGCAATGTGCCTAGAGACCACATTTTATTTCATTGTTTATTGTTGAATTTTAAGATTGTTTCTAATTTTTCTTTTGAAATCAGCACTGAGATATATATTCTAAAAATAAAACTTACATCTCTAGCTCTGTTTATTTCTGAAGGATGATTCCTTGAAGTGGAACTATTGTGCTAATTGCTGCAGATAAATTGTCCACAATGTAAAGTTGTTTTAAATACATTTGCTAAGTCAATACAAACAGGCATATGGATACAACTTAAATTTTATTAGTAGTGATAAATATTTTGCCTGCTTGACACATTTTTTATTGTCCCTCTGTGAACTATCTACATATTCTTTTCCATTTTGAATTGACTATTGTTTTTATCATTGATTTATATGTTGTCTTTCTGTATGAAACCTTTTTCTATCCTGTTTGTGACGTTTATTGTAATTGCTTTTTCTTTTACTTTTATTAGTAATAATTTGACAGCATTATATACATGTGGAGTATTTTTCTTTTTTATTCCATTATTTAATATTTAGTAAGAGATAATCCATCCTATTTTCTCTATTTATTTTTTCTGTTTTTGGTTTTCTAAAAATAGATTGCTATTTAACATCTATTTTCTTTCCTTCCTCTATATTTCATTTTATTAGGGTGGAAATTGAATATCTAACTTAATTTTTTCCAAATAAATAACCAATTTTTCTAACACTACATCCCCAGAAAGATTTACTGAATAACCTACCTACCTCTCCCTTTTCAGCTCTTTATTTTTTTAATCTTGGATCTATTTTCTAGGCTGTTTATCCTATCCATCTACCTGCCCATTTCTGTAACTGTATCATAGTCTTGTCATTTCCAACTGGCTCTTAAGTGCTGGATAGGTAAAGTGAAAGTACAAATGACATATTTTTTTCTTCCACTGTGCAACCCGCGTCAGTGCCTGCAGCCTATGGGCAGAGGCCAGGTACTGGTTCAAGGCCACAGTCTGCTCTGGCACGGGGCACTGTGAGAGATCTGGTGGGGGCGGGGGGTGCTGCCATAAATCCAAACCCATGCATTGCAAATTATATTTTCATCTCTTCCATGTTTGAGTCATGTCTCAACACATTTTCCGCTTGGACTTAATGAAGGTTCAAGACAAGATCTGTAATTGGTCAGTGTCAGAACAGCAAGCGGTGCCAACCGCTCTGTCCTTCCCGGTTCTGGGCCTGCTGGTTCCTAGTTTGTGAAGGATGGGCCATGGGAGCCCACAGTCCACTCTCCAGGTTCAGCTAAAGAATCTGCCCCCCCCACCCTTGTTTGCAGAGCATGTTTATATTTGTTCAGTACAAACCAGCTGGATCCCCGGAAAGCAGACTTTGAGGTGGAGATGAACACACAGGCAGTTTATTAGGGAGTGGTCTGGTGTTCAACACTTTCGGAAAAGAAGGGAGAGAAACAGGGTTAGGCAAAAGGAGAAGCTGAGCTGTGGTGCAGTCATAACAAGAACTTAGCTGACTCCCCAAGGAGCTCTGAAACTGGGATGGCCCATTAGAACTGTCCCGAACTGGAGCAAGAAGACTAAGCTCCATACTCCCGTGTTGGCCAGTCATTGATAGAAGGCTACCCTAGGAAGGGGCATGGCCTTCAGCTATGTCTCTTTAGTAGAAGCTAAAGCACTAGTAGTAATTACAGAAACATAAATTTGTGAGATTCACTCATTATTGTGTGTCCCCCTCTCTACATCATAAGCTCCTGGAGGTAAAGGACCATGTCTATTTTTGATCACTATTGTAGCCTCAGAGCATAGCAATTTCTTTTGTTGTTGAGTACCTGTCACATACAAAGCACTCAATAAATAATTGCTGGATAAATAAATGACTAGGGGAGGCAACATTATCCTCACCGTCTACAGTTTACAATGAAGACGGGGGTCACAAAAAGATGGCTAATAAATGGCAGAGCTGGGATTTAAATCCACATCTCTCTGGTTCCAGAGGCCACGCTGTTTGCATTACGATAGTGTTTTAGTCAGCTCAGGCTATGAAAACAAAATACCATAGACTGGGTGGCTTAGACAAAAGAAATTTATATTCTCATGGTTAGGAAGCTGGCATTTTAAGATTGAGATGCCATCAAGGTTGATTTCTGGTGAAACTTCTCTTCCTCCCCTGTAGAGATGCTTTCTTTCTCTGTCCTCACAGGGCTTCTTGTCTGGGGGGAGGAAGAGAGAGAGAGAGAGAGAGATCAGGTGTCTCTTCCTCTTCTTATAAGGATGCTCATTCTATCAGATGAAGGCCTCACCCTTGTGACCTCATTTAACCTTTATTACCCCCTTATAGGTCCTAAACCCACTTGAGGTCCATTGGAGGCTAGGGCTTCAACATACGCATTTGGGGGGACACAATTCAGTCTATTAAAGAAAGATTTCCAGGATTTATTATAAAGATATGAAGATTTAGGGGGATCTACCCTAGGCAGAATTGCATGGTTCTTCAAAGCCTTCTATACTCCTATTATTAAAGTAATGCTGCCATTAATGACCCTTACATAAGAAATAAGAGAAAAACAGGAAAATGTTGAAATGAAAGTTATGAGAAACTTTAAATACTTCAATATTGGGTTATTTTGTCCTCTCCTAATTAGCAACTCCAAATTATTGCCATATCATGAAGCACTTTCTTAAGCACTTTTTAAATCAAATTATGACCCATATTTTCTCCTTCAAAATATTTGGCTTTCAACCTTTCTTTCTTGTATTTTGCAGTAGCCATGGTCTTCAGCCATTAGACTAGTTTATCATCCATACTTGGGTTAGTTTTCCTCCTGAAAGGAAAATAGGGCCTTGTCACTTCTTTGCTTAGCTATTCCCTATAATCTCACTTTTCCCTGCCACAGCGGTTCTAAAATTTCATGCTGCATAAGAATCACCCGCAGGGGCCACTAAAGCACAGCTTGCTGTGCCCCACCCTCTCCTGGAGAGCTTCTGATTCCAAATGAGGCCTGAGAATTTCTAACGTATTCCTAAGTGATGCTAATGCAATTGATCCTGGGACCACACCTTGAGAATCACCAGCACTGTAGGTAAGACTAACCATAGATCTTGTCTCTACCGGCTCCACTTTGCTTATCCTTCTCCCTTTCACCATTCTATACCTCGTCCTAATTCCACTATATTTTACAACCTACCAATATATTTTCACCATACCTGGAACACTTTAGACACTGTCATAATTCATGTCTTTATATCCTGGCAAAGTCAATTTCCTACCTAGGTTGCATGTCCCTCCTCTCTACAGCCTTCCCTTACTCTCTTAGTATTGTAATGTGATTCTATACACTGTGTTTGTAACTTCATTTTATATTAATGCTTTTAAAAAAAATTGTTTTCAAGCCTTTCTCCTTCATTAGACTATGAGGTTTGGCTTTACAGGGACAATGTATCACTTCCTTTTATATTTCGCATGGTTCACATAGTGTCTGAAAAGAATAGCTGCTTTGTATATGTTGAATTTGTGTTTGATTTAGTTAATTCAATTTAATTATTCATAAAAGGTTTAAAGTATTTGTGGGATAAGATAACTCTGACATTTCATAAGATTCCTTTCATTCTATTAGGATCTGAGACCCTACCAGGAAGCATTTCAATTTCTTTCAACAACTGCCCATAGCTTCACTTATTCATTAGTTATTATTTTCAGCATGTGTATGTCGCTGGCCTCCACTCCAGTTTGGGGACCAGGCTCTTGTCTGGCACCCTCCAGCATTCCCTTTAGCTTACACATTTGCTTCTTGAAGCCTGGACAAGGTCTCAGCTCACTGGGCTCCCTGGATTCTCCTTCCTACAAGAATAGCACAACCACTGTGCTTGATCTCTTTGGCTCACTGTAACTGGCTGTGACCACTAGGCTAACGGTCTGTTCAGCTGCACTTACTATAATGTGGAGAGAGGCTCCTGACTGGACTTCACCCCTTCCCTTCCCGTCCCTTTTCCCTAGAGCCAGTCATTAACACTTTTTCACTGACCCTGATTTACTATTTCACTATTCTTCAACTCATTCTTCCACATGAGACAAAGGGTTTGACATCACCTACTATGTTTCTGCTTCAGACTACTTATAATTACACTTTGAAATTGAAAGGAGGAAAAAACTCTGGGCTGGAAAAGAAAAGAAATATGAATCACAACCCATCTGTGAAATATTGCTATTGGCAGCTTCTCCAATTTACCGGTAAGAGGGCAACATTCGTTCTGGATTTTCAGAACATATGAATAACTCAACTCATCATTAATTATACTAGAGGTATATAGTATCCCAATTATAAAAATTATTAGCGATGAAAATTGCATACATGTTTACTTTCAGTGTGAAATAAGCCTCCTTGAATTTGTAGGTTATTTTTACTTTGTAGGTTGGGTTTAAGTATAAATGATATTATATTTCTCCCATAGGCCAAATAGGTTAAAAACAAAAAAGAACAAACTGTCAACTTGTAGAAACCAGATGCAAGAGATGATAGCTAAGCCACTCTGTCATTTCGAATGAAAAGTTTTCACTGTACTTTGACCAAATAAGTGGACTTTGTAAAAAAATTCCTTACCCTCAGGAATTATGGTATTTATCACTTCTACGAGGAGCTTGATTTTACCTCTACTAGATGAAATTCCCAAAATTGGTATGTTAAATAATTATTTATAACAAACTAGAAGAATAGGTGATAAACATTATTCTCCAGTGTTTAAATGTTTTTCTAATTTTGATTATTTTGATCTCTTGATTCAAGAGTTGCCCATTTTCTCAGTTTTCAGTGGTACAATGTTATTGCCTTCCACTATGAGGGGAATAAAACAATTTTGAGATGCCACTCAAAATAAAATGGGGGACAATAATTCCCAATAATGTCCGACTTGCAGTGCTGTCAATATTAAATAAGGACATAATTACGGAATTGGTAGCCAATGCATGGCACACAATTGTGTCATATCTATTTCAGGTCACTTTAAAAAATATGTTTTACTTTTGTTCATTCTACTAATGAATGTTTTGCTCACTGGTAACTGTTAATGGTTGGATATTGTGATTTTAATCTGTTGATTAAGGAGTAAAAAAACTTCTTGCATTTGATTCTTTGGCAGTGTCTAAGAGAATAATAAGATATAATGAGCCTTATGACCCAAACTCTTATTTACCTGAAGCTCTATAAATTAATACTCTGGCAATGAGTCAGAAGATATAAAATATATTGAGATTTGTTTAATATTTATGTTGGATTTTTTCTATGACTTGATGGGAATGGAAAAAGAGTTTACTCTTAGAAAGAACAAATCTTAGGTGTTTTCTTATTAGACACAGAACCAAATTACCTAATAAATTTTCTATTATATCTCAACTTCCAGGAAACTTGCAGTATTTTAATTGCTAAGCTTCATAAATTACTTCATCCCAGTCCCTAATATATCCATTATTCTCCTTCTTATTAACAAGTTTTATACTGTTACTTCCTGATTGTCCTATCTACATTTTTAAAGATGAATCTAACCATTTATTGAAATAAGGGGATTTTAAAAACATAGAAACACACTAACATGATATATTGATGAAAATCATCAGAGAATTCCAAGGTAGAGATTTTCATAACATATTTAATCCAGTTTATTATAAATGAGACATTAATAGTTATTGTTTAAATAGGAATAATGAAGCCTAATTTTATCAAGTCCACAGTAACCTGAAAGTTTCAATTTCATTTTAGTGTTTTCCTTCTCATCTCCAACACCAAACATTTTTACCAGAACTACTAAAATATAAACAAAGAAGTGATGAAGATTTATCAGTTTTTCTCATTTTGATAAGATAACCAAGGGATCAATAAGAAAAGGAAAGACAAATAAAATGCCTGATTAATTTACAAATGGAGAACTACGTTGCCTGCTGAAATTCCTCACTGTACAAGGGAGGCATCTCAGTCTCTCTTCACAGCCCCTAGATGTGTTTGGTGACTATATTTCTTAAAGTAAAACCAGTGGAAAGAAGCTAAAGATCTTTGAAGTAGAGGAATAGGTAGATATTAAATGATTTGCCCAATGGAAAATGAGTCCATGGCAAAGTCCAACCTAGAGCTCAGAGTTCTTGTAGGAGTTCCTGGGATCATTGTAACTGATTTGGGTAGTTTCATGTTGAAAAATTTCTAATTGTTTTGAGCAATGGAATAATAAGATTGTTGGCTAAAGTTACCATTTTGAAGATCAAGAATTATTTGAATGTGTAAATTCTTTCATGTCCATTGAAAAACTATGCCCACAATTGAATTACAGGCTAGGTATTGACATGCGTGTTGATGATATGGTAATGAATGAAATATTGCTCGTGGCCTTCAAGATGCCTATGTCTACAAGTAAGCTTTTAATTATAATAAAGTAGAAAAGCGGGTGAGGCCTAATCGGGGTTGAGCCATATGTGCATACGGAGGAGTGTTGAATGCAGTTCTGGTTGGAAGGGGATGGAGGTGGGTAGTCCAGAAAGGCTTTTGAAAGGAACTGTCATTTACAATATGAGATCAATAAGAGTAATTCAGCTAAAATACAGGAGAGGAGAGAGAAAATTAGGTTGAGGGAAACATGTACAAAAACTCTGAAGGACAAAAACCCTGGTAGGTTTGAGAAACCGAAGGAAGCAGTCTGGCTGATGCTTACGTGTAAGGGTAAGAGGTAAGATTGCAGATACAGCTCCATTACCTTATAGTAACAGTAACAGAGTTGGCCTTGACCCTGAGAGCAAGGGGAGACCACTTAAAGGTTAAACAGGAAAGTGATATGAAATTATGTTCTTAAACAAAGGTCTTAGAGTAGGCTCATTCACTGGCACTCAAGGGGTCGCAAGCATGAACAATTTTAAATAATCAACTTTAAGGTCCTCAGTTCCCTTTTGTACTCTTTCTTAAAGCCTATCTACTGGAGAATGCACACACTTATGGTGAAGGCATCATACAGTTTTCTTTTCCCTCTTACTCTACCACAATTGTCATACCTCCTCACAAAAAAAGAGACATATCATTCATCCACTCTTAATCTCGCTCTCGTGTGCACCGAATAAAATAGGCAGCTCAAAATATTGATATTGGTGAAGACTTCTCTTATCAAGACATAATACATCTATTTGTAGATTTGAGATTTTTCCCTTGTTTAAAAAATATTTTTATTAAGGGTAAAACATGGCATCAGAAATGGGGTGTTAGAATGTTTTGAAGTCATATGTATTGCTGAGTGTTGATTGAAGAATAATGATAAATTCTGCTTAACAATTTTGCCCCTCTCATTCCTGAATTATCATCAAAGAATGCAATCCTCCTGAGAAAAGTTCGGTGAGTGCAAAGAAAGCGAATTTTGGTCAAAAACAGTGATAAGGGTGGGTGCCTTATTTCATCCAGACAACTACTCAAGGCAAAGTTCCCTGCCATATCTCCCTATCTTAGAAGAGAAACATCCTAAATTGTGAAAAGTACATTAGGAAATGAGAATCTACAATAAAGTATATGCCTTCTGGACAGCTTTGGCTTCCTTGGTAAGGAGAAATTGTTTGGTCAACACCAATGAGAACCCTCACTTACCTGTTTCAGCTGCATAATCTGTCTGATTTCAAAAAGAAAAAGTACAAGATAATTGATTCATTTTAACCAATTTTACAACTTCAGTAAAAGACACTTCTAATGATAGTAGTTAATGTTTATATTTTTATTCAGTGTGTGGAGAAATAATTTCTTTACTTTTCATAAGGCATCACTGAATACTGCAAACACAGGTTAGCTTATTGCATGGACCAAGTCTTCTAATCTGTCTCTTGTCAACATCTGTAGTCATTTATTCATTCCTCCAAGTATTTATTATGAGAGTAACTTAAAAGAAATGTGTTGTAGATTCTCCTCTAAATAATGCATGAACAGCAATCATTAAAATATGGCAGTATTCAATTATCTAGTTGGATTAGTCTGCATTTTAAATGGAAATGACAAAGTCCAGAGGAAAAAACAACTGTCTATTCACTCAACTGTGATTCTTTTTTCTTGGCTCCTCCTGCCTATGGTCTTGAACTATACTTCTCTTTGTCTTCTTAACTTCTTGCATGTAACAATGCTTAATTAGGGGATAATCTGAAATTTTCTTCATTCTTTTTTTTTTGAAGAGTCAGTGCAATTAAAAAGTTGAGAATCTGCTTAGATGTTTGCGGAGCACAGATTACATTGAACAATCCACCCTTAAAAATGAAATAGAATGCTGTAATCATAAATAGCTCTGCTTTGCAGTCATTTCTGTAATTCTGTCTAACATTCATATTGTCATTTGATTAGTTAATCATCCATTTTCAAAGGTGTGAATGTGTTTTCACACTTCTGCTAAGACAGTGTTAACTATGAAACTATAGATAGCAATAGAGATTAATTATCTATTGCACAAGTTTCCACACCTTGTGCTTACCAGATAGAGGAAGAGCGTACATGTTTTAACACAGGTGTGATTTCAAAAAATGGAAAAAAAATACTTGGTCAAATGAGTTCAAGGAGTTTCAATTGACATATTTTTAAAACATGAACTGCATTTACACTTTTAATTTTATTTCACAAAAAATATTGATTTCCTATGAATCACAAGATTTGTTTCCTGAGTAAATTGGTGCATATCTTAGTTATAAACAAATAAATAAAGGGAAGGCGTTTTACAACTGAATTAGTCTTTCAGGGAATTGGAAAAGGGGACATAAACTCTACCAGGTTGTTACAGTAGCTGTAACTTCATAAGGACAAAGCCAGAAATTTTAGATTCATTCTCTGAACAGTTAATTCAATACATTGAGTTGTCTGAGGACTTTAGTAACTCCAAATAATAATTATAACTATTATTATAATTATAAAAGTAATAAACTCTCCAGCTGGCTTTTCATTTTGCTGCTGCTCTCTGACCCTAAAGAGGAAATCTGCTGATTTAAAATCTGGCTTACCACCTTTTGGGGCACTTTATTTTTCTATCTCAATAAGTCGCTAGCTTTGATGTGTATGGTATCATGATCAAAAAGAGGAACTGAAGCATTGAAGTTTATCTGTAACCCCATTCTTGGTTGAAATAAACATATGCTAAAATTTTAACCCATCAACAGTGGTAATAATCCCTCAGCCGAGGTCAGTATTAGCTATAGTGGTACAATTAATCATTAATGTCCTAATAGTCTTTAGGATGTAAACCAAGTACTGAAAAGGAACAAAAATTTACTACTGTCACTCAGAAAATGTCTCCTCCACCTTATATGCTTTCTTTCAACATGTGGTTGAAAGCATTCTACCAGGCATGGTTCTAGGGAGACACTCAGACAAGCTTGCAGACCTCTGTCCTTTAAGTGCTTGCCATTATAAATACCTAGTCCCACATTCCTTCTCCTTTCTTAGTTTGGATAGGACACACCACAAGGAAATGCCAAGCCATTACAGTTTTTGGCAGCAGAAAAATGAGATAAAAACAAAGTAACATTGGTTTGTTGTACAAAGTAGCATGACATCCCAATATTCTTAATCAGTCTACTAGTAGTGTACTATTTTGCAGCACTGCAAATGGCCTGGCCAATTAACATTTAAGTTCTCTTCCCTAACCTAAAGTCCCAGCTCCATGCTAGTGCACTCTCCATTCAGTGAATCAGAATGGCCATCAGTTATCACAATGACCCCACCTAGATTTAGGAGCCTATAGCTCTCAGGTTCATTTTGACCTTCCCGGAAGATCCAAATTAACCAGATACTCCTGAGAAAGCTTAGCCTTAGCAGTGTCACTGACCAGTTTGCAACTTTATAACAACAACAATTGGGAGAAAATTGGTTTAAGAAAGTGAAATATGACTAAGGTTAGAGATTTGACGTAAAGTGACTTCCATTTTCACTGAGCATGCCTCTTGGAGAAGAGTGCTATGCCCTCGTGAGCTTACTCCAACATTTCTAATTGCCCTTCTGCAGGCCTAAGAGAGAGAAAACACAAATGGGTTGAAAGAGGGGGAGTGTTTGGCCTCTGGGTTTGAGATCTGGGAAACTAGATGCCTTTCCCTGGAAACCTCAGATCTTATGGTTTAAGATTTTGAATGTTTTGACCAGCTCCAAAAGTAGATCACGCTTCCTTAAGAGCACCACACACATTTTAAAAAGAGCTCATTAGAAACATATATTGGCTGGTGTCATTGTCTATAGGTGCTCTAATTTGGGGGCAAAAAATATATACAGTAATGCTAAAGCTTCTCTTAAATTCAGAGTTGGTTCTGAAATAGGGCATGAAGCAGATGACTTCTCACGTTCTTTGGAGTATTCTAAGTCAGAGAAGCTCCTATGGATTACATTAACCTCCTCTTCATCCCTGTCTTTGGGGACAATCTGCTGGTGTACCAGGGCCAGCTAGAGTTTTAGGAGCATAAGTCAGTATTGATGAGTCAATGCCCTTGCAGTTTTCTGCTCACCATTTATAAATACCACTGGAATCTGGCTTACCACTTTTATATTTGTATTTTTATCTTTTAAAACAGATTTTATATTTACTTATTTTTAGAGAGAGGGGAAGGGAGGGAGGAAGAGAGAGCAAAACATGGATCGGTTGCCGGTTGTGCGTCCCAACTGGGGACCTGACCCGCAACCCAGGCATGTGCCCTGGCCTGGAATGGAGCCGGTGACTTTTTGGTTTGCAGAACGACACACAACCCACTGAGCCACACCAGTCAGGGCTATATCTGTATTTATAAAATACCATTTATAAATATCTAAGGTTCAAAAATAGAATAAAATTATTTCAGTTAATAAATTACAAAACTTTCTCTGTGTGTCTTTTTTTGCTCACTGTATGTTACAAATAATTCCTTTGCAATAGTATTCTTATAAGAACAAGGACTAATAATATTAAATATTTATATTGTTATGCCTAATATTTACTATGTGCTAGACATTCAACTAAGCCCTTTATCATTTCAATGAATAATCACAACTAATTTATGATATGTAACAAATAAGGAAAATAAAGCACAGAAATATTAAATAATTTACCCAAGATTACATAACAGAAAAACTCATGATCGATAAAAAATAGAACAAACTTATTTGCTGGTTGGACAAGTAGTAGTTATACTGCAATGTTTCTCATTAGTCTTCAAGTGACATATTACCTTTGTAGCATATCTGCTGTCAAGGGTCTAAAGACGACCCCTCAACGAACCATATCTCTTGGTTCTTTTCCAGGTCCTGTGACTTAGAGCTACTCGAATGTGGGAGAAGTGACACATTGTGTGTCCTCCATGACTAGATCAGAAAAAGCTTAGTAGCTTTTGCCTTGGTCCCTTAGAACACACTCTGTGGGAATGCTGACATGTTATGTGAGAGGCCTGGTACCCTGAAACCATCGTGCTGGGGAGGCCCTGTGTAGACATCCTGGGTAAGTCCAGACTTCAGCCATCCCCACCAAAGTGCTTTAGACACGTGTGAAGGCTGTCCTGGACTCTCCAAACCAAGCAATTTGTCACAGCTGAATACTGTGGAATGACCTCAGTCAATGTCGCATGGAGCAGAGAATCACCCTGCTGAGCACTGCCCGAATTCCTGACCCACAAAATAATGAGGTATAATTAAACGGCTATTGTTTCAAGTCATTAGAGTTTGGTGTAGTTTCTTGTCTAGCAAATGGTGCCTGGAAAGATAGTGCTTTATAACAAAAATTTTAAATATGTGACATTGGCTTTGCAACTGGGCAGCGTGTGGACACTGGTAGGGCTACAAGAATTTTGAAATTGTACGCTCATGGTTGCGGGTTGTTATAATAATGAGGAAAGTGTTATTTGAAGATGGGAGAAAAAGGATCCTTGTTATATAATGGAATACAGTTGCCTATGGTGACTTGCAAAATAGAAAGCATACTTAGAATACTCATAGGCTTGGCGGTGGAGATTTCCAGGCAAAAGGAACAAGAAAGGGTCAACTGCCTTATTCTCCTGATTATGATAAATTATAAGAAGAAAGAGAGATGAAATGAAGAAGAAACTGTTATGTTTTTGAATCAACTTTAGAGGAATTATAATATATTTAGGACTTCCTGGGCTTGAAAATAAAACCGTTTTATGTCCGCAGTGTCTAGATGGTAAGATCAAATCCAGAGCCATCACTATAATATGGTTTCAGGGTAAATAACTCAAATATGTAGCTTTAAGACCCATTGTTAGGACCTTAGAAAGATTTAAGAAGACTTTTATAGATGCTCTTAGTTTTAAAAAAAGAGGTTTTTATGAATTTTAAGAGAATTGTCCCATGGCAGCCTTACACATAGCCCAGATTCAGAAAAAAAATGTGGGTATGACTTTATTTATTGGAGTTTATTATAAATTGATTTAAGAAACCCACAAAGTTGTTAAAGAATCAAAATCTCTTGGAATGAAAAAGACAGAGATAGTATATAATTATTTCTATGGGCAGGAAGCAGGAAGAAGCCTACCTTCCTGCAAACAGACTTTTTTTTGAATGGAAGAGAAATGATGATTCAGAGGGAGAAGCCAACAGTTCATAAGTCAAAGCCAAGAGCCAGAATAATTCATTCACAGGATGCACAATTGAGCATAATGAAGGGATCAGTGGCATGTGCCTGAGTGAATTTCGGAACTTCTGTGCACCTATGATTGCTGTGTACCTTCTGTTCCTCCCCTTTTTGGATGGGACAGCCTGTATGGTCATCCAATCTCTGTCTCACCATTTTAGTTTAAGAAAACTTTCTCCTTAATTCACAGGCCTTATGATCAACAACAACTATATTTAATGACTTATACTTAGATGAAGCACATACTCACCAAAAGACATTTACAGAATGCTCATCGTAGCTTCATTTATTATGATTTCAAGATGGAAACAGTGCAAATGTCATTCAACAATGAAAGAAGCCAGACATAAAATACTACCTGCTGTATGATTTCATTTATATTTAGTTGTAGAACATGCAAATTAAGCTATTATGATAGGGGTTGAATAAGTGGCTGGTTATATCTAGGAGAAGAGAAATTGACTGGAAAGGGTCATAACAAAATCTAAGGCAATGGAATTTTTAAAATCTTGATCTGGGTGATAGTTACAGGATGGGGCTTCCATCTTTTCTATGTTTTTAGCTAAAAAGAATTTTAATACCAATGAATTCTTATACCAATCAGTGCTACTGTATTTTTTGTTTTATGATAAAATATCCTTTCATTTCTTATAATTCTCATTGGAGGTTTTGCATTAATTTTTTTCTTGCTATTTCACTTGTAACTTATCCTTTTTTTTGTAATATGTCACTTTTAGTCATCACTTTTATAATCTTTCAAGGTCAGCATTTCCCAAGTCAAACTTCAAATCACAGTCTAACAATTTATAAACATTAGAGCAATATTTATTTATGGTACTCATTGGTATAATGCAAATTAACTCCATTTATAGCACAAGAGCTTGTACAACTAGAGAAAATAACATTGCTTCATATACTAAATTATTTTGTTTTCAGACAGGTAATCCGAAGTTTGTTTCTTCCCTTTTTTTTTCTTTCGTCTGAGATAAATTCACTGCAGCTTGCATGTTCCAAATTTAAACCTGACACCTAGATAGAAAACTGACAAACAGGAAACTACTAAAGGAAGAGGCTCTTCCTACCATGTTTGATACCATCAAAACAAATGCTTTTTGTAAAATCTTTTCTTTTGGGGGCACAAAGGGGTGGGACAGTAACATCATCAGTTTCTATTCTTATCCTTTTGTGCCTATGTTAATAAAAAATAATTGCACAATTACTGGAATACTGTCTAGCATTTGTTTTATAATTTGATCTGGGTCAAATTCTAGTCCAAGATTTGATTCAGATTACTGAGTTCTTATACCCTTTGCCTGAAGAGTTACAAACCAAAAATGGTAATGAAATGCATTGTGCCCCTTTTAGGGTATTTCCCCTAAACTTTGGCAAAAATAATTATATATTCCTATTTCCTTCATTTCTAATGAAGCAAAGCCAAGTGGTACACATGTGAGCCAAGGAGGTTGCTGTCTGTTGACTGAACACATGACCTTCATGTAAATCTTTAGCTATAAAATCTTCCCATCCTTTAAGCAAAAATGAGACCTGGAAATAGTCCACCATTTAGGCAGAAAATTCAGAATGTTTTGTAAATAGCCATGTAGGCCACTCCTAGATTAATTTTTCTCATTAGGTTTTTTAAATTATAAAAAATATAGACTAGCTTATTTTCATTATAAAAATTGAAACTGTACGGAAACATATTTTTAAAAAGTAAATAAAAGTTCCCCTTGCCCTCTCTGTCTCTCACCTTTGCTCCCTTCCCCCACACACTAACCATTTATATAACAGTCTTTCTCTCTTTACTGAAATGAAGTTATATTATACGTAATGACCTAAAATTTATTTTGTTGCCTTAAAAATATAATATGTGTACTTCATCTTGTTACTAACAGTGATCCATCTCTTCAGTAATTTTAGAATTAAAATTTTTCTGGTTAATTTTAAAAATTATGTTTACTTTTACAAATACTGTCTTGATAGAAATTAAAATATTTATAGGTGGGACTTAATTTCCGTCTAATCCCTGCTTTGATTGCTGCCCCGTCCTCATTACTCTCTAAGTCACCACTGTTAGCAGCTTCGTAAATGTCCTTCCAGGTCTTATTCTTTGCATTCACAGGTTATTGTTCACAAAACATAACAACTTATAGTATTATATTTGTTTAACTTAAATAGTTTCCCACTGTAGATAGTGTTCTACCTTTTTTTTTTAATTTGATGACTTACTCTGGAGACCAGTCTATGTTAATACACACAAACCTATCACATTTTGTTTAACACTTCCATTACTTATGGTTACGTACACTGTTTTCAGATTTTTTCATGCTTATAAATAATGCTATATAATCCCTGTAACTTTAAATGTAGTCCCTTACATAGTAATTGTGCAAAACATGCCAATTTATTAATACAATAAAAATGATACCTGCCTACCAAAAATTGTAGGTTATGGCTAGTAACTCAGGTATTTAGTGTAACTGGTAAAAGAAAATACTGCAGCTGTAGTAGATTAATTCTCAGGAAGACAAAATTTACCATGTGAATTTCTTCCAGTGTGAATTTTCCACTATTTTACAATAAGAGCACCATCATTCTTTCATACACATTTTTGTGCTAAGCCCACATACTTCTTACAGAGCAAACACAAATCCTAACAGAATCTTCTAGAAATAAATTATGATATTCTTCCCTGAAACAAGCAGGTGATTTTCTGTAGCTTCAATCTGACACAGGGTATGAGGATCGGGATCTGACTCAGTCTGGGCCTTGCATCCTTAATGCTAGAACAGGAGGAGGACCTGGGAGGTCAGCTGGTGCCATTTCTTTATTTTGCATTTGAAAACTTGCCTGAGAGAGACTGAGTGATTTGACTAAGGACTCATGAATTATTAACAGTAGAATCTAGAATAAACCTTTCATTTCCTGACCCTTCTTCTGGAAATCTTTACTGTACAACATAGCCAGCCATGAGCATGTGCTTCTAACTATATGCACAAAAAGATAATTTGGTTTTAAAATTCATAACTCAGTCATTTAAATACTACATTACCATCTGATTTCCTGAACCAAACAATCGCTTTAACTGCCAACGTATATAGTGTTATCCTCGTAAATGTTTAGCAACTGGCTCTGAAAACAAAAAAAGTCTGATTTGTAGCATTTCCAAATTTCTATGGCCAAATTCAAGCTATCACTATGATGAAACCTAACATCAACTTGGGAGTTGGGAAGAGATGTGAAAAATCAGCTTTGTGTGCCAGTGTGTGCTGGCCTTAGCATGCCAATGATTATACAAGAGCAGCCAACATAAACATATGTCTTTATTTTAAAAAGACATATTTGAAGTGATCACTCACAAAATGCCCTTTACGAAATGAGTCACTGTACTGCTTCTTTGAAGAGCTGCAACTTTTCAAATGCATTAATATTCCATGTGCCCCTCACATTTCCCAGGCTTTCTTGTAGCTGGGTTGCACCCAAGTGACAAGTTTTGATCAATGGTTCGTGAATAGAACTGATTGATATGTGTCACTTGTGAGCCAAGGCAGTAGACAACAAACACTTATTTCTCACAGTCCTGGAGGCTTGGGAGTCCAAAATCAAGATGCCAGTCATTTTGGTTTCTGTCAAGACCTCTCTTACTGGCCTGCAGACAATCATCTTCTTGCTGTGCCCCTATATAGTGAAGAGAACATATATAGAGCAAGAACAAGCTCTCTGATCTCTTCTTTTAGGTGCACTAATCCCATTATGAGGTCCTTACTCTCATGATCTTACCTAAACCTACCAAAGGCCCTACCTCCAAAATACCATCACATTAGTTAGCTGGTAGGGTTTCAACATATGAATTTGCAGGTGGGGATGGAATATAATTATGTCCATAGCATCTGTAAACTATTTCAAAAGTTTGGGTCTATAATTATGCTAGGAGCACGTGAAAACATCTCTGTTTATCAAGAAAAGTCACCTACATGAGCTTTCAACATTGTTTCCAACCCCGAGGTGTTGTGAAATTGAAACGGTACCAATTAAAATGCATAATAATCCAATCATGTAAAATGGAGATAATAATAGTACCTGCAGCACAGAGTTGATGTGAAAAATAAATAACTCAGGTAAAGCACTTATAACAGTGAAGCACTATGAAACACTACATAAATATTAGTTATTATTCCCTAACTTGACAGAATGATGTCTTATAGTATTGAGAAAAGATAAGGATTTATATTATAGTTACCCATTGCTGTGGGATTTTTGAATGAAAGATGTGAGAGGCTGGGTGGGTGGGGGATAAGGAAGCAAAGCAACAATTTGGATTTTAAAAAGAATTGGCAAGCTAGAGAGTGTAAAAAGGAATAAAACAAATAGAGTGGCTATCTAATTCTATCCCCTGGTGAATCCAGTTCAAATGGACAAGACAGATTGAGTGCATAATAGAACAAATGAAGCACAGTTTGAAAATCTCTGGGAATTCTGAGATGTCTTAGGCTTCCCTTGATGGAGCTGAAAATTGTAGTAAGCAGAATGTTGGACCCGTGGTGTATTACCAAAGGACAGGGAACCACTTATCCAAGCTAAACACTTAGTGCTCTCATGCTGATATGACAGAGAATGACACTCAAGCACAGATATGGGACCATGTTAGTCAAGATAAATGCTCTACTGTGTCATAGTCTGACTCTATTGTGTTATAGTCTGGGTAGAAATCTGCTAAGGCGTATAGACATTGTTTGTAGTTTGGAATGACAAGTTTTCTGTGCAACTTGTAAGAAGTGCAGTACTACCAACTAGTAGATAGGGTTTAGTTGAGTTATTTTAATTTAAGTGGTCTTGGGTTGGGTTTCCTCAGAACAGACATTGGGACAGGAATTTGAGTGTAAGTAGCTTATTTGGGTTGTGATCCCAGGAAGCTCTCACACTGCAGGGAAGAAGCAAATGAAACAGGGAAGGGAAATAGGCCAGCATATGGTGAGCTAATAGGCAGTTGTTATCTTCCAGGAGTAACAAAAATCACTCACTCAACTGCTTTAAACAATAAGAATTATTTCACATAACAGAATTCCAAAGTCAGGGCAGCTTCAGATATGATATAGTTGGAGCTCTGACTCTGCTCCTTGGAGAAATCTCATGGCTCAGCCCTTGTCTGTGTTGGCTCTGCCCTCCCAACCCCTCTCCTCACTGTTGCAAGAGGGCTATACCAGTTCCCGCATTTCACCTAGACATGACAAAATCCAGGGGCAGAAAGTAATCTGACTCTTCCTATCTCTCCAAAGACCCCTAGATGGGGACTTCATGTCCTTCATGGCTAATTGGTCATAACTGAGCCAACAGTTTATGCTAGAACAGGAACACCACACTTGATCTGGACTACTCAGAACCCCTTGACTTAGCAGGGATGGGCCAGACTCTATTGATGCCCATGACATGGGGAGGAGATTAGGAACTTCAGGACAATTGAAGTTGTTTAAATAAGAAAGGAAGAAGAACATAACTATTGGGAAGAGAATGGCCTTGGTTTGCGTAACCCCAGAAGCAGATCAATATGTAAGTAGATTATTTAGGATAAGAAACCAGGGAACACTGGGGAAGTAGGGAAGTGAGAGAGAGAAGGGAAGGTAGTGAATGAAGGGTACATTAAAAATCCAGTAACAAGAATAGGCAGCTGAAGATGAATCCGGCTGGAGAATGTTGGGAGTCAGTGTAGACATTTCTCAGTTATCCCAACCATGCTGTGAGGCAGCGAGAGCATTCACCTACAAACTCCCATCTGCCATTGGCTGAGGGGTCCTTCCAGTGGTGCTAACGCCCCAGCACTTCTAGCATACGCTCCATGCAGGCCTGAAGAAAGCCCTCTAGCAGAGTTGCAGGGACTTTTGGTAAGACAAATCCTATAGGATATGGGCACAGCACTGAAAGCATCTGCCACAACAAACAGCAGGCCTGCTACTAACATGAACTGTTTAAATTTGTAATTTCATCTTCAGACTTTTAGTACAACAATGGCAGCCCCCAGACTAATCTAAAATAAATGTAATCTTCATCATGCCATGTGCCTTATAAACAAAAACAGTTGTTCCAACTGAGCAGTGGAGATTTTCAGAATGAAATCCATGTTCTTGATTACCCTTGAGACTCAAATGTCAACTCTGAGAACAAGTGGTGGCAGGGGTGGGCCTCTGGGAAGGTCTGCATGAGATTCTTCAGCATTTTAAATGCATTTTTATAATGCTGTATATGTTTTTAACAAGGCATAATATTTTAAAGGGAAATATCTTTTTAAAAAAGAATGACTTAAATAGCTCTAAGGTCTTTTAAAGAGTTACATTTTTAAAAAATTAAGACAATGTTTTAGAGTAGTTTAAGGTTCATAGCAAAATTTGGGGGAGGTACAGAGATTTCCCATAAACTCCAGCTCCCACACATGCAGAGACTCCCCCATTATCGACATCCCTGTGCCAGAGTGGTACATGTGTTACAGTTGATGGCATACATTGACACATCACAATCACATGAAGTCCATAGTAAACATTATTGTCCACTGTTAGGGTTGTGCATTCTATGGGTTTGGACAAATGTAAAACAAGGACACATATCCATCATAATGGTGTCATAAGTAGTATTTTTACTGATGTAAACACCTTCTTTTGATTTCCCCCCTACCCTGCCAGCACCTGGCAACCACTAATCTTTTTACTGTCTCCATGGTTTTGCCTTTTCCATGATGTCATGTAGGTGGGATCATATAATATATATCCTTTCAGATTGGCTTCTTTCACTTAGTAATATGAATTTATGCTTCATCTATGTCCTTTCATGGTTTAATAGCTAATTTCTTTTTATTGCTGAACAATATTCCATCGTCTGGATGTACTACAGATTATTCACTCATTCACCTACTGGAAGGCATCTTAGCTGCTTCCAAGTTTTGGCAATTATGAATTAAGCTGCTATAAATATCTGTATGCAGCCTTTTGTGTGGGTGTAAGTTTTCAACATCTTTGGGTCATTTGACTGTAGGATGAGTATGTCTGCAAACTGTCAAACTGCCTTCCAAAGTGGCTATGCCATTCTGCATTCCCACCAGCAGTGAATGAGCGTTCCCGTTGCTTCACATCTTCGCCAGCATTAGGTATTGTCAGTGTTCCCGATTTTGGCCATTTTTAAGAAGTGTGTAGTAGTATCTCATTGTTTTCATTTGCATTTTCCTGATGACATGTGGAACATCTTTTCATATGCTTATCTTCCATCCATATATCTTCTTTGGTAAGGTGTCTGTTAAGGTCTTTGCTCCATTTTTAGGTTGGGTTGGTTTTTTTTTTATTGTTGAGTTTTAGGAGTTCTTCATATGTTTTGGATAACAGTCCTTTATCAGATTTGTCTTTTGCAAGTATTTTCTCCCAGTCTATCACTTGTCTTTCATTCTCCTGACAATGTCTTTCACAAAGCAGAAATTTATAATTTTAATGAAGCTTAGCTTATCAGTTATTTTATTTCATGGATTATGCCTCTGGTGATGTATCTCAAAAGTCATTGCTACAGCCAGCGTCATATAGGTTTTCTCTTGCATTATCATTTAGGAGTTTTATAGTTTCACATTTTACATTTAGGTCTATGATCTATTTTGAGTTAATTTTTGTGAAGGGTATAAAGCCTATATCTAGATTCTGTTTTCTTCCTTCCTTCCTTCCTTTCTTTTTTTTAATTTTTATTTTTTGCATGTAGATGTCTAATTGGTTCAGCACCATTTGTTGAAAAGATTTTCTTTGCTACATGGTATTGCCTTTGCTCGTTTGTCAACGATCCACTGACTACATTTATGTGGGTCCCTATTTGAGGGCTCTGTATTCTGGTTCCATCGATTTATTTGTCTGTTCTCTTGTCAGTACCACACATCTTGATTATTGCAGCATTAGAGTAAGCCTTAAACTTGGGTACAGTCTGTCCTCCAACTTTTTTCTCCTTCAATATCATTTTAGCTATTCTGGGTCTTTTGACTCTCCATATAAATTTTAAAATCACCTTGTTAACACCACAAAAGAAATGGCTAGGATTTTGACTGGGACTGCATTGAATCTGTAGAATGAGTTGGAAAGAACAAACATCTTGAAAATACTGAGTCTTTCTATCCATGAACATGGAATAGCTCTCCATTTATTTAGTTCTCCTTTGAGTTTGTTCAGCAGAGTCTTATAGTTTTCCTCATATAGATATTGCAAATATTTTCTTAGATTTATACCCAAGTATTTCATGTTGGGGGTACTAATATAAATGGTATTGTGTTTTAAGCTTCAAATTCCCCTTGTTCATTGCATGCATGTAGGAAAGTGATTGACTTTTGCATATTAACCTTGTATTCTACAACCTTTCTATAATCACTCCATTCTAAGGTGTTGTTTTTTTTCTACACAGATGATCATGTCATCTGCAAGCAAACAGTTTTATTTCTTACTTCCCAATATGTATGCCCTTTTAAATAATCTTATTGCACTGACTAGAACTCCTAGTACAAGGTTGAAAAGGAGCGACAACGGGGGACATTTTTGTCTTGTACATGATCTTAGTAGGAAAACTTTGAGTTTTTCACCATTAAGCATAATATTAACTAGAGATTTTTTTGTATATATTCTTAATTAAGTTTAAGAGTCCACCTTCACATTTTTTAACCTAGAAAAGTTCAAAATTAACCTTTCTGGGGGGCAAGACATAGATAAATGTAAAATAAAAATCAGTATTATCATAGATTGAATCATGTCTCCCCCAAATTTGTATGCTGAAGTTCTAACTCTAGTACTTCAGAATGTGGCCTTATTTGGTAATACGGTCATTGCAGATATGATTTGTTATGGTAAGGTGAGGTCACACTGGAGTAGTGGAGGCTTCTACCCCAATATGACTGGTGTCCTTGTAAGAAAAAGATCATGTCTAGAGATAGACACATATGCAGTGAGAATGCCCTGTGAACATGAAGACAAAGATTGAGGAGATGCATTTAGAAGCCAAGGAATGCAACAAATTGTCAGCAAACTAGTGGGAGCTAGGAGAGAGGCATGGAACAAACACCCTTTCACAGCCTTCAGAAGGAACCAGCCTTGCCAATACCTTGATCTTGGACTTCTGGCCTCTGGCACTGAAAGGCAAATTTCTGTTGTTTAAGCCATTCAGTTTGTGGTACTTGTTTATGGCAGCTCTAGAAAACTAGTACAAGCGTCTGTGACAGCTTTATGATCATTTCTTTTATATCTACTCTAATTACATACTACTCAAGTTGTCTGAGACAGGCTGTTCCTTTAGACGTTGATAAGTGTTTGTGGTCCTAGTCTCTTAGCAAAAATAGTAAATCACAAAGATTTGGGTCACTGGGAGTGAAGGGGACAATGTAAGTGTATATTTCAGAAACAGACTTGTCCTGATTTTTTTAGGACAAAAATCAATGCGGGAAAGCATTGCTGTAGTGATTGTTGGAGACCTTTGATAATTTTCTTCAATTATTATTATACTGTTTTCCTTTGGTACGTCTGACAGTCACTTATAATCTAACCATTTGCTTAGTGAGGTCAGTTAGATTAAGGTAGGGAAAGGGTATGAGCAACAGAGGGTACAAAATTTAACTCACCTTGCCAAGAAAGTTTTGATATTGAGGGTGGGGCTTAGACGGTATTACAGTTCTGAGACTTCCAGCTCAGTTCCTGTTTTAAAGGGCCCACCAACAGTTTTGCAAAAATTGTTTCAGAGCACCCAGCTAATAATGTTTGAGAAATTTCATGTGTGAATTATCAATGTGTTCATTACTTTGAGGAGAAAAATGTGTTGTTTTAAACAGGGGTTCAAAGTTCAGGAACTGAAAAAAATGGTATTTGTGACATTTTGAAAATCACCTTGTCAAGTAGAATTGGCATTTTCAAATATCACTGAAGTGTCTTTATTGGTTAAATTCTTTTTATAGCATTAAAATACTATTCACCAGGCAATGCTTTACATACCTTATTTTTAATACTTAATGACAGCCATGTGGTTATTATTATTTCTATTTTTCAAATGGCAAATTGAAGGTTGAGAGAGATTAAATAATTTGCCTAACGTCACAAACCTTCTAAAGGGTCAAGACTCACACCGGGCTCTGTCTTGCTCCAAATACTATGTTCTTTTTATTCTAAGTTTCCTGGTTCTTTATTCAATGATAGTCTTCTACCTAAAAGCTGACTTTTGTTTCAATTTCCTTAAGGTCCGCTGTAAGCATCAACTATTGTAGAAGGCATTCTTACACAATATAGGAGCATAGACAAAGTAAACTTCAACATTCTTTGCAAATTCCATGATTCTAGAGTCCCGTGAGAAAGCCAAGGAGCCCGTTGAGTATCAGGGCCTTAAGCAGAATAAACGGAAGGGTGATGCCTCCTGATTGGACTCTGTGTCTTGCTCTTCCCCCTTACAGAACTTCTTTAAACTGCAGCCAGAGCAACTTTTCTAAATCATGAACCAGATCACGTCTTTCCCTTGTTCCAAAGTTCCCAATGGCTTTTATCTGAACTACACAAGCGAAGCTCTGAGCTATGCTCTATGTTTTAGGGAGGCAAGTGGGGTATTGTTAATAGTTAAACTGGGCTAAAGCATAGTAACTGAGGTTATTTTGGACCAAACTTGCCATTTGGTCACTTTTCCTTTAAGGCTGAACAGACTCTCTCTGCTACTCACCTGTCTGACTTCATATCCCCTAAACCTCCATTTATTCCCTCTCTTTGGCCACATGGGACGAATTTCTGGGCTTTGACACACCCTTGCTTGTTTCCAGTTCAAGGTGTTTGCTGATCCTCCTGCTTGGAATGCTTTCCCAAGAACTTCATATGCCTTCTCCTTTATCATTGTTCAGATCTCAATTCTAATACTTCCACCACGGGAGAGGTCATTCTTCACCATGAGAGTCAGAGTGTCCCCTGCCCCCTGGCTCACTCTCTCCTCTAGCCTCTTACTTCACCTTTTTCTTTAGAAACTAATAGGTATTTGTATTCATTTTTCTATGAGTTTCTTGTTTGAATCCCTCCACTAATAGATAAGTGCCCTGATGGCAGGGACTTTATCTTGTTCACTGCCTAAGGCATAGCAGTTTCTCAAAATATAAATGTTGGTTAGCTGACTGATTTTTTAAAAAGCGTGGCTATTAAAAAAAACTTTCATGTCTGTAAGACTAGAGATGCTTTTATATAGAGTATAAACATTGGCCCCTGCCGACCTCTCTATCCTCGCTAGTCACCCCCAGCACCTGCCATCTCTGACCTTCTTACACACTCATGTGCCTGTTTTTGAGACTTCCCTCTTTATTTACATTACTCCTTGTCCCGGGCTTGCACCTCCACTGGAATTTCTTCACCTTTATAGACCACGGCTCTCATAGTATCCATATTTCTGGTATCGCAACACTCATCACGCTTTGTAATCTTGATCTGGTTAATTGTTTCTTCTCTGTTAGATTATAAGCACCATCAGGAAAAAGTCATGTCTTTCTCATAAACTTCTGTATTTTGAAAGCCAGGATGCTACCCATCACATCGTACTTGCTTAGTGAATGAGTGAATATACAAGCATGCAGCTCTCTCAACATATTTGCTTCACTCTGGCACTCTCTTGGATTTTTACATCTCTGCCTTTATCCTAAAAATATAACAGTTCCACACCCCAGGCATCAACACAGGATTTATCACCACCTCCTGATTCATTCTCAATTTCTAGATGTTAGGATACCCTGCTGTCCGCAGCATCAGTGCTAAGCTAAAAATCTTCAACCTCTTATTAGCTCTCAACATCTAATGAGTCACCACATGTGGTACTTGTTTAAAATTGTCTTGCTTTTTTTCCAGTGCCTGATGCCAGATATCTGCTCTCTTGTCCTTTAGCAGAAAGTCTCCTTATTGCCGTCATTATGGTCAAAATTGGTGAGTACACCTGCTGTCAGATTTTAGTGGATCTCATGGTGTGCAATCAGCTGTTGTTTGAGCTCTCTAATTTCAGCATTAGAATATTGGTAGATCAGCTTCTGCCTGGCACAGATAATTCGCATGGCACAGAGAGACTGATATATGGTTCTAGAAGCAAGCTAGAGTCCCTGACTCCCTCTAAAATAGTATGATGCCAGAATCGAGATCATGGGCATAAATTTATGTCTAACTGCTGCTAGTTGTACCCCAAATGATAATGCATAGGGTTTCTAATTCTTCAAGGATGTTTGCACACACACAGAGACCATCCATCATTATTCCTGTGGAGAAGCAGTACAATAGGATCTCCGAACCTGGACTGCGTGAGGTCATATCTCAGCTCCCACCACACGTGTTATGTGGCCTAGGGTGTCAGTTTCCTGAATTGCAAACACAGATTATAGCAGTAGACAACTTGTAGGGTTGTTCTACGTGTGCTTAATAACAGGGCTTGATGTGTACTATGCATTATGTCATCATATCATCATCATCATCATTATTCCACTCTAGTTATGACCCAGTTAACAAAAGAGAAATTTAAAATTCATCTGGTAGACATTTCTTTGTGTGTGTGGCAAAACAGATGAAATTTTAACCAGGACTGAAAGCGTACTTGCATTTTGCCTAGGACAAGTCGCATTCAGAGGAGAAAGAAATTATGAAAGTAACTTTTCATGCTTTAAAGCTGTTTAAAAAGTCATTACAGTAGATTGTCCTGACATATTCATGTCCTCGTATTATTTTTCTTACCTGTCACCCTTCTCAACACACTGTTTTGGGAAGCCACAATCAACGGTGGCTTAACTGAAACCGTTTACAGGTCTGTACAATGAACTTCTGAATGCCTTCCCTTTTTAAAAAATCTACAGGGGTAACACATGCTAGTGATAAATGTAAAGAATACGAAAGACAAAATAAAAACTATGGTTCAAAGTAAATAAAACTACTTTCCATTCCAATCCTATTCACAGTAATTACCACTGATAGCGGTAGAGAGAGAATTAGAGTGCTTCATTTTAGATAGCTCTCTTTGTCTCTCTCCTTATCTATCTGTGTATGCATGTGTACACATATGTACACGTATAAGTATCATATGTATAATATATACATGCAATTATAAATTTTTATTTATAAAAACAAATGTAATCAGACTAAGAATGCTGTTTTTAACTTGTTTTTTTTTTCTCTCTTAAAAATCCTGGACAGTTTTCTATCAAGAAATACAAAAGTGACTCATTTTTTTTTTTAATGGTTGTATCATTTTCTGTTGCATGTTCAAGAGATTGTTACACTAGTGGTCCCTAAAGGACCACATGGTATGCTTGCCTTTGTGTAGTTCCTTCTCACATGACAGTGAGCTTGGCCATGTGACTTGCTTTAACCCATGGGACAGCAGAAGCTTCACAGGTATTTCTAAAATGGGACTTATCCTCTTAGAATGTTGTCTCTTGAAAACTATCTGCCATGTAAGAAGTTTCACTACCAAGAGACCACCATGATTTGTGGAGGTCCAAGCTAGCCAGCGAAGAGAGAGAGAGAGGCCATGTGAGGAACATTGAGGCACCAGACATTCGTGAAGCCTTTTGAAACTTTGAGCCTGGGCTAGCAACCAGCTGTTGCAGCAAGCAACTGGCCAGTCAATTCCACATAGGTTAGAAAAACTACCCAGATTCCGACCCCCACAGAATTGTGAGAAATAATCAATGACTTTGTGTTAAGCACTAAGGTTTGGGGTGATTTGTCATGTAGTAATAGATGACTGAGACACATAGATACACTGTAATTTATTTTTCTAGTGTCCTTTTAATAACTGTATAGATTAGTACTGGTTTTTTTGCTATTTTATACAAGATTAAATAATCATTCTTTTATAGATATCATTGCACACTCATGCCAGTATTTCCATAGGATAGATTTCTCCTGTTGGGTCAAAGAATATGTGTATTTAACACATTGATACTGTCATGATGTCCTTTCTTAAAGGCTATACCAATTTATACTTTCACCAACGGTGAAGTACATTGCCCCTTTTACTACATCCTTGCTAATACTCTGTTATTAAGCTTCTAAATGTTTGCCATTATATATCATTGTTATTTTACTATTTCTTTATTAGTGTGATTAACATCTTTATACACATTTAACGCCTACTTTTATCCCCTCTGGGGCAATTCTTAATTGCATTGTTTGCTTTTCTCCATATTGATTGTAGGAACAATTTATATATTAAGGATATTAATCCTTTGTCTTAGCTAAGTGTTCAAAATACTTTCTTCCAATCTATTAATTCAAATTAAATACCTTTGTATATGGTATCTCTCAGTTTACCAAGGCAATGGAATTGTATGTAGTCAGGTTTTACAAATTTTCCTTCAGTGTCTACATTTCTTAGCAAACTTTTTAATGGTCTATCTTGCAGTAAGATTATAACACTATTTTACTATGTTGTCTTCTTTACAATTACTGTTAAAAAATAGATTTAAATACTTATTTACCTGAAATTTATTTTTGTTAACAATGTGAAATGAGAATATATTTTTTTCCAAGTAGATAGCCAATTGTCTCAAAACTAGTTATTGAATAGTTTTCCTTTGCCTGCTGATTTAAAATGCTATTAATTTCTTCAGTGTAACCTGGGTTTGTTTCTGGACACTATTTTCCCATTGATTTTTTTTTTCTACCCAGAGAGTAGCATTGTTCTTAAAATTATAAGTTTTTAAAAATAGCACAGTGAAGTTAACTCTTTGGTCCACTCAAAACTAAAATGAGTAAATTCTATTCATTAAGGATTAGGTTCATATATGCCTATCTAACTTACAAGTGCATGCTTAGAAATTTTGTAAAAAAAAATAGCAAATTATATCTCATTTTGGAACCATCATAGGGGAGGTTTTAATAATGAAACAATTAATATTTGAAGTCAACAGTAAATATAAAGTTTAACTTGAGAAAACATTTTCGTCATGCCACAAAAAATAGTCTTAAGTTTTATAAATTTATGTGTATATATATTATTGATTATGCTATTACAGTTGTCCTATTTTTCTCCCTTTATTCCCCCCTACCCTGCACCCCCTCCTAGCAGCATTCCCCCTAGTTCATGTCCATGGGTTGTACATATAAGTTCTGTGGCTTCCCCCTTTCCTATACTATTCTTAACCTCCCCCATCTATTTTGTGCCTACCATTTATGCTTCTTATTCTCTGTACCTTTTCCCCCATTCTCAACCCTCTCCCCTTCCCAATGATAACCCTCCCTGTGATCCCCGTTTCTATGATCCTGTTCCTGTTCTAGTTGTTTGCTTAGTTTTTTCGTGTTTTTGGTTTTTTAGGTTCAGTTGTTGATAGTTGTGAGTTTGTTGTCATTTTACTATTCATAGTTTTGATCATCTTTTTCTTAAAGTCCCTTTAACATTTCATATAATAAGGGTTTGTTGAAGATGAACTCCTTTAACTTTACATTATCTGGGAAGCACTTTATCTGCCCTTCCATTCTAAATGAGAGTTTTGCTGGCTAGAGTAATCTTGGATGTAGGCCCTTACCTTTCATGACTTTAAGTACTTTCTAGTCCCTTCTTGCCTATAAGGTTTCTTCTAAGAAATCAGCTGAGAGTCTTAAGAGAACTCTTTTATAGGTTACTGTTTCCTTTTCTCTTGCTGCTTTTAAGATTCCTTCCTTATCTTTAATCTTGGGTAATGTAATGATGATGAGCCTTGGTGTGTGCTTCCTTGGGTCCAACTTCTTTGGGACTCTCTGAGCTTCCTGGACTTCCTGGAAGTCTATTTCCTTTGCCAGATTAGGGAAGTTCTCCATTATTTTTTCAAGTAAGTTTTCAATGTGTTGCTCTTTCTCTTCTCCTTCTGGCATCCTTATGATTCAGATGTTGGAACGTTTAAAGTTGTCCCAGAGGTTCCTAAGCCTCTCCTCATTTTTTTGAATTCTTGTTTTTTCATTTGTTCTGATCAAATGTTTATTTCTTCTTTCTGCTCCAAATCATTGATTTGAGTCCCGGTTTCCTTCCCTTCACTTCTGGTTCCCTGTATAGTTTTCTTTATTTCACCTTGCATAGCCTTCACTTTTTCCTCTATTTTGTGACCATATTCAACCATTTCTCTGAGTATCCAGATTACCAGTGTTTTGAACTCTGCATCTGATAGGTTGGCTATCTCTTCATCGCTTAGTTCTATTTTTGGAGCTCTGATCTGTTCTTGGGTCATATTTTTTTGTCTTGGCATGCCTATTATATAGTGAGAGTGGAGCCTTAGGTATTCACCAGGGTGGGGCAACCCACATCACTGCCTTGTGGCACTATATGTGGGAGAGGAGTCTGAGACGGAACAATGCCACTTGCTTGGCTCTTGGCCAACTTTCAGTAACTTCCCTTGCTTCCCACAAGCAAACTGGGACCTGTTGGTGCTGATTCCATGGTGGGTGGGTTCGTGTATGTTCTAGGACCCTGTGGGTCTCTCAGATGAATTTCCTGTGAGACTGGCAGTTTCTCCCACTGTCACAATCCCCACAGGTTTTTACAGCCAGAGCTTTTAAGGTTTTCCTTTCCTGAGTTGGAACCCTGGGTTGTACAGTCTCTCTCACTCCCCAGCTGTCCCTTTCAGTTTATCTGCATGCAAACATGGGACCACCAGGTCCCCCAGCCACAGCCTTGCCATGTGTCCTCTCCACCCTGCTGCCTGTCTCCACCTCTCCTACCAGCCTAGATTAATGTTTCTTCTTTAAACTCTTTGATTATTGGACTTCCATACAGTTTGATTTTCTGGCAGTTCTCATTATTTTTTGTTTTTAAATTTTTTGTTATCCTTCTTGCAGTTGTTAGAGGAGACAAAATGTTTCCACCTATGCCTCCATCTTGGCTGGAAGTCAGTCTTAAGTTTTATATTCTGAGAACTATAATTCCTTCTCTCCATTCATTCCCATACCTCCCAGCCATATAAAAAAACTAAAAAATACCACATAGGACTGAAGGACAAAGAAATTCATTGAAAAGATTAAAGCTGATTGGGGAGAGAGGATGCCAAAAATTTGTTATCTAAATTCTGATTATAATTTGTTGAAGATAATTGTAAAATAATAGTATTTAAAACATCTGAGTTATATCGGAGGCCTTTTCTATAGTTTCTGAAAGTGACAGAAGGGAGTAAATTGTCAACTTCTCGGGTCTAAATTGGGAGTAGCCTATATAATAACTTAGTTAATTTTATAAAACATTTTTTATTTTATTTTGTTAGTTTAAATGTAAGAAGGCTGATATTTTACATTTAGCCATGTTCAGTTTTGTGCAAATGAAATCAATTTGTGGCTCATGTAAAGAAAATGCTCAAATTCTGCCTAGTTTTTGATATAGCACTACCATTTTTCATAATTCTCAGGTCATAATAGTTTTGTTAGGTTCATGCTTGAGTTTGGGACTCTGATAAAACGGTGTACTAAAATCCAGTTTCTCGGAGCTACAGAAAAGTATTATAACAAGTTCTCTGACACGTATATTAATCTTGGGCAACCTGTAAAAACACGTAAGTTGCATAAAGCCTAGACCTGCAATGGCCTGAGCTAATTCTACCATTGAACTTGTGGAAATGCTTTTAAATCTGTTGCTGACCAATAAATGCATCTTCAGTCTTCAAAGAATTCAAAACTAAATGGACTTCCATGTTAACATTTTCAAAACTTGACACTGATTGTGATGTTCCTCCCCCTTTATGATAGATTGTGGCATTTGTCACTGTGATTTAAAAATTATATTTTCTCCTTATTACCCAAATGCATTTTGGAAAAGAGAGAAAAACAAAGACAACAAATGATTCATAGCCCTACTAGCAAAAGCTAAGCACTATTAAGTAATTTACTGTATGTTTTTGGCATCCTATATATTTCAAATGTTTGTATTCTCACTAATAATGCACTGAAACATGTTCCCCACTGTACTATTTATCTTTCTTTCTTTGTAAAACACAAATACACAAATATCATCTGCCACTTCTATCTATACCCCCAACCAAAAAGATCAACATGTACACATTTTGTGAATTAGGGCTCAGTTCAAATGATATCTTAATTTCCTTGATTGTTCAGGTACTGCCTTCTGTATGTAAACCTGAACTCTTTATCTTTTTAAAACACAATTTCTAACTTTGTATTTCATGTTTTCCTTATACCCATATCCTCGCTATTGCGTATAAACTTCTAGAGATTATTGTATTAGTGACGCATTTCAGTGAAAGAGATAGAATGACAGCTTAAACAAAACAAGGTAAATTACTGCCTCAGAGCACTGACTAGGCTTCAGGCCTGGCTGGGTCCAGAGACTCAGCTCTCCTTATCTCACTTTGGCTTTATCCTTCTCATAGACTTTTTTTCACATTCATTTCACTGAGTAATTCCTTCTGAAAGAATGCCTCTGGCCCTGACTGGGTAGCTCAGTTGGTATGAGCGTTGCCTCAATGCACCAAGGTTGCTGGTTTGATCTTGGGTTGGGGAACATACAAGAAGGAATCAATGAGTGCATAAGTGAGTGGAACAATAGATCAATGTTTCTCTGTCTGTCTTTCTCTCTCTCTCTCCCTCTTCCTTTTTCTCTCTCAAATCAATTATAAAAAAGAAAAAGAGTAACTCTTTCTTGATAAATATGACAGAGAAGCCCCAAATAAGGCTTTTATTGGTTTACCTTAGATCATTTATCCGTCCTGAACCTATCACATGAGGCAGATGAAAGAAACAGGTTGATTGGCAAGGCTGGGTCATGTGCCTTATCTTGTGACTGGGTAAGAGCAATAGAAGAAAGCAGAAAGGTATACAGGAGATCCAGGGATACATGCTAGCTACAGGAGCCTTACTTGGTTGACCACTGGGTACTCCATGGTTCTTAGTTGGTGCTTTGCATACGGTAAATATTCAATAAATATTTGGTAAATGAAATGACCATAGCCATTAATCACTTTCCACCCAGTGGGAGGTGAAGGGGAGGGACATTAACATTTTTTCAGGATTTTGAGATTTGGAGATCTTTTAACATAGTTTAGGGGACTAAGGTTGTTTAGAACTGTTTTCTAATAGAGTTCCATTAAATCGATTTTACATAAAAGGAAAATAAATTTGAAGAAGAATAAATGTCTGTCCCTGTAGCAAAAATTGGGGAGAGAAAGAGATACTTATGTAGGACTTTTAAAAAAGTATCCATTTGCCTCTTCTGATTTCCTGTCCACCTGCTCTGGGCATGGGGAGGCTTATCTGCAGGACGGCACCAACGGCTTCCCTTGTTCTTTGATTTTCAGCTGGGTTTAGCTGATGCGAGGCGTCTGCAGGATATGAGAGGGCAGAAAAAAGGAAGGGTGTTTGTTTCTCTAACTCCTGCTTTGCTTGGTCATTATGGGTTGACTACAAATCTCTTCCAAAAGCCATCATTCATGTCATACAACTACCTCTCTAGATTTTGACAATGGTTCTTTCTTTATGCCATTCCAGTCCTAGGGATGGTAGTGGCTACCAATACTACATACACCTTATTGCCTTTTCTAAATTCCTTTCATACATTTATCAACAGTCCATTTACTGAGCTCTCCTTAAATAACCCAGTTAGAGTATGCTGTATGTTTCCTGTTGGGTCACTGATGCTTGTCCAATCAAAATGGAAGACAAACAAAAAATAGACCCCATATTCTGTTAAACTTAAAATGTTTACTTTATGGGGTGGAATAGGGAGGAAGGCTGAGGTTAGTTTCTTGAAAATTATGCCTTTGGAGCCCTCAGCCTTTGTATTTTGTAGCGTTTGCCCCATTAAAGCTGTCCTTGATGGTCAATCTCATGGAATTTTATTGATATGAAAGCCTTTTTTTTTTTTTTAGGAGTAACATGATTTCAGGCACAATAGCCAGTTGGTATTTACAAATCTTAATATTTTGCAAGCTAGAGATCTGCTTCTAGAGATAAGGATAGCATAAATCCATTGGCCCATTACTTAGACACGGACCTTAATTAATGAACTAAGGAAAGAGAAGGCAGAAAAAATATTTCATTAATCATCATTGCATCAAAACCTTTCTAATGAACCCATTTTCAAGGAAAGAGCTGAGTTATTCCACTTGGCATGTAGCTCAAATGACAAAGCATGGTTAGAGTTTGAAAAAGAAAAGTGCTTTTCTCATTCCAATTAAAGCAAATTAAGCAAGTATCTTAATATTAAGATTTTTCAAGTGGCTATCCACCAGCATTGTTAGCATGTGTGTAGTTTCATGATGTCCTTGGGTTTTAAAGAGAATTACTTTTGCAATGAAGGTAAAATGTATTATTCTCCTTTCATTGTGACATTTACTGCCAGTCTGTTTATACCAATGCAGCTGGCACGTAAGTGGGAGCCTTTTCTTTTTCTTTTCACTTGAAGGCATATATGCGAGTCATCTGACCCAGGTTGTACAGGAGCTATACAGCATATGGTTGGGGTAAAGAACATCATATCTTTTGTTCAACAGTTTTTGTATTTCTTTCCAGTCTTTTGCTTTTCTGGTCCTCAAATAAGGCTAATTACAAAGGGAAAAAAAGGTGGGACTGATGGAGAGAGCGCCTTTAAAACCATTCCTTTTGCAGCGTGGAACAAAAGCGAACACCAAGGGCATGGCGAGGCCTCAACAAAAAAGAAAAGAGAAAAATCACCTAATGAGGATGTCGAGATAAGTGCTTGCGAAGAAAACTGGCAAAAAAAAGAGCTTTTAATCTGAAATCCATAAATAAGTGTGCATCAGATGGCTACTAGAACATTTTTAACAAGATAGGCCATGAAAACTATGTCCCTCTATGCAAGAGCTGCACACCTGAAAAAAAAAACTTCTTTCTTTACAAGATATTTTTCTTTCAAAATTAATTTAAAAAGAAATACTTGAAAATTAAGATGTTTTATTCATGTCCCTGAATCCATTATAGAGTGGATACCATTTAAAGAGTTGTTTCTGAGGCATAATTATCAATGCTGCTGGCTTCCTGTGGGGTCAAAGGTTTTTGACGAGTATATGAAGAAGTTGTTCATAGAGAAGAGCTGAGCAGAGGAGATCTTGACCTTGTAGACGTCTGTTGCATTTTAACTTTTAAAATGGGAGAAGAAGCAGATCTATTTGAAGGTTTTAATTCCACCTAGCTCTTCTTTCTGTCTTTCCTGATATGTTTGAGCATTGCTGTGGACACCAAAGCAACAGAGCTCAAAGATTTGAGCCTAAATTAATTATAAAATTAACAAAGAATTGAGTTTTTTAGAGGTAAAAGAAACCTTAAATTACCTATGTCTATAAAATACAAGAGTGAAAAAAAGAAGTCCAAGGAGAAAAAAACTCTTTTGGTCTTAAGAAAAATTTAATTTTCTTATATATCTGATCTGAATGTGTCTACCTTTAGTTTATATAAAGAAGAATATAGGAATATGTCATGGTAATATTAATATTATGCTGCCATATATATAATGTACTAGTTTGAGGACTTAATTGGTAGATCTTAAAGATTTTCCCTTTTTTTATTTTCTTTTTTCTTGATTTTACCACTTGGTCAGGTAAATATGCATATACTATTATGTATGTGAGAGTTGACTTTCTCCTTTTTCTCACTAATCATCTCTTACTTTAATATGGTGATAATCAAAGATTATAATCAATTTTATTTTATTTTTTCACACCCCATGATTTTAATACAGAAAAGATGTTTTTATCTTTCATTTAATATATTTTTAAAAGGTTTTATTTATTTATTTTTAGAGAGAGGGGAAGGGAGGGAGACAGAGATGGAGAGAAACATCAGTGTGGTTGCCTTTCTCATTCCCCCACCGGGGACCTGGCTTGCAACCCAGGCATGTGCCCTGATTGGGGAATTGAACCAGTGACCCTTTGATTCGCAGACTGGTGCTCAATCCACTGAGTTACACCAGCCAGGCTATTTAATATTTTATAATAAATAAAGACTTTATATTCTTTCATGTAGTTTATTAATTTCAAAGTCTTATTTCTCCAGCTGTTGAATGTTACAGGTTGTGTTTATTTTCTCAAAATTGTAACTATTCTTGCCACTGCTCTGCTCAGGACCCCACAACGGCTCCACATGGCAGTCAGATTTAAACCCCCAACAATGATCTCTGCCTACCTCCTAACCCTCGATGCCGACCCTCCTTGCCCTCCTCTGCCTCTTCTTTTTTCTATAGCACTGATCACACTGTAACATACTACAGGATATCCTTATTGCAACTGTTTTTTCATTGACTGGTTCCCTTGCTGGGCAGAGATTTTCATGTCTTTTCATTCCCTGATGTACCCTAGGCACCCACAGTGATGCCACATACATAGGCCCCAGAAGGCACTCCAAAAACATTGTTAAACTTAATTAAGCCCTAGACAAGAGAAGCTCCAAACTTTGTGTGTGTGTGTGTGTGTGAATTGTATTCTCAGGATAAATCCTTTGGTACTACAAAAAGTCTAGCATAGGAGGGAATAATAAAATTATCATATTATTCCATAAAATGATCACATTTATTTATATTATAACCATAAATATATCAGCATACATATTTTTCCACTCTCTAACTAGCTTTAGATTAAACTATAAATATTTTAGCTAGTATACTGGGAGTAAATTATAGCTAACTTCTTATTTCAATATATTGTTTTCAATAAATATTGCTTAATATATTTACATTTAATCAGTTATATATTTTATCATTTCATTATATATGCAGTTGTATACTGGCTCACTTTAATGGTTCATGATTTATATTTTTCCATGTAAAATATCTATACATTTCTGGACTTCATTATATACATATATTTTGGAGTTTTGATGAGGTTCCTAGTTGTGCATACCAGTTCTATGTTATATTAACTAACCTCCTATTTTTTCTAGTACTTTCTTATTTTTTTACATCATAATACTTTTCATTTATGCAAAGGTTGAAAATGTTTCTTTTTTGCATTTTTTTCCTAATGCTTCAATTGTATGAAAATTAACAATTTTCTACACCCAGCACTTATTAATATTTGAAGCTTATTTTTAAATCTTTGCTTCATAAAAAGTGGTCTCTAGACAAGCAGCAACCTGCTGAATCAGAATCTGCATTTTATCTTTTTAAAAATTGTATTTATTTATTTTTAGAGACCGGGGAAGAGAGGAGGAAAGGGACAAAGAGAGAGGGAGAGAAACATCAATGTGTGGTTGCCTCTCGCATGCCCCCTACTGGGGACCTGGCCCGCAACCCAGACATGGGTTGCCCTGACTGGGAACTGAACCAGCAACCTTTTGGTTCACAGGCCGGTGCTCAATCCACTGAGCCACACCAGCCAGGGCAGAATCTGCATTTTAATAAGATCCCCAGGTAGGCATGTACATTCAAGTTTGAGAAACACTATTTTAAGCAGCCTCTCTCCTCTCCTGAAAATAAGAGACTGATTTTGCCATGTTGGAAGCAATGATGGTTCAAACATACAGCTATTGCCTGCTTCTCGTAGTTTCCTCAGCACATGCAGCAATTTGGGAGGTAGGGAAGAGGAGAAGCACCTTGGCTTTGAGTTCAGGTACACTTGGGTTCAAATGATTCTCTATTATTTACTAGCTGTATTGGTCAAATCAATTAACCTCTCAATGCTCACTTATAAAATAGAGAAAAAATAGTACCTATCTGAAAGTTGTACTGTGAGAATCAATTGAGAAGATATTTGTAAAGTGATTAGCACACTGCTTAGTGCATGGTAAACAATCAATAACCGGTAGCTATCATTATAATTAGGGTCTCACTGTAATCCTGGAAGTCTATACTATGCTAAACGCTGGCTATCAACCCTCTCCAACTGAATGCCACAAAGGTTTTGTGAGTCTCCTGATGTTCATAGGTTTTTACACACATTACAAACCAAATCTTAATTAGAAATAATAAAAAGAGAAAAGGAATGTAGTTTATAATAAAACAATTATGAAAGTTCAGGCATGACCATGCAAGGAAACATAAAATGTGGTCACAGGTTTACCTAAAATTAGAATGCACACAAATGGGTGAGCTACAGTGCTGACTGGTATTAGTGGTTCAAATACCATTACTGGCTTTGCAGTTAGGAACACTATTTTTTGAAATGGTGAACATGTCTTTGTAAAATTCTGAACAAAAAAACAGGACACTCTTCCATGGATTTACGAGGTTGTTACATTTCTGGAAAGATCAATGAATCTAAAAATCATGCAAAATATACTTTGTGTTAATACATAAAGCAGAGTTAGGTTCTAGACTAAGATAACATTCATCTTCATGAATGTCAGCATGGTGCTCAAGTTGTGTTCCCTGCTGAAAAATTCTGGATTACATGGGACTGTTGTGTATATTATGGGATATCTGCAATCCCTGGACACTGTCCACTGAGGGACAGCAATGCCATCCAATAGCTGGGATGATCAAACACATCCCACAAATTTTCAAAGGACCCTCAAGAGACACAACTGCCCCTGCTGAGTGTGCTACCCTTCCATAAATGCAGTAATCTTTTCTAAATACAGTATTTTTTGTCTTTCATCATTGTAGCTGACAAGTGACATAACCTGGTGCAACATGACATAAGAGGGGACATCAAAGAAATAGTTATAGAAGTATAATTTTAGGTAAAAACTGGCAGAACCATTACACAATTGAGTTATGTGGTGACCTACAGGTAAGTGCCTTTCAGACTAAGTGACCTACAGTGGAAAGATGAAAATCTCAATTTCACTCTGGAGATACCTTCAGATATAATTTAGGACATTTTACAGTGATACTGTGACACTAGAAACTATAATTGACTTGCACAGAACAGTCTTCAGCTTTTCAAGGCCCCCAAGGCATGTGATCTTACATTAATACACACTTTGTTGAATCTGATTGCTTACTGAGAACCCCAGGTTCCTGTGATGGTTGGAAACTTCTGGGTTTTTTTCCTGGTGAAACTTCATAATACAAAATGATCCATACAATCTCATGATAAACAATTCAAGACTACAAGAGCTATTAATGTATTTTTTATAATTGCAGTTAACATGTAATTAAACACCATGACAGATGTTCACCAAGCAAGTTTAAGACAGATTATTTATTTATCCATTCTCCCCTGAGATTATAGTAGCAAATTCAAGATGGGAAAGTTTTGAGAAAACACCTAAATGATATAATAAAAGTGGTAAAATAGTTACATTAAAAAAGAAAAAACCTATATTAACCTTTATTTTGTGCATATCCATGTATACTTTTCTACTTTTGCTTGGAAAGCACCTATGGGTTATATTCAGAGGGTTTGATACAGCTAACTAAAATTTCCCAGTGAGCCCTTTTGTGATAGAAAATGTGAACTTCGGTGCCTTCTTTGACCTGCTTGCTTTTTCAGTACTTGGATTTGCTCAAATATGTATGCATGTAATTGTTAATGGTGTCTCATCTTTATAGGGAAGTATTGCCAAATGGGAAACTGTTTGGCATAAATTTTTGCTCCCCTTTAATAGCACAGGATTGTTACAAGAAACAGAGTTCTAGCCATAGACACCGTTGCTCAGCATCCCTGCACCTGGGTGGGCCACAGGACTGAGCTCTGGGTAACTGAATGTGGATAAAAGGAAGAAATAGCCCTTCCAGCACTTTCCCCATACAATCCCTGAGCCACTCTCTGTGCTCTCTTATTCCTCATCTGCTAACTCGGGACTTTTTGAAAGCCATGTACAGCAACCTCCATCATCCTGATTCCTCTGTCCACGTATTGGAATTTACGGAAACCCAAGATACATTCAGTGGTTTAAACCAATGATATTTCGAGTTTTATTAATTATAGCAATTAGTATAACCTTAAGAAGTACTAATGTTCACTATTGAGCATTCAAATCCTAGAAGAATGTCTGGCACATAGTAAGTCCTTAATGAACTAATGAACACATGCTCCCTATAGAAAGGCAAAACTCCTTGGTCTTTTAGGGAAGTCACTGTCAAACAGACCAGATCAGAAATTATCTTGAAAGGAGAGTGGGAAAGGCTCTGGAGCAGGTAGTGCTACCTGGTTGTCTAATTCCATAGGGCCAGTGTTTTCTTACGTGACTTTGGAGACCAGGAGAAAATCTGGTAGTAATTCCAGGTTATTGAGGAGCCATAAAAATGATGGCTAAATCAGAAACACTAGTATAGTTTCACAGAAAGGCTATCATGCATATTAGTACAAAATTTTTTTTTTAAGTCAAATTGTTGTCTGTGAGGTAACTCTGGTTAACTACCTGCAACATGTAAGAAAAAAATGTAATATCTTTCTCTTAGGACTAGTTGAGTAAAAGCAACCCCATATGACCACTTATATGTACTTTTACTATAAGAATAATCACTATTATTTTTGGAGAGCTTACTTTGCCTATATCCGTGCTTACAACAAAACCCTTCGTGATAGATTGTAGTGTTCCAGTCAGCCTAGTTAAAGATACGTTTACTGGATTATGCCAAACACTTTCATAGGCATTTTCTCATTTAAATTTTTACATAGTACTACTCCCCATCTCCCAGGTAGGGTAGTGGAGGCCCAAAGTTGATTGTGAACGAATCTGCCCAAAGGTACCCAGCTGTGTATTCTCTCCAGACTCTTCATTCCTTGCTCATCACTTTCTAATATCTCTGGGTTTCATATTTCAGTGTGGCCCTGAGCATCAACAACCATATCACAAAACAAACAAACTAACAAAAAACACTAGTTTAACATCAAAAACAAACTCTCAGATAATTCTTTCAGGTGATCTGGGTTTAGAATAATTTCCTTTGGATACTTGCCTCACGAGTTCACTCAAACTGAGCATGTCTGTTACTGATGTTTTTCAAGTAATAGGTTGTTCTCCTTTAGGTATACATGTTTACCTTGTGACTCTACTCCTTATTTGTTTTTCCTTCTTACCTGGAGGTTCACCTGACATTGGATAGTGTTCACCAAGATGTCTTTCTTCCCCGGGTTAGGGGTGGGAGTAGGGGAACCACAAATCCTTCCTGCGTCCTCCTCTAAAAGTCATCCTTTTATACCAGGCACCAGCAAACATTTTCTGTAAAGGAACAGATAGTAAATATTTTAGGCTTTGTGGACCACATAGTCCCTGTCACAACTGCTCAACTTTGTCTTTGTGAGAAGGCAGCCGAAAACAATATGTAAATGAATGAGAGTGGTTGAGTTCCAATAAAACTTTACCAACATAGTCTGCAGGCTACATTTGGCCCATGGGCTGCAGTTTGCAATACCTATTTTAGACATATCATTTTCTATGATTAGATTTAACTTTTACCCATTTATTTATTGTACAATTTTCCTATTTTGGAGCTTTGCTATGCATTTGTAAGGAAAAGCAGATATTCTATAATACTCTATTAGGATATTTTAGAATTGGGAGAGTTCATGCATACTCTGAAAATAATTTTGTGTTAAGGGAAATTGGGATTTAAGAAAGAATTTTTAATGAGGAGGAAAGAAAAAGATAATTCCTGACCTGGAATGAAGGCTGCACCACATAAGGAGAAAACAAAATTAATATTGGCTAATATTAGATAACTGATATTACATATAAATGAAGGTCTGAGAGATTTGCTGCATCTTCATTCACTGAGAAATATTTGTTTTGTCTCTTTGCTCTAGGGCCTGGGATTACAATGTGAAAAGAGACAAGTGTGGTCCCCGCAATACAGAATTTATGGTTTCCATTTAACAAGTAATTATTACGAATTAGACTGTATGGACCCAGCAAGTACAGGGTGAAATGGGAGCTTTGCCTAGAAAGGGGGAACTGGCAGGAGTAAAGGGTATAAGGAAAGGGGTTGATGTAAGTGGGAGGAAACTGGCAGGTGGCTTTGGAATTTGAAGAACAATGCTGAATATGTATCTACGACTTTGAAAAGCAAATTACAGACATTGAGATAGGAAGTGACCATTTAAGGGGTTGGGATGTTTAAAGTAATTTTTTAAAAATTGAATTACCTTTCAGATTAACTAGGAGTGGGGTGAGGGGTATTAGAGGTAGAAACATAGGAGAAACTAGGTGGCAATTCTAAATTAGGAGTTTAGGTGTGTTCAGGAAACAGTAAGTAGCCAATTTGCCTGGAGCATGGAATGCAGGAAAGAGTAGCTGGAAGTAGGGCCAGAAACAAAGGTTAGAGCCAGATGGTGGAAGGCTTTGAATGCCAGAATAAGGAATGGGATTGACTTGAACAGATTGCAGGGGACCTGAGTAGCCAGGAGCCGAGTCTGAGAGCTGAGAAAATTTTAGGAAAATATGAATTAGACAGGGTAAGACTGGAGCCAAGGAAAACAGGTAAGAGAGACTCTATGAACAGGCCAGGAGATGAAACAAAAGAGGTTATATTGTATTGTGAAATTGCCTCCCTTCTCTATAAACTCCTTTGAGTTAAACGCAGCATCTGTTCAGCTGCCTGTGGCACCGTTTCTTACTGGATAAAAAACAGCACTGTATTCACTGGCTGCTGACAATGTCTTTCCTTGTATTCTGCTATGTTTTAATTACATTTGACATTCCTAGCACACTATTATCCAGTGGCAATGAATTGAAGAAATACAGCTTCATCTGGAGCCAAACAAAAGTAAGGACACATAATTACATAACAATATATTATTACTTGGAAGCTAAGAGATTTAGGTTTAATATACCTGTTGCTTCCTACCTACCACCCCACTCTCATATCTTATTTTGATTCAATCATAAGAAGACTCATCCCACAATTTAATTGTCAACATCCACCTCAAACAGAAACATTTTAAAAAGAATAAAGAATCCAAAAACTATATTAGGAATCAAGAGAAGATGGTAACTTTTTACTATGGAGATGTTCAAACATATGAAAAAGTAGAGAGACACACACCACTCAGCTTTTCTAACTGTCATCACATAGCCTAACTTGTTTCATTTATAACCCTGCCATTTTTTGCCCTTGACCTCAACTTCAATTATTTAAAGCAAATATCAAGTATCCTATTTTTTTACCTATAAATACTTCAAAAAAAGTATCTGTAAAAGATACTTTTAATTAATTAATTAATTTGTTTGTTTGTTTTAGTATATTTTAGTGATTATGCTATTACAGTTGTCCCGATTTTCTCCCCCTTTGCCTCCCTCCGCCTGCTACTCATCTTCCCTCCAGTGATCTCTTCTCCCTCGGTTCCTGTCCATGGCTCATGCATATGAGCTCTTTGGCTTCCCCATTGCCTATACTGTTCTTAACATCCCCCTGTCTATTCTGCACCTACCCAGCTATGCTTCTAAATGTCTATACCTTTTCACACATTCTCCCCTTCCTCCTCCCAGCTGATAACCTTCCAAATGATCTCCATATTTATGATTCTGTTCCTGTTCTTCTTGTTTGCTTAGTTTGTTTTTGTTTTTGAGGTAAGTTTGTCGATAGTTGTGAGTGTGTTGTCACTTTAATGTTCATAGTGTTGATCTTCTTCTTTTTCTTAACATTTCATATAATAAGGGCTTGGTGATGATGAACTCTAGCTTTACCTTGCCTAGAAAGCATTTTACCTGCCCTTCCATTCTAAATGAGTGTTTTGCTGGATCTAGGAATCTTGGTTGTAGGTCCTCGCTTTTCATCACTTTGAATACTTCTTGCTAGTCCCTTCTTGCTTGCAAAGTTTCTTTTCAGAAATAAGCTGATAGTCTTATGGGAGCTCCTTTGTAGGTGACTCTGCCTTTCTCTTGCTGAGATTCTCTCTTTATCTTTAACCTTTGACATTTTAATTATGATGTATCTTGGCATGGACCTCTTTGGGTCCAACTTGTTTGGGAATCTCTGTGTTTCCTGGACTTGTATGTCTACTTCCTTCATCAAATTAAGGAAGTTTTGTTTCATTATTTTTTAAAATTTTTTTTTCAATTTTTTGCTCTTCTTCTCCTTCTGGCATCCCTATGAGTCAGATGTTGGCCTTTTTGGAGATGTCCCAGAGTCTTCTTAAACTCTCCTTCTTTTGAATTCTTGTTTCTTCATTTTGTTCAGGTTGAATGCATATTTCTTCCTTATGTTCTAAATCATTGCTTTGAATTCCAGCTTCCCTTCACTGTTGAATTCCTGTGGACTTTTCTTTATTTCCCCTAATATAGCCTTCATTTCTTCCCTTAAGCTTTTGCCATATTCAGTGAGATCTTTGAGCATTCTGACCACCAGTGTTTTGCACTCTGTATCTATTAGGTTGGCTATCTCCTTATTGCTTAGTTCTTTTTCTGGGGTTCTGTTCTGTTCCTTCGCTTGGGCCATATTTCTTTGTCTCCTCATTTGGCAGCCTCCCTGTGTCTGTGTACTGCTTTGAATTCCTGTCTTAACACACCTGTTAAGTTGTATGGGGCAGAGCGTTGGGTATTCACCAGAGCAGGGCAACCTGCTTCATGCGTTGTGGCTCTGTGTGTGGGAAAGGGGTCAAAGAGGGGCCAATAACATTGCAGGATGACTCCTGGGGGCTTGCCTGGCAGTCATTCCTTTTCCAGTCACTTGGGCTACCTCCAATATGTGACTAGAATCCCTCTAGCTGCCTTTTCTTGCTGCCTTGGTTATGGTTTCAGAGTGGGTGGGTCTGCATACATTCCAGGCTCTTCTGAGAAACAAGCAGTTTCTTCTGCCACCCCAATACCCACTGGGTTTACAACCAGAAGTTAGGAGGCTTTATTTTTCCTGGCACTGGAACCCTGGGTTGTGTGGTCTAGCTTGGGGCTGGAATTACTCACTCACAAGGTGTCCTCCTGATTTTTATCCACACACGTGAATGTGGGACCACGTGGTCCCCCAGCCACCGCTGCCTCACTGCCCCCAGCTTGGGGCTGCCACCCTGCACCTGCTCTGCTCAGACCTGCCCCCCATCTCCATCCCTCCTACCCATCTGGATGAATATAGCTTCTTGAAGTCCTTGGTTGTTGGGCTTCTCTATGGTTCTGGGTGTTTTTCTGGGTGATTTTATGGCAGTTCTGGTGTTTTTAGTTTTTAAGTTAGTTGTGTTCCCTCTGACGGTTGTGCGATGAGGTAAAGAGTGTCTACCTGTGTCTCTGTCTTCATCAGAGCCCTAAAAGATACTTTGTAAAACCAGACACTTTACCATTGTCATGTGTAAAATAAAGTAACAGTAATTTACTATCAATATCATTAAATATCTAGTCATGGTTTACCTTTCTCCAGTTATCTCAATTTTTTTTTGATAGCTTTGCTTTGTTGTTCAAATGAAGGTGCAACAAGATGCACATGGCATAGGTTGTTATCTAAGTCTCATTTAGTTTAATTCTGTCACTGTTTTATTTTTTGGCTTGCTCTTTATTTATTAAACAAATCAGGTGATTTGTCATGTAGAATTTCCCACTTTCTGGATTTACTAATCAGTTGTGTGCAACATATTACTCTAGTCCTTTGGGTTTCAATAAACTGATAATTACACTAGAGGCTTGATCAGATCTGGTTTTATTATTTTTGCAAGGCCATTTCATGGGTGGTCCAGAGTTTTATATTAGGCACCTATCAGGAGGCATTTAATATCTGGTTGTCTCTTCCTCTCTCTCTCTCTCTCTCTCTCTCTCTCTCTCTCTCTCTCTGGTGGTTTTAGAGAAGTTAATGGGTTCATGTGTGGTCAACCAGATCCAACTATTGTAAGTTCTTCATTAGTTATCTTAAGGTGAGGTTTTAAAAAAAATTTGCTTATAATTATGAATTCATGATTTTTTAAAAAAATTGATGTGTTTTAATAGATTGAAATACTTTTTTTTTCAATGTACAAGTTATTCCCTCTTTGCCCAAAGGGGGCCCCTTCAAGTTGGTTTCTCCATTCTTCTCACATTCTGTCAGTATCTTTCATACCTTTGTTGCTTTCTAAGGTTCATGCATTCTGAGGCTCATGATAAGAGGCTCATTTTGCACTGTCTGGAATTAGCCAGTTCTCCAACAGCCCTGTTTTTTTTTTTTTTATTTGTTTGTTTGTTCGTTTGTTTGTTTGTTTTTAAGTAGGAAATGATATTTAGAAACCACAATCTGAGCACTGAGGGTGCTTTTTGCCACAGTGTTGGTCATTGTTTTCAGGACTTTACAAAAGATAGTAGTAGAATAATTTTTTTTCCAGAAAAAATACATGAGAACTATGTGAAAGTCAAGCAGACTTAAGTCAGGGGCCTGCTACGTGCTGCCAGACATGGAACTTGGCTGCCCAGGGATGCAAGGTGACCATGTGGAGCCTCTGGAACAAAGAAAATTATTGTAAAGATTACTATCAAGAGTTTGCTCATACCACATGTGATTACCCATATCATAAAAGAAAAACAGATCGCAAAATATACCTAGTAAAGGTTAAAGTTAACCCCAATGTTTTTTTTCCAGTCTCCCCATATCACCAATTTTCCAAGGAATCTACAGAGACACAAGCTCAACCTCTAGAGGCAGTTGGTGTCACTGTTCCTTCTATAGCAAGGAGAGTATACCACTCTGTCTGTGAAGTGGCTTTTCTTGCTTATCCTCTCTGCTCAATAAACTTGCTTCCATTTTAACCTCTTGTCTGGCTCACATCTTAGATTCTTTTCTGCATGGCGTCAAGAATCCTCTCGGCTTGGGGCTCGAGTCTCCACTAAGGAATCACCCCTCTAGCATTAAGATCATACTAACATTTCTAACATAAATGTATAATTTTTATTTAACTTACTTTATAGATGTATCTCTTTTCCCATATGCTGAAAACCTTGGTTTCTAATGATAATTAATATAATTATTTTTTTGCTTGATCCTAATAATATACAATTTCAAAATAATCATACCAATATTACTACTAACAGTAAGGTTATTAAACATAGTTTGACTTCTTTGTAGTTCTTTCTGTCTTTAGGATATATTCCACTAATGCTGTATCATTAATATATATAATAAAGTCATATATACATATAATCAAAGTCATGGAAATAATTTCTGCCTGTGGGGTTAAGCTCACAACTATGTTCACTTGTTTCATTTCATTTTTATTTTGTAGGAATTTTCAAAATTTTGGTGAACTAGTCAGGGTTCTCCAGAGAAACAGAGCCATGAGGATATATCTGCAGAGCTCTATTATAGGAATTGGCTCACACAGGGAATGGAGACTGAGAAGTTCATGACCAGCTAGCTGTAAGCTGAAGTGCTAAGAAAGCCTGTGATGTAATTCAGTCTGATTCCAGAGGCCTGAGCAGAGAGGGGCTCATGGTGAAAGTCCTGACCTGAGTCTGAGGGCCTGTGGGCCAGGAATACAAATGTCTGAGGGCAGGAGAAGATGGATGACTCACCTCAAGCCAGATGGGCAAATTCACTCCTCCTCTGCCTTTTTGTTCTATTCAGGCTCTCAAGGGATTGGATGATGCCCACCTGCATAGGGGAGGACCATCTGCTTTACTCAGTCCACTAATTCAAAGGCTAATCTCTTCCACAAACACTTTCAGAGACACACCCAGAAATATTTTTCCAGCTATCTAGGCATCCCTTAGCCCAGTCAAGTTGACACACAAAATTAACCATCACATTTAGGTTAACTTGTGGTTTTTTGTTTGTTTGTTTGTGTGTTTTTGGGTTTTTTTGTTTGTTTTGTTTTTTACCTAAAGCATGGACCAGATACACAACTATAAAACTAATTACATTCAGACAAATGTAGCTTCCATCTCTTTTATCTTCATCTGTACCCTCCTCACCTTTATAGATAGCTATTTATATTTATTTTTGGTTTATTGTTTCATTTTTTAAATTGCATGTACTTTTATATTCCTTTCTTTATTTTTTAAAATATTTTATTTATTTTATTTTTAGAGAGGAAGGGAGAGAGAAAGAGAGGGAGAGAAATATCAGTGTGTGGTTGCCTCTCATGCAGCCCCTACTGGGAACCTGGCCTTCAACCCAGGCATGTGCTTGACTAGGGAATCGAACTGGTGACCCTTTGGTTTACAGGTCGATGCTCAATCCACTGAGCTATACTAGTCAGAGCTATACTCCTTTCTTTTAAAAAAAACATAGTTTACATACTATTCTATAGAGGACAGTGCTTAGAAGTCTATGAAACAAAATTCTACAAACTTTAAATTACTATTCTTATAAAAGTAATTAGTTATTTTTATCATTAAATTCAGATCTATTTAGATCCTGTATGAAATAACTATGTAAACACAGACCTAGTAGGAAAAAAAATCATTAAAATGAATTTTCCTTAAGCTAGAACCCTGGTAATACAGGAAGGAAAACACTTCACTCACTTAATGATTCAGCATTTACTGTGTGCCAGGCATAGTTTTTAAGCACTTTCCAAACACTAACTTATTTAGTCCTCATAACAACCCCATGAGGTAAGTTCTATTATTAACCTCATTTTAGAAATGGAGAAGCTCAGGCAAGACAAGTTAACACACTTGCCTGAGATCTTTAGTTATTAAGCAACGGAACTAAGATTTGAACTGAACATCCTGGCTCAGAATCCAGTTTCCTAATTGGTTCACCATGCTACCACCCCCCCTAAGGCCAAACCTTTACCTTGTATTCTTTAATTTGCTATTATAAGCAGCATTGCAGTGAGCAACCTTTGAAGATAAATTTTAGTTTTCATCAATTTCATCAATACGACCACAGTTGATGTCCATGGGGATTTCTGAGTTGAAAGGTAAGCATATTTTAAATTAAGAATTTTGGAATTTTTTATTATCTTTCATTTTAAAAAGTGAAAAGGAATCCTTTTGAGTATATTGATAATGTGTCATGAGTTGTTCTTTTTTTTTTTTAAGATTTTATTTATTTATTTTTAGGGAGGGGAAAGGAGGGAGAGAAACATCAATGTGTGGTTGCCTCTCACACACCATCTACTGGGGACCTGGCCCACGACCCAGGCACGTGACCCAACTGGGAATGGAAGTGACAACCCTTTGGTTTCATAGGCCGGCGCTCAATCCATTGAGCCACACCAGCCAGGGGTCCAGGTGTTGTTCTTAATTCAACTTTATTAAGGTATAATTTACATACAGTAAAATGTATCCAATTCAATGATATGGTTCAGTGTTTTGACAAATGTACACACCCATGTAACCACCATTGTGATCAAGAAATTGAACATTTCTAACACCCGCAAAAGCTCCCTTGTGCCCATTTTCCTATAAGTTTTGAGAACTGATTTCTTTTACTTGTAATGTTGTGTTTAGAGGAATAAACAAACTTTTAAAAATATAGGCCAACATATTCCCAAATGAACTTTCTTCAGGCAGAAATTAATTTCTATTCTTGTTCATTTTTTCTTCTAGAGTCCCTGTCAGAAAGCATTGACTTGAAGCTATCAATGCCAAATGCTGCTTTCACTATGTGAGCTGAAAGCTGACATCCAGTGTGCCGTTGGTACCAGGCCTGAAACTCTCATGTCTCATGGGTTACTCCCATCAGACAGCCCTGCCTTTTTGGACGTGTATATTTGACACTCATTTAGATAAAAGGACACTTAAATAGCTATAGCAGCCTACTGTCCTGAGGGAGTGTTATACATCTGTCCAAAAAATGGGAAATTTTAGTTTTTGAATGATTAGGACATTTCACTTTTAATTAAAAGTATAAATGTGAGTTCTGTAGGCATGACCAATTCTATGAGCATTGATCATGGCATATTATAATTTTAACACTAGCATGTTACAAGAAACCTAAAGGACAACTAAGTTAAATGGTTTCTACAAGTTGATACCACTTAAGGAACAGTTGGCATAAAAACAAAGCCTTTTCTAATGGGGTAAACTCTCTATTCATCCCAAATCTCAGCCTGCTGTCCCAATCTCATGTTCTTTTCACAGTATCATGCTGCCTTTTCATATTGGTCTTAGCTAGGCATGACTGTTCCCAGGCAGAAATTACAGATATTGTACTCACTGTACCATGAGAAAACTCTATGGCCCACTCTTTGTAGTATCATTCTGATATCAGTTGCAAATTAACCTTATTACACCCATGCTCATATTTACCTGGTATAACATACACCTTCCCAAACAGCTTGCTTTGCTCTAGGCAGAGGAGGGGTAGAACACATGTACAACATCCCTGCAAAAATCTAACTGTCCCTGCCAATCACCATGGAAAAGAGCCACTCGGTTACGAAGTGGAAAGGAAGCTGCTGCACGCTTTACAGGATGCTTCCCTGGTGATACTGTGGACAGCCCCACAAGATCGTTTGAACGACATAAACTTTAAAACTAATGACATCTTTTATTTTTTATTTTTTCCTTTAAAAACATTAAAAAAATTTTTTTTCTATTACCATTTAATCCCCTTATACTCCCTTTCCCCCAGCATAGTGACATTTGTTATTGCAAAAGGAAAGCAAGTCCATTTGGAAAAAATTAACAATAATAACATAATGGATATTAAAATAAAAATAATCCCAAAACTAGAAAAATTTATTTTCACTGTTAATATTTGGTGTATGTCTTTCCAAATTTATCTTTTAAATTTCAAGTTTCTATTAGCTTAGTTTTAATAACACAATCAATACATGAGTGCTATTTTATTGCCAGTAGTCACAGTAGGATATATTGGTTAAGAGGACAGATCCAAGGTTATTTGGCTAGTATCTAGGATCTGCCAATTATTAGCCACCTGACACTGAGTAAATTAATCAGCCTATGCTTCAGTTTCCTCATCTATGAAATAGTGATAGTTTTAGTGCTTACCTCCAAGGGTTGTTGTCAGAATTAAATGAATTAATACACATAAAGTATTTAGAAGAGAGCTTGATACTTATTATTATGATATCATCATTACTATAAAATAATTTAACTCTTGGATGTTTCTTTTGCCTACTCACTCTTTCCCCAATTACAATTCCCTCTACAGATATAACCAGCATTATGCATACAACAAAGAACCCCACTGTCCCAGCGACATGATTTCTAAGGATAAATTCATAGTAGTGTTTTGGCTTTGTGACGTTTAAGAGGATTAAGAGAAGGAAACGATTCAGGTACCTTGAATAAGGTTTTTGAATGGCGTAAAATTGGGACAGGAACTGTTGGGCACACGCTGGAGGAGTTCCCTTACTGTGGATAAAGTGGCTCACTGCACAGCTGCCCAGCTCCTTTTCCAGGTTCAGCTGGGAGGGAGCAAATGACCTAGGCACTGCTCTTGCCAGTCTCAACTGTTGCTGCCGAGGTTGGATACTGCAGTTTACAACTTTACCTGTGTAGTGGGGAGGGGTAGAACCAGTTATGTCTCAGCTCCACTTCTGTTTCATTTCAGAGATTTTGATCCTTTGAAACCCACCCTCAAATATCTTCTTTCTCCTCACTTTAGGTTGGTGTTATTTGTTATCCTCTCTAACTGTAGACATTTTTCTCCTCCTGTCTGGAAACATCACTACTCACAGCTCATGGTTTTTCATCCGGTATTTCTCAACTACCCCAGAGGGCTATCTCTTTTGACTTAGTTCAAATTCTGGGCAAAGTGGGTCCTGATTGGGTCAGGTGCTGACAACCTGAAACAATCAACTATGGCCAGTGAGATAGGGATCCTGAAAAAACATGGTAGCCCCTGCTAACAGCCTTTGCTGGGAATGGTGGGAGAGCGTTTCCCATGAGAAGGAGGTAGGAAAGGGTGGGATATGCTGCTTCTGTAATGATGGTGGGAGCTAAGCAGTCCAAAGCACCACCATGACCCTTTCTTAATTTCCTTCTGTTCTCTGCCTGTGTATCACCTCACTTTCATTACTCAGCAGCACGCTGTGGGTGTGACTTTTGCTCTTGTATGCCATTGGTGCCATCTGCTCCTGCCTTGTCTCCTTTGATGTCATTATGCAGATGGCAAGGGCACAATGGGAAGTGGCACTTAGTTCAATATGGTAGCTCTGGATACATCAAGCCTACCCTTGTGTCAATGCTGCTGTAAGTAACCCAGCTCATGTGTAAGTCTAATAATAATGGAATCATTATTACATTTTTATTTAGCCTCTGAAATCTCATTATAAATTACTGGAACTATTTGCATCCATTCCAAAATACTCATCATACAGTATAGGAGTGCATGTACACAGTTGTTTCAAAGGCAATCTGGTAAATTTCTAAGAAATGATGACAACTTGCTATTAACAACTTACTAAAGTTCAGAGATATTTTTGATATTATAAACAATGAAAACTGTCTTACAAATGTGCTTGTTAATTTGACCATGTAGGTGTCAGAGCTAATCAGTCAACAGTTATAGCTAATGCAGAAAAGAAGAAAAATTAATATTCATTAGACTCTTGTTTACACTTTTGTTGTCAAGGTTAATCAGTTTCCTTTAAGCACAACGTTTAACTCTTATTAAAGTCATTAGTATCCTTCAGTACACGGAGAACACTTGGGTGTCACAAATTTGTTTGATTTACACATTGCACAGGGACCGGGACCGCGCTTTGGTCACATATTGTAGGGAGTTAGACATAAACCTTTATTTAGACCAACCAGTTATTACTCTTCATAATAGAATGTTAGTTAACAAATTCAGGTATTCAGTAACATTTCTCAATTGCAGGAACTGACATGTATTCAGCCTTTCAGCTTTACCACAAACATTACATAGATGCATCAAAACACACAGTACCTGCCAGGCACTGATAATGCAAAAAGGATTTTTGGTATTTTTGTTTACTTTTGCACCAAATGTGATCATTGTAAACAATGGAACTGTGATTAGAAATTTTTACTGAAGAACAGAGTACGCAGCTAGTATTCCATGGACATGATCTTATCAGAGGATCATGTTTTCCTATTACAAATAGAAGAGCATCTTTTCATGCCCCTCCAGGCATGGAACTATCAATTTGATGGAAATCCCAGTTTAGCATTGTTCCAATTCACTCTTCAACAAACTGCAAGTCTGGGTTTCTCAGGTCAATAATTTACATAGGGAAAGCACGCCTCTTGAATGTCTCTCTCATGATTGACGCCTCTTTCACCCTTTGTCATTGCATGGAGAACTCTGATAGAAATATATAATATAATGTGATTTTCAACTTTTACCTGTGTTTTTTTGACGTTAGTTTCAGAGACAAGTACAACACTGAGTTGCTCAACAGACTGGATACGAACTCTACTCTGAAACTACTCACTAGCCACTAACTTCAGAATTAGAACCCACAAAAATGGCCTGGTCTGTTGAGCTTAAAATGGAGCTGTGCTGCTTTTTCTTTTAATTTTTTTTTTATTTTTCAATTACAGTTGACATACAATATTATATTAATTCCAGTTGTAAAGCAGAGTTTAGACATTTATGTAATTATGAAGTGATCACTCTGATTAATCCTATATCCAAATGATAATATTTTAACGACTAGATGCTGTAGATATTTTCCTGTTGGCTATAACAAATAGAATGAACAATACATTTCTGTATGCAAATTTTATGTTCCTATCATAGTAAATGAAGACAACAGATTCTTGAATTATTGCCATTAGAGGACTTAATTATCCTCAAATTAAAACTTATTTTTAGCAAATTTCATCTGAAATTTAACTAACAGATTCATACAGTAGGAGAGTTCATTCATACTTTGGTGGGATGGGAGTCCTTTGTAGGCAATCAATTCTGGAAGTTTTTCTCCTGAAATCCTTTAATAATAGCTGTACAATCCATTAAAACACTCTATATGTATCATAAATAGATCGCATATAGGACTCCCAGCATAAAATAGTCTCCATAATACTTTAGAAGTGTAGAGTATGCTATAATACTTCGGGAATTGCATTTATTTTTTATGAGTGAGAAAAGACTAACTCTGTAGCCAGAATGGAAATGGCCACTTTTCTGTCCTGAGCCTTGGTTTGGCTTCTCAACTTACATACTATCTAAAATTGTACTGTCCAATACAGTAACCACTAGCCATTTGTAGGTATTAAAAGTTTAAATTAATTAAAACTAAATAAAATAAAAAGTTCAGTTGCTCAGTGTTCAGTATTCACATGGAACTATCAGTTACCCTCCTGAACAGCCCAGAATACAATATTCTTGTTGTCTCAAAAATTTTTACTGGACAATGCTGATCTAAAACTTATGCAGCCCTGATCAGTCACAAAGATGATTGATTGTTCCATCACTTCCCAGGAGATTTTTATTTCAAGGTTGCCTAGTAAAGATATATTTTGACCTCTCACTTTCAAAGGTCACAATCAAATAATAAAAGGAACAAGAAACAAAAAAACCCCTCAAATTTTGTTGCAATGAAACTGGGAGATGTTTAATTCAAAGAACATCTGAATACAGAAAAAGATGAAGAAATCACAAATGATGTAGTGGGTGGGAAGGCAGGGGTCTTGTGTAAGTGATTGAGCATGTGTGTATGTGTGTGTGTGAAGGGTGATAACCAGAACCAAGATGTGCTATGGAATCAAAGAAAGGCTTAGGAATTTGAAAAACAAGGGACCTCTACTCTTCACTTCCATCCTGCATGGTCAAAGTGCTTCCTTTGTTCTACTCTAGTAGAAAACTAGATGTTTATTCTCTAGGTTAACCAAACCACAGGTTCTGGATTGGGGGCACCAGGCACAGAGGACAGACAGTGGAAGAGGGTGGTATATGAAAACAGTGTTACCAAGTGAATAGCAACTTCCTGAATGGGGAGAACCCGTTTGGCTTCTTTCCTCATCTATTTCCAGAACACCAGCAGCCAGGTTACTTACCCTCCCTTGCCATCACCTCATGTCTAAAACAGGGAACTAGAATCTTCTGTGGAGAGAGCCAACAATTCTAGAGGAACGGCATACTGATACCATCATAGACTGCCCACAGGTAACAAGCCAGTGGGTCTCTAGTGCCCTGCAGCACAGCCACCAGCACACAACCCCACCCTTGCACAAGCAGATGCCAGGCTATTTTTCAGTGTTTCACTCTCAAACATAAAGGATGGGCTAGAAATGACAAGGCATTCGAGGCTAATCTCCAGCAAGGAAGAAAGGTATTTAAATAAGCAAAGATGGCAAAGTAGAAATCACGAAAGAAAAAAAAGATAAGGTGTAAGAAGAAAACCTCAAAGAAAATATTAAAGAGATAGGAGAAAATTGCACAAATAAGAACAGAAGAGCATTAAAGGAAATGGAGAAGGAAATTTAAAATATGAGAGTAAATATGATAAACTCAGTGGAAGCTTTAAAGAAAAAGGTGAGGATATCATCCCAAAAATGTAACAAAAAGAAAACAGATGACAATAGGAGAAAAAAATTCGGACTCAATATCTGATGACTAGAAGTTTGGTGGGGGTGGGGATAATAGAAAAAATGGTGAAGAAGAAATAGAAGAAAGTTTCCCCAAACTGAAAAACATGAATGCCAACACAATGTATGAAAAAAAACAGTATGGTACATGATGATGAAACATCAGAACGTTAAAGACAAAAAAGATCCTAAGAAAGAAGGATCACATTTAAAAGAGCAAGAATTAAGATGAGACTGATCTTGTGAACAGCGACCCTGTCTGGTTTCTAAAAAGAATGGGGCAAGGGGGGTGAAGTCATATATATATATAAAATTTTAAAACACTGATGTAAGTGCCAGAGGAGAAAACAAAAATGCTGAAAACAATTTACTCGGGGCACAGGAGTGAGGAATTGGGGAGAAAGACTTCAAGAGACTGCTGTATTCTTGTTAGAAGGCTTTAAGCATTCTTTGGTATCTAAAATTATTTGCACGTACTATATGATGAACATAAATTAAAAACAAAAGTGGTTTCAAGAATGCAATCTCAAATTTTAATAACTAATTCTATCAAACTCCCAAGTCAGAGAATTAACAAATAACTAAAAGTCGTGGGCTCAAAATACGAAATATTAGTTTATAAGGTGTACATGTAAAGACTATGATATAAAGTGAATGTAGTAAATAAGTATATGTTTCCTTTTTTATTGGACCATTTGAAGACATAAAATACACAGCTATCACTGATATAACTGTGCCTTTTTAAAAGCAACTGTAACCACACTTCTAATCTGTCCCTCAGAATTTACAATAAGGGCTTCTGAAGTCATTCAGCAAGCAAAGGAAATATCTTAATATTTTTTTAAGAGCAGTTTTTTTCATATTCAATTTGTCAAAAAATGGCGTTAATACTAGTTAAGCCTAACATCTTGACCATGACATTTTAGTATGTCAATGATTATAAAAAAAATTCTAAGAACACTCTTTTTCAGGATGACTTTTCTAGAAACTGAGATTTACAAAATAGGATAACAAATATCCAAATATATTATCACGGAAATCTTAAAACTCCTGTGTTTCCTCCCAGGTCTTCCATCAGAGAATTGATAATACTTCAAGAGTTTAATAGTGCAGAAGATGTTATTAATAAGGGTGGATTTAAAAAGGGTCTGTGAGTATGATTTTAAGTATATTTTTCCTCCATATCAAAGTAATAAAATGGAAGTCTATCAGTTACCTGCAGCAGAATCTCTAATGGCTTCCTTTTGCCTAGTGTATAAAATTTGAACTACTTACTCTTTTATTCATAATCTACATCAGTTTTGTCTTCTTTCCTCCCTCTTCTTAATACTTTGTCAGTTTAAGCCTGATGAATCTACTTGCTTTTTTTCTAAGTATGGGTTTTCGGTGTTTGGTGTTTTTTTTTTTAGTTCTGGCTTTGTGCTTTCATCCATATTTTCCCTCTGTCTTAAATGTTTTCATTTTTCCCTCTATCAAACTTTATTTTGGTCTATCTTAAAGCTTTGGTTTAAAGTTCTACTCCAGGAGGCCCTACTATTAACTGTGGTTGTTTTGTTGTTATTGTTTGTTTGGTTGATTGATTGTTTTATTTTTATTATTTTTATTATTATTGGCCCTTATAGGAACTATTAGAAACTTTATTAATATTTTAATTTTCCTCATGGGCTGACTTATAGCAAATTACTGACCAACTAATCTCTCTTGACAGTGGGCATGCTTTCTGCTACTTACTGGAATTTTACCTCTAATAGTATACTTGTAAATTACTAAAACCCTCCTTTATCTCTTTAGGGAGATTGAACTCACGTCAAATTATGGATCCAATGGTCCCATAAATCTGCTTTACGGGCTCAGTGTGTGTGTCTTCTACACTGACTGCATTCTTCGTGCGTAAGGGCCCGTTCCCCTGAGGGTTTCCGACACACCAGGTCATGGTGGGTGCCCCTTCTGGTAAGCTCAGACAGAGGGGAGGGTTGAACACCAGGCACAGCAGTCTAGGCAGCATGGTTAACTACTGATGGGCCTAGGGTTGTAATCCACCAGTTCTGGTGTTTTGGAGGGAGAGAAGGTGAGCGAGGAGATATTTCAGCTCTAAATCTGTCCACATTCTGGCAATTTGTCGATGCCTTGATCCTATGCCCAAACCAGTTGCCTAAGTTTCTCCTGTGGATGTAGATCGCAAATGGCCCGTAGGCCTCTGCCGACTGCTCCAGGGCAGTGTGGGTGAGAAGCAAGGGAAGAGGATAAAATGTTTCTCTCAGGGCTGTGCTATGGCCACCGTCGGCTCTGTTCCCCAGCCTCACATCCTTTCAGGTCTAAGGGCATAATACCTCCAGGTATTTAGCTTTTCCAGAGTTTTCTGGGTGGGGGGAGAAAACTTATGTGAATCACCCATCTTTTCAGAAAAGCTGCATCTCTCTAGAGTTTCTTAATTTTTTGTGTCCCATTGACCCACTTGATTAAGCCCATAGACCTCTTCTCAGAATAATACTTCTAAATGAATAAAATAAAGGCATAGCATTACAATGGAAAATATTTATATTAAAATACAGTTAACAAAATATTCTTCAACTCCAATTTATGATAGTTATATATGTGCCTTTTTATCAGAGTGTTACTTAATAACAACTATAAAACTGTAATATCTAATGGTCTTGAGTTTCTCAATTTTCAGATAGCTGAAACAACTGTAACATGATATGAATGTAATTTCCATTGTTAATAAAAGTCACAGATACTGTGAATATGGCAATATATACATTTTAAAATGAGTTTTTAAAGTTAGCAATACATAGACACGTTAAAAATTTAAGCTTTTGTGTAATGAAATGCAACACCCCACCCGCCCCCGCCATAACCAGGCCCTCAGTTTCCCAGTTTAAAAGCAGTTTTGTTCATCTGTTTGTGTGCCTCCTTCCAGGGAAATTCAGTGCATATACAAGGGGTGGGGGGGAGAAGGTTATATATTTTACTTTTTCATTTAATAATTTTGGAGATTATTTCAACTCATGCTTTTTAAGGGCATGTAGCATTCCACTGTGGGAAATACCATAAATTATTTAACCAGTCCGCTGTTGACAGGTCTTTATGGTATATTTTCAATCTCTCAGTCTTATAAATAATGCATATACAATTTTTAAAACACGTGGATTCTATTGAGGTCTGTCCAGAAAGTATCCAGCTATGCAATAGTAAAATTTGAGATATTTATTGAAGAAGATACAAGAAACATTGTGCATAGGACAATGGTGCCTCAGTCCCCTTCAAAGTAGACATGTTGGGGCCTCAAACAGTTCTCCCAGTGTCTTTTCCACTGTTCAAAACACTCTGCAAAATCCTTTGTTGGAATCACCATCAGCTGCCCCAACGTATTTTCCTAAATCTCATCAACAGTCTGAAATCTCTTCCCTTTCAAAGGCGATTTTAGTTTTGGGAAAAGCCAGAAGTTGTATGGTGCCAAATCTGGGCTGTAGAGGGGTTGAGTCACCTGGGTGATTTGATGTTTTGCCAAACAACTCTGCACAAGACGTGATGCATGAGCAGGCGTGTTGTCATGATAAAGCTGCCAATCACCAGCTGCCCATAGCTGCAGCCATTTTCATCACATTGCATCTCTCGGCTGATGAAGAACATTGATACAGTCCTCCTTATTAATTGTTTGGCCTGGAGGTGCGTACTCATGATGGACGACACCTTCCCAATCAAAAAATACAGTTAGCATGGCCGTGATCTTGCTATGACTTTGCTGCTCTTTCTTCTGGTGTGGAAAATCAGGCAATTTCCATTGGGGTGACTGTGCCTTCCTTTCTGGATCATAGCGGAGACCCACGATTCAACTCCAGTTATGACCTTCTTGAGGAAATCTGGTTTATTTGTAGCAGTTTGAATTTAGTCATTAGCAACTGCAGCACAATGTTTCTTCGGCTCTGGAAGCAGAAGGCACAGAATGAATTTTGCCACCATACATTTCATGCCAAAATCCTGCATCATAATTTCAGACACAGTACAGTGGTTTCCGGAATCCCCAGATGAGCTTCTAGTTCTTGCACTGTCGGTCACCGATCTTTGTCGATTGCAGCCTATACATGTTCAATATTCTCAGGTGTTCTGCTTGTTCCAGGTCTTCCAGAACATGGATCACTTTCAACAGATTTCCCGACCATCTTTGAAGCATTTGTGCCACACTTTTATTTGCACTACACTCATTGCATCATCCCTGAAAGCCTTCTGAATCATCCAAATAGTTTCTGTGGAGGAATGTTCGAGTTTAACACAAAATTTGATGCAGATTCGTTGCTCTGCCCACTCAGTCATTTTGAATGCATTGGTCACACAGTACACATGCTCAGCCAATGGTGTCTACTGCCCCTGCTGACTAGTACAGTGAAGTTGTCATTGTTCGCCCAGTGCATTCCAGTCCACTCTCCTTGGCTGCCCGGTTATATGTATGTCATGGAAACCATTCTCATTATATTAACAATGGCTGAACTTTTCCCAGAGAGACCTCATATATTACAGACTACTAAACATTAAATTATTCAAGGAAAATATACATTTTTAATTTAGAAAAATTTGGCCAAAGTGTCCTCCAAAGAAGTTGCACCAATTTCCATTCTCACCAATAATAAGTGAGAGTTGTATGTAGCAAATGTGCACATTTTTCCTGGAACTGGTGCTATTTGGAAGAAGAATGAGAATAAATTCACAAAACTGTTATCAATACTTTTCTTACCTTTTATTTTTCTTTAATTCCTCATGCTAAAATTTAATGAAATGTGGTTGTTTTCCTGACTCATTGGCAATTACTTTTCACTTCTGTGATGATGCCTGATTTTGGTTTTATATTCTTGGGGGTTGCATAGTATCTTTCATCAGAACCCTGACAGCCTAGGTGAGGATGTCGGACATTGTTCTAATAAATGTCTGACAAATAGTTCATTGGAGTGGTTGCCTGTCAGAGGGAAATGGGGTGGCGAGTCTTGTGACAAGCTTCTTTACCTAGCTTACATTGGACACTTTACACCATCCTTAAAGCATGTTTCCTTAGATGTTTAACTATTCTCAGATGTTTAACTCATAAAATGTGTTAAAGATAAGTGATGCCACTAATATTTTAACCATGATGGGGATCTAATATACAGCATGGCCGCTACAGTTAATAGAGTATTATATACATAAAAGATGCTAAGAGTGTTAATCTTAAATGTTCTCACCACAAAAAAGAAATGGTAATTAGGTGAGGTGATGGAGGTGTTAAGTAACGTTAATGTGGAAATCATTTTGTAATATATAATATATGTGTATTAAATCATCACAAACTTATACAATGTTATATATCAATTATATCTCAATAATTATATCTCAATTATATCTCATTTATATTTCAATAATGCTAGGAAACAAGAATTATTCATTATACCACATGTATGTATGAAGGCAAATGACTAAAAGAGATGTTTCTTCAATAACTCCTTTCAGTTCTCTAAAGTTATTTCCATTATCTAGATATTAAAGGTCAGAGGGCAGTCAGAGACATAAAAAAATCTTAACATGAGTCAATATGACGTTGATGAGACTGAGTTAAAAGCTCATGGAATTCTAGCCTGTGTTCATCTATGTGTTCAGAACAAGATAGTTAATGTTCTTTCACCCTCTACACCAATCAAAGTATACAATGTCAGTATTTGGCTTTAAATCTCAAAGAAGAATCTCAGAGGAGAGGTACTGAGAAAATAAATCATGACAATGTGAGGTTGCTTAGTATAATGCAGGATCTGAAAGACATACCATGTGAAAATTGATTCAAGAAACGAGATTATATTTTTGTTGCGAGGCTATGTAAGCCATGGTTTTCTGCCCTTTGCCCTGTGTGCAATCTTGGGATATTTACTTAATTTTCCTAAGTCTGTTTTAACATATGTGAAAAGAGAAAAACATTGCCTACTGTATCAGTCAGGATAATGGTGGTTTCAGGTAACTGAAAAGCCAATTAGCCTTGGCTGAATCCATAAAGACATCACCTGTTTACTTATCAAGACGTCTACAGGTATATAGGTCTAGGGTTAGCTCAGTAGCTCCATATGTGAAAGTTCTAGGTTCTCTGTGATTTCTTTGATTTTCCCTCCATTGTTGAAAAATTGCAACAGTGGCTCTAGACATCTCATTCTCTCAATTTCAAGCTCAATAGCTGGAAGCAGTGAGCAGGCAGGGAAATAGATAGCAAGAGAGAGACAGATCCTCCAAACGTGATTCTCCCCCCTTGAAAGGGAGGAAAAGTCTTTCCCAGAATCCCCCTAGCAGATTTTTCTGTGTCTCCTTGACCAAAATTGAATTCAATTTCTACTCCTTGTTGCAGGAGAGGTTAGGAAAGAAAGCATTTGGTTTGCTATTCTCTATGGCAGGAGGGCAGGCAAGAGAGATGGGGCTGACAGTGTTGGAAGCACCTCAGATATAACTGTAAATATTAGATAAGATAAAACATGTCAAATAATTTTCACAGGCACATGTTGTAAACATTCAAAACAGTGGTAACACTTATTTGTTACTGTTGCTTTCCTTGAAAAAAAAACATTTCTATGGAGAGGATTTACAGTTTTTTAAAAATATTTGAGCGTTGTGATACATGGGAAGAGAACAGAATTGAAATTATAATAACTTTCTATTAGATCTGCTTCAAATTGGTAGTGGTTCTGTGCGGTAGTGAGTTCACCACAATAAAAGTTTCAAGCAGATTTGGAATAACTCCTGTTCTTTAGGTGGAAACTTGCTTAGGTAAGTCTGACATTCCTTGTAATTGAAGCTTCTATAATTCTATTGCACAACAATCAGCAGCTCGAGATACAAGATTCATAGCAGAAAATGAACTTAATTTGTGGTTGGGCTAAATAGCAATGTTCTGGCTAGCTCCAGAATTTCTAAAATGAGGGTATCAAAAGCCTAACCATCACAACTCTACAATTGCAACGAGATGTAATTCCATCATTATTATTAGAGAAGAGAATAGTTGCTTAGATACTGAAAGATACAAAATAATAGCATTTTTCTCTATTTAGAGGTACAAAATTCATTTCATTTTCAGCCTTGATATTCTAAATACTCGAACTGATATCTCTTCAAGTGAAAAATCAATATTGGGTCAGTAGCTCTCCCACACCTTCTTCATTGGATTCCATATCCTTAAAATGGCTGTATATTTCTTATTTCATGAACTTCTGTATCACGCATGCATTCTCTCCCCCTTCATTAGGACTTGGTAAGAGTGCTATGAATGTGTTAGAATGGTGTAAATGATATTTGCAGTGTATGATTTGTCCTCCCTCCCCAAGCCTGCCAGGGGAGGGAGGTGTTATATCTCAGGGGACTCTTTTACCCGGTCCAAGTTTTAAATAAATGAAACTTGTACAGATTCCAACACACCATCTTGAGATAACCTCAGGCTCTGAAGTACACTGACAAGCAAAATGATCACAGCCAAGTTGTAAAACTGTTTTTTGAAAAGGATAGCTGGATGAAAAACCTTGGTAGTGACTGAACCAGGGGAAAGTTTGACATCTTCAGATTGGAAGGGATTCTAAAGGCAAGATAAACAGCGAAACCATATCCCCAAAATTCATATTTTCATGATGCTTTAAGCAGTCTGAGGAGCTCGAAGCAGATATGCAAAGTTGCTTACTGAGAATCTCAGTCAGTTAACGCCTGCACATGCCATCACTGTTTTCCCTCCTCATACTTCCTCTTCAACCTCTTTCCATTTGGTTTTCATTCTATTATTCACCAAAACCATTCGGTTCAGGTCACCAGTGACCAACAGATTGCAAAACCCTATGGCTGTTTTTCTGTCTTCACCTTACTTGTTTCCTCTGCATCATTTAACAAAGTTGACAGCTTCTTCTACCTAGATGGCATTGGTGACATCACATTCTCCTTGTGGTCTCTCTGGATTTCCAGCTGCTCCTTCTCAGAATTTGGGTGTTGTTTTTTTTTGGTTTGGTTTTTGTTTTGTTTTGTTTTGTTTTTGCTGGTCTTTCCTGCTTTACTCTAACTCCTATTGTTGGAGTATCACTGATCTTGGATTAGGTTCCTCCTTCTCTTTTCTGTCTACATTCTCTAACTACGGCTTGAAGTTCCATCTTTAGCCAATGCTAATCTATGTCTCCAGCCTAAAATTTATCTGCTGAATCCCATTTTTGTGAATGGTTGATAGATTTCAAACTGAACATGCCCAGGATGCATCATGGCACTCTCCCCTCCCACTGTTTGCCATGCCACCTCATTCTTCGCAGGCTTCCCATGGTGAACGGTGCCATTATACACTTGGTTAATAATACCTGAAGCCTGCGAGTCATCCCTGAGTGCTCCGTTTATCCAGTGCTCCTTTATATTCAGCCACTCAGCAATTCCTCTTAATTTACTCTCCAAAACATAGCAAGTTCAGCCACTTTTTCTACTGCCACTGCTGCCACCTGGTCCAAGCCCCCATTACCTCTCACCTTGTATGCTGCAGGAGCCTCCTAGCAGTTCTCCCAGTTTCCTTTATTAGCTCCCTTTCAATTTATTCTTTGCACAGCAGCCAAAACTACAATCAGACTAGATCACTCTCCTACTCAAAACTCTGGAAGGGTTATTACTGCAAGTTAAATGAAATCCAGGCTCTTTATCATGATATATGTGGGGTGCTTCATATTCCAAATGGTGGCAGTGTTTCTGACATCACAACAGTTCTTGATCCTTTTAACTAAACCTCAGTCACACTGATCTAACACACCAAGCTTGCCCCTCCCTCAGGCCCTTTGTACTTGTTACTTCCCTTAGGACATTCTTTTCTGGCTCTTTGCATGGGTCACGCCTTTCATCCTTTGAGTTTCAGCTTAGATACCAACTACCCAGGGATGTTGTTCTCAGTACTTTACCTTAGGACCATTTATTTATATATATATAAACATATGTGTCTCAACTGTTGATTGTATGATTATCTCATGCACATTGTATGTGTATTATTTTTAGTATACACATAAATTATAGAAGCCCAAAATTACAATGCTTATATATCTAGGAATTTCCTGACCTCTTTAACAAAAGATACCTAGATATGGATCTGAAACTGAAGGTTCACTGCCCAGTTTGGCCCTCTACCAGGCTTAACTTCTCACAGACAGCATTTTAAAATTTCTGCCTTGAATACCTTTACATGGACAGGTGTTAACTGGTGTGCCTCTCCCACCTGTCCTACACATAGCCCATTACATCAACTTCAGTTACTTGCAAGACCCCTAATGGTTTTAGAATTTATAATTCTTGTTAGAAAGTTAAAAGTTACAGGAGAGGGGATCAAATGGGGTTCTTATCATAATCTTTTTTACCCCAAAGCCCAAATACTGGTTTTGCTTCTACTTTTCATACCTTGTCCAGGATTGATTCTAAAAGTAAGACAAGGACTATTTTCCTATCAGTGTAAATAAATAAATAAAAAGTATATATATATATATATATATATATATATATATATATATATATATGATAAGAAAACTGATGCTTTCCTGATGCTACCTGAAGTTATTCCCAGATAAAGCCAGCACCTCTTCACAAAATGCTACAAAGGACATAGGGCAGACTCAACTCCTGGATCTGTCCAAATGCTGAAGCTAGCCCTTGGTTGAAGATACTGAGTTCTGTTACTTGACAGAAAGCTTAATTTGAGTATGAGCCTATCTCAGGTGACATGTCAGAATGTAATAGTTAAGAGATATATATTGTTTGGTGTTTTAAGGAAATAATTCTGTTTTGTTTTCTTTCTTTCTTTTTTTTTTTAATTCTCCATACCCTAACACTATACTCACAGAATACTTCACTTCTGGTCAACAAGTGTGTGGGTTTTCTTCCCACATCCAGTAATTCTCAGATGCCAGCTGAGTGTCCTACAATCCAAATCAATCTCTCTAATAGAGATAATATCAGATCCCATAGATTAAGGGCTCAGTCCCACAAGACTGCCTGAATGTCAAAAGTCCAGATCGTCACCTGTGCTTTTGACTGGCTATAAACTAGAGTTTCCCACAACCTCCTCCTCAGGTCCAATCATTTACTTGAATTCTTTACAGAACTCTGGGAAAGAGTTTACTGGTGAGATCACCAGTTTATTATAAGAAGATACAACTTAGGAACAGTCAGATGGAAGAAATACACAGGGCAAGTTATGGGGGAAGCGGCATGAAGCTTCCATGGCTTCTGTGGGTATCACCTTCCCAGCACCTCCATGTGTTTGACCTCTGAGAATCTCCCTAAACACTATCCTTTGGGGTTTTTATGAAGGCTTCATTACACAGGTATGGTTGATTAAATCGTTGGCAATTAGTGATTAGCTCGACTTTTATTTCCTCCCACTTCCCAGGAGGTAAGAGGGAGGTAGGGTTGAAAGTTATTACCTTCTATCACAGTGTTGTTTTCCCTAGCAACCAGCCTCCATCATGTGGTTATGTGGAGGTTTTCCAAAATTATCAATCCATTAGCATAAACTCAGGTATGGTTGAAAGGAGCTTGTTATGAGTAAGATACCCATTTCACATTTATTGATCTGGAGCTATTTCAGGAACTGGGAACAAAAACTAATTATAACAAAAGGTGCCCCTATGATTTTTATCGCATGGGAAATTTCAAGGATTGTAGAAACTATGTACCAGGGAATGTGGATGATGTCTATGGGAATGGACCCCAGTGTTTTCAGTCTTCTCCATTTGTCATGATCCAGAAACTCAGCTTTTTATGTAAAATGACTTGTTAAATATTGACAACATATATTCAAAGATCTAATAATGTATTATAGGCCAAAAAATTCTATGGGCAAGATCTGCTCTACTGGCTGTTGATTGGTCTCTTTCATCTAGATCACACTACTTGTTTGTTTTATCAATAAATCCTTTCCTTTAAATGAATTTTATGTAGAAGTCTGATAAAAAAAAGCCACCACCAGCAAAAGTACTCCTCTTTTGGGGGAAGGGTAAGGCTGGAGACCCATCCACTTGCCTGTTAGTCTTCCTATCCCTGAATTCATGTTCTCCCAGTTATAGAAAGTAGAGACACCATAGATCTAAATGCTAAAAGTATGGTCTCTTTGAGATAGATTTCTTTTTTCTTTTTACTCAAATTGGCAATTTGTAAGCAGGCTTCATTACTTCCTGAGTGCATCTTTATAATGTAATAGTAAGATTATATCATCAACATAAAGGAGGATGCCTGGCTTTTAAAATATTTTATATATGTTGGAGCAGGAGGGAATATATAGATCATTTAAGTGAGCAGGGTTAAATTATTTAGTTATCAGTTATAAAAGATGTCTAAACACAATCCTGTTTTAAGTCATTTTTAAAGTAGGATTGACACTTTCAAAATCCATTCTGATATTGCTGTATAGACTCAAAGAAAACATTTAAAAATCTGATATCTATATAAACATACTATAAACTGGGCCATAGACAAACCTGGGATTCCTTCTGGAATAAGGTAGAGTATAAATAAAAGGTCCAGATATAGTACCTGTTCATGTAATTGAAACCTCTCAATACTTCACTTAATACTGAGAAAAATGGTATATTTTATAATCAACCTCGCAATAAAATTAATGGGATAGGACTATGAGCACAATGGTTAAATGACATGATTGAAATCACTGTTAACTAGTCATCACATGGGGCTAGAATCCAGCCTTTTCTATTCTAATGTTCTGTTTTAGTTTTTCTATAATACTCTATCTAAATAATACAAGATTTTTAAATTATTCACTAAAAATGTTGCAGACATCTGATTTAAGATAGCTTTGACCGAAGCTATAATGAGACTAGATATTTTGCTGCTAAACAGATTTTGGTTTAAACAGATTTTATATATAACTTTTGTATACAGTCAGTTGACAGCCACTGAGAGAGGCAGACCAGAATACTGAATAGAGGTATAGTGAATAAAGCCTTCTAAAATGTGGGTTATTTGCTTAATCCATTTCAAATTCTTAATACAAATTTCATAGCTTCTGTAGCCTTCCTAACCTGCTTCCCACCCACCCAATAGGGAGGTGGGAGTGGAAAGCAACATACATAGAAATATATTTATGTCCACCCTTTACCTGTATATTCCTGTATATTCCATAGTATTTATAGAACTATCTTTTATCTACTTTCCTGAGTACAAACTTCCTCAAAAAGAACACAGCTTTTGAATAGAAATAATTTATCAATATTTTCTCTTTCTTTCCTTGCCTCCTGTCCACAACTCCCTTTTTTTTTTGCTAACTTCTATTGAACTCTTGACCTTGGGTAAACATGCAGCTTTGCATGACTATTTGAAAGTGACTTTTGGTGATTTCGCTGCTAAATGTGTATGATAGAAATCCAGCTTACCTCGGAGGCTCACAGGGCTTTTAACTTACCTAAGTGCCAGAAACAGGCCAGGCTGGGGATCCAGTGAATGTCTCCCAGCTGTGCAGGGAAAGTGTGAACAGCTCTGTCAGAAACACTGCCTCTTCCTTTTCTTTTCCAGACAGGACTGTACATGCAAACCATCGCTTCTCATTTGCCATTTGGACAACGGTGACAGAGCTGCTGCTTTATTGCCCGCGGAGAGGCCACATGAGGAGTGTGGGGCTGGTCCTGCATTTTCCCTGGACAAGAGAAGTTTCAGGCTCAGGCCTGGTCTTAAGTACACACACAGAAGGCTGACAGAAAATATATATTTCACAGCTTTGGCCTAAAGGTTGCTGGTGGGCCAATCAGGAATACAAGGAGAAATGGTCTTTTCTGGAGTTGTAGTTCTTTCCAGGTGAGAAAATTAAATGCCATCACTTCACCCTGAACACAATCCAGCATTTCTTGGTAAATTTCCAAAGCACATTTGTTACAATGTAGGATCTGTTGTATCATCAAGGCTGTTAGAAGTGACAGAAACATAAGGAACCGAAACCTCAAAGATCAATATTACATTTTATCTGGGGTGGGGGGTAATCATTCTCAACCTTAATGCTTTATCAAACAGCAGAGATGGAAAAGACTCCAAGTGCTCAGCCTATCTGTGGCAAACTCCCAGTGCCTCTCCAGCAGCCACCCCACCTCTCCTGTCCTCGAGCAAACCCTTCCTGTCATGATCAAGGCTGTACACTTTGGAGACACTTCCCTAGACTCCCTGCAGGTAGAGTTAGTCATGGGACATAATTCTGACCCGTGAGACAAGAGTCATTCTGGTGACTTCTGAGGAAGATTGTTGACCATGAGTAAACATGATAGGAGTTAGAAAAGCTCTTGTCCCTCTCTTTTCTTTTAATCTTTCAACATTACAACACAGCTTTGTAAGACGAGAGACTTCATCTGCTTTGTCTGTGGTCATGTTCTCATGTGTACGCCAATGCCTGTTGCTTAGTGGTCTCTCATCATCTTTATTTCCTGTCGACTAAGTGAGGGAGTGAATATAAATATTGGTGAGAGAATGTCTTGTGTAGAACTGCAGTAGCCATTGTGTAAGCTTGAAGCGACCACCTTCATGATGATAACCAACACCCTGAGGATGGCACCATGGAAAGTCCTTAATGTCATCATGGAAATACCAAGACAGACTTATGGCAAATTACCTCTGAGTTTATTTATGATTATATAACAAAATCCCCTATTTTAAAACTACCTTTCAGTTATTCATTCATTCAACAACTATTCCTTGAGTGCCCAGTCTGTGCTAGACTTTAACCTCTAGGGATAGAGCAGTAAATAAAACAAAGCCTTTATCTCCATTTTAGTAGAAAGAGACAGATAATGAACCATTTCACAAGTAAATGTATTTCATATGGTGATTAGAACAATGGAGAAAAATAAAGCTGGGAGGAGTCGTGGTTGCTATTTTACATAAAGGGTCAGGGAAGACCTTATTGGAAAAGCAACACTTACGCAGGAATGAAGTTCGGGAGGGAGTCGTGCCATTAACTGGGGTGGGAGAGCATTCTGATCAGAGGAAAGGGAAATGCAAAGGCCTTGAGGTGAGAACACACTTGGTGTGTTCGAGGAATAGTAAGTAGACCAGTATGACTAGACCAGAGTAAGTGAGGGATGAGGTCAATAGGAAATGAATTCAGAGAGGCAGTAGGAGGCTGGGTGAGAAGAGCTTTCCAAGCTGTTGTAAGGATTTTGGTTTTACTCTGCATGAGGTGGGAAGCTATTGTGATGGAGGGATGTTTGAGCAGAAGAATGACGTAATTAGACATTATTTTGAAAGGATAGCCCTGGCTGGCATGGCTCAGTGGATTGAGCATTGGCCTGTGAAGCAAAGGGTCGCTCGTTCGATTCCTAGCCAGAGCATGTGCCTGGGTTGCAGGCCAGGTCCCCATTGAGAAGTGCATGAGAAGCAACCACACATTGATGTTTCTCTCCCTTTCTTTCTCCCTCCCTTCCTCTCTCTCTAAAAATAAATAAATAAAATCTTAAAAAAAAAAAAGAAAGGATACCTCTAACTGATGTATTAAGGATAGAATTTGGGGTGATACAGGTGGAAATAGGGAACAATTTAGAAGGACTTGGGAATAACCCAAGCAGGAGATGATGGTGGGTTAGACTAAGGGGAAACTAGTGGAGGTGTTGAGAAGAGGTCAGATCTATATACGTATTTTGAGGGTAGAGCTCTTTTTTCTTAGGTATTTTAGATAAAAAATGATGATTATAGCCCTGACCAGTGTGGCTTGGTTGGGCATCATCCTGCAAAGTGAAAGGCAGCTGGTTTGATGCCCAGTCAGGACACATACCTGGGTTGCAGGATCAGTCCCCGAACATCTGTAACAGAGGCAACCGATCGATGTTTCTCTCTCACATCAATGTTTCTTTCCCTCTCTCTATCTCTCTCTATTTTCCCCTCTCTCTATAAATAAATAAATACAGTCTTTTTTAACATGCTGATTATATACTTCTGTTTTGAAAATTTATTTTTCTACTCATTCCTGTACTCATTTGCCATTTATTTAATACCATGTTCCAAGGCTTATTTAAGAAAGCTTTTTAGAGAATTTGCTTTTTTATAGTTAAAATTTAACAGTCATAAAGATGATGACTATTTTGGATCCTATTAATTCATAGGCTCCAAAGACTTTAATTAAGGAAATACTTAGGACAGTCTTGTCCAATGTCCCTCTTTTAGATATAGGGAAACTGAGACTTGGACCATTCCCGTGAGCCTCAGTTTCTCCACTGGTATAATGAGGTGAGAGCGCTAAATGTTTTTCCAAGGGTGCCTCTAGTTTTACAGTTATGATTTAAAATTTTAACTTTGTTATAGTGTAACACCCCCTTTAAATATCAAATCACAATAGTTGAGTCTCATTCTACTTGATCTCAGGAAATCCAGGTGCTGACTGTTTTTCCTCCCCCAGGTATTTCAAGGAATACCTGAGAAAAGCCTACACACGTCCAGATCTACCCTGTTTGCCATCTGCCATTTGTGCCAGCAACTTGTTCTGGATCACAGGCCAAGACTCATTCTATTGCTGTTGTCTTCTCACCCATTTTAGGTCAGGTTTCCACAGGCATCTGTGCTCCCTTGGGCCACTGTACTTTATTTTTAACAAAGAGAGTACTGTAACTTTTCATGAGACTTTCCAAGGTTTTGAGGATAATGCAGTGCTAGTCCAGTGAAGGATGGCTATTTGTTTCTACTCATCTTTTGCATCACCAGGTCCAAGCCTCTCCACTGTGGTTCTCTACTAGGTTCCTCTTCCTTCAGCATCTTTGCTTGGTTTTAATATACTCATGGTCATAAGACTATGTAAAAGGGACCAGTTGAGTTGTCCTAAAGTGAGTACCTGAAGCACATTTACCATAGCTGATATTATAGTTATATTAAATTTGCTATGGCTGCTGTACTAATTTCTACATCTTAGTGGTTTAAATCAACAGAAATACATTTCCTCACAGTTCTGGAGGCCAGAAGTCCAGAATCAGTATTCCTAGTTAGAAATCAAGGTGTCAGCATGGCCTCACTCCCTCTTGAGTCTCTATGGGAGAATTGTTTCTTGCCTCTTTCAGTTTCTGCTGGTGACCTGCATTCCTTGACTTGTGGCTGAATCATTCCAATTCCTGCCTTCACAGTCACATTGGTTCCTCTTCTGTCTGTGTCAAATCTCCATCAGACTCTACAATTCTGACATCAAATTTCAATGTGTTTTTTTTTCTTTTTCCATACCACTATGCAATTCTCTGACACTAGCATGTCCTACAATTAAACTAAATTCCGGCACTGTCTACTTGAAGATAGCATCAGGTCCCATAGGTTAAGGTCTTAGTCCTACAAGACTACCATGCCCGCCCCCCCCCCCCCCCCCCCGTATGCTACCTCCAAATCCAGGTTGTCAGTGTGCTTCTGACAGGTCCCTGCATGGGTTTGATTAACCGGCTAGAGTGGCTCACAGAGCTCAGGGAAACAGTGTACTTCCTAGATCATCCATTTACTCTAAAAGGATCATTCATGAACAGCCAGATGGAAGACACACACAGGACAAGGTCTATGGGTAGGGGTGCTGAGCTTCCATCCCCTCTCCCAGCACCTATATATGTTCACCCACCCAGAAGCTCTTCAAACCCTGTCCTTTTGGGGTTTTATGAAAGCTTTATTACATAGGCATGACTAATATAACTCATTGGTTATTGGTGATCAAACAACCTCCCTTCTCCCCACGCGGGAAGTGGAAACTTTTAGCTCATCCCTCTAATTACAAGGTTGGTTCCTGCAACCAGCCCCCATCAGGTAAATAAGGGTTTTCCAAAAGTCACCAATTACTATTACAAAAGACATAGGTATTGCTCTTCTCACAGGAAATTCCAAGGGTTTTAGGAGCTCTCTGCCAGTAACAGGGACAAAGACCAAGTAAATATTTCTTACTATACATCACAATATCACAGCCCCTCTTATAGTGATTTACATTGTGTCATTTAGGGCCCCAAAGGTAATACATAATAATCTCCCCATCTCAATATGCTTAACTTAATCACACCTGCAAAGGCCCTTTTCCAATAAGGTAACATTTACAGGTTCCAGGGATTAGGATCTGATTATCTCTGAGGATCAATATTCAGCCATCGCAGTAGACTTTGGTGCTATTCCCCAAATATCTCCAATTTGTAATATTCAGGATAATCATAGTATTGCATTACCTAACTTTCTTTGGTAAGACAGGGGAAGTTAAATGTCCAGTGAGTTGTTCCTCCTTACCTGCATTTTCACTTTCCGTGGCTTCAGTTACCCAGGGTCAACTGAAATCTCGAAATATTAAACATGAAATTCCAGAAATAATTTGTTTTAAATTGCGCGCCATTCCAAGAAGCGAGATAAAATCTCGCGTTGTTCTAAGCAGCGCGATGAAATCTCGCGCCATCACTCGCGAGAGGTGAATCATTGTTGGGCGTCTCCACGCTTTATTGCATCGCTGTTAGACAATTAGGAGGTGGTTTTGTTATCAGATCAACTGTCGCTATATCTTAGGGCTGCTGTTCTAGTAACCCTCATTTTACTTAAAAATGCCCGCAAAGCGTAAGAGTAGTACTGCTGGCAAATCGGATATGCTAAAACGAAGCCGTTTAATATGTCCTTTAAGTGACAAGGTGAGTACCGTTCAATATTGTGAGAGACCACATTCACATAACTTTTGTTACAGTAGGTTGTTATAATTGTTCTATTTTGTTACTAGTCATTGTTGTTAATCTCTTTACTGTGCCTAATTTATAAATTAAACTTTGTCATAGTATGTACGTATAGAAAAAAAACATAGTATATGTAGGGTTCGGTACTCGCCGCAGTTTCAGGCGTCCACAGGGGGGCTGTGGAACATATTTCTGCTGATAAGGTGGGGAGGAATGCTGCAACTTGTGCCACTTCCAGTCTAGAGCATCTAAGCGCTAGTGTGAGACCTTGAGAGCTCAATTCCCTCTGCTGTGAGCCCGGCAATTTTTGGTGCGGTGGATTCCGGAGGAAGGTGACATGAGGAGCCCCTGGCTGACCGGCAGTGACATAAAGGATGAGCAAGGAATACACCGCTGCGGCTGAAAACCACTAAATTTAGTTCTGGGGGTTTGCTTTTGTTTTTCTGCAGCAAAACTTAACCTGTCTTGACTGATACACCCAGAGTCTAAGTTCCCAACAAACTGAACGCCAAAGAAAGCAAGCAGTGTATCTTTCACTGCAGTAAGATGGTTGACTCCCAAAAGATTAAAAGGTGGAAAACTCCATTGCCCATTCCTCCCAGGTAAAATCATATCCCCTAAACTCACATCAGAACTTAATAAGTGATCATCAGTATATTTTCCAAAATATGGCTCATTCCATCTTTTTATTTATTTTTTAAAATTTAATTTATTTTTAAGCATTTAATACACGTTATCATCAATGAACACATAACATTCTTTTTCATAGTTATATATGCACAATTGTATGAGGGTGTTTTTTTAAACGTGTAAATATATTGTTCCCCTGTTTTTTTATTGTTGCCACTATTACACAGGCCCTCCAATTCCTCCCCCCTTGGCCCCCCCACCCAGTCCCTGACCCCTTCCTGGCCTCCACACACTGTTGTCTGTGTCCATGGGCTGTGCATATATGCCTATATGTTCTTTGGCTCATCTCTTCCAGCCCATCTCCCAACTGGAGATGGGCAGCGGGACTCCCTTATGATGGTACACATCAGAGCCCAGACTAAACTGAACTAAAGATTCTTAGCAGCCTCAACAACAGAAACAGCATGATTCATGGTCTGATGAGCTGTGTGGTCAGCGTATCATATTCATATCATATTCATGGAACACAAACAAAAGGAGCTTGCGAGAAAGGAAGCACCTTTGGTCACTTTCTTCAAAGGAGACATTTCCTTTTCCCTCACTCAGGAGTGTTGGAGAAAACAAGGACTGGCTAGTATCTATCTCAGTAAAGTTACATATCCCCGTAGTAAAAACAAAATGCACTTCCTTTATCTAAGCCACAGGGCAGGTATCAAGAAAACATTGTCATCTGTGCCGTGACCCACACAGAGTTTGAAGTCAAGGAGACTGGCCCCAGCTCCTACCACCCATCACTTACTGGCGACATAGCTTTGGAAAATTAACTGGTCTGAAAATTGGCCTCCTCACTGGTAAAACAAAGATGGCAACAATAGCTTGTTGAAGGGTTAAATTACCCTCTGAGAAGGTTGCGATGGGGATTAAATAAGATGATAAGTATAGATCATTTAGCATAGTTTTGGGCACATAATGAGAGTTTAGTACATGGTAATTATTATAATTTTTATAAAATTTGCATATCTGTAGCTCAGGGCAGTGTACAAAACTTTTTTCAGTAATTATTATCTGAGTATAAGGAGCTGCCCTGTATTTCCAGTTTCTCTGTTTTCTGATTCCTTTTTAAAATATATTTTTTTTAAATTTGAAATAATTTAACTCACTAGAATTTACAGTTAGTTCTCATATATCCTTCACCTAAAAATAACACATTATCTATCTGTGGTATATTGTCTAAACCAGGAAATCAACATTAGAAGAAAATCTTAACTACAGACCTCATTTGAATTTCACTAGTTGATATTTTTTATTTCCTCCAATTCTCTCTCACCCCAATCTACTTATTTCTCTTCTTTCTGATGCACTTCTAGTTCACAGGCGAGAAATTCCAAACCCGGAATTATCAAAAATGAACCATTCTATGTCAGTGTACAGTATCACCAAATGTTTGAGAGTCCTCCATTGGGGCAGTCATCATATGCTTAGAAAGATGGGCTGAAACCTCTCTTTAAAACAGTGGTCTTTCTTGGCATACAAGAAAGATGTATTCTTGAGGGAAGGCCAATCCTTATAAAGGCCCTTAGGGCAAAAAAGAATTTTGCCTTGGAATATAATAATGAAGAACATTATTACATAAGTGCAGTCGTCACTGTAGCTGGTTAATTTACATGGCCCTTGAATATAATGATCCTCTGAAGTTGGACCACTCTGAGTCCAAAAACATAGGAGGCAGTATAGTGTCCAGTGGGCAGGATACCTAGAGTCTCAACACTGGCTTCCCAATCCCTGTGGACTGATGGGAATAACCTCTGCCCAGTCCTAACCACTCTCCTCTGCATACAAACTGCAGACTCAGTGAAGAAAGGCCTTCAGCTTTGGGAACTGCCTAGGGAAAGAGAATCATGAAAGATCTGTGATACGCTTCATTATTTTCAAGTAATAAAAGCTTTAATTAGATAGTCAGTGTTCTTCTCCAGATTTTGTTACATATTTTATTACTAAGAAGTATCAGTTTGAATCCTGTCAATCTAAACTGAAAATATGCCAGGTTTATTAACACCAGCATTAACAGCCTTTTTAATTAAATTTCCAATTCTGCCAATAATATAGTTATTTCTGAAAAAGAGTTGTATAAGCATTTCTTTGTTTATAACTTTTATTTCTTTCAGGCGTGGAGTGGGGCAAAGTTTCGACAGATGTGTAAGAATTCAAGTGAAATTTCATAATGTGTTGTTTTATTGCTATAAATATAAACGTATTTTAATTTGTCCCTCAAACCATAAGTCCTGGTTATCAGAAACTTTAAATGTATTATTGAATCAGTTAAAATGTGCTTTTTTAAATATACGGGTTGATTGTCTGGAACCCTGGTTCTTGGATAGATGGTTGATGGCATCTTCAAGATTTATTTTTAATATAGTGTGCTAGAAGAAAAATGGTCTTTCTTGTGCATTTTTACACTCGTAGGGATTTCTACCTATGCTCTCTCATGCTGTAATGAATACTCTCTTCATGCTCAATATACAATACATAAAAGGACTTATATTCTTAAAGACTGGATGAGATGTATTGTAATATTGCAGCCTTTTTTATAGAGTTCATACACCCCATCAGAAAGTAGAGCCTTCATTCCCCTGCCCCCACTGGAAAGAGTAGTACTTAAAAGATTTACTAGTTAAATGTTGAGGGCATGTAGTCCAAAATAGAATATTTTCCTAAGATATGTTGCCATTCACATCAATAAATTTATCAACATTTTGTTCTGTACCAACCCCTTCCCCCAAAAAAGTGAGTATTAGAAGTGTTATCTTATGTTGAGTGATTTGATTCAAATCTTCTAGTCTAAAATAAGATTTGTTCTAGGTCACATAATCTCAGCAGTTGTTTTTATACTTCTTTCATTGTTTCATATACGAACTTGGTCTTTTGTACCCAATCCTTGTTTGAAGATATGGATTCTTTTAAAGAGAAAAAACACATGCTACTGCTTAAGGAAATACTATCCTTTCTAACAAGACACACATCCGTTTTAATTTCTAATCGATCGCAGTCATAGTTTCTGCTAAGAAGTCACTTTAACTTTCTGGTAGATTGATTGCGAAAATGTTCCCAAATTCTCCCTCCCTCCCTTTTTCTTTGCTCTTTGCTCTTTGTTTTGAGACTCTGTAGGTCCTTTCATCAAGAGGTAGTAGATTTTATTTCTCCACCCTTTGAAGCTGGGCTGAACCTGTGACCTGCTTTGGCCAATGGGACATAGAAAATGTGACTGCAAGATCTGACGCTGAGCTTTGTGGACTTCTGTTTTCCCTCAGACCCCGTAGACTGTTGGCCATATGGAGCAAGCTGAGACCTCCTACTTAAGAACATTCTAGACCTGCCTACCTGACAGCTAAGAGCAGATGCATAAGCAAGCTTATTTGAGATCAGCTGAACCTGGAGCAGTGTACCAGAATGCAACCAGCCAACCCATAGATTGGTGAGCAAAATAAATACTTTTGCTTGTACGCCGTTGAGGTCTGATGGTTGCTTGTTACACAGTATTGTGGCAATAGGTATCTAATACGGGTCTTAATGTTACTTGTTGTTTTTGCCTGATTGGCTGCAAAGATTCTTGAGGGTGATGCCAATGGGGCAGTAGTATTGAGTTCTGCATGCCTAACATCATTTCTAGCCCATTGTAAGGGCTCCAGAAATAGTTGTGTACTGAATTTATATATAAGTAAATTAATACACTGAACATCCTATACGTGGTGTTGTGTGAAAGACATTTCTTTGCTAAAGAAGTTTGCATTTCCATAAATATTAAACATTAGGAATAATTCTATCTACAAATCCCACAGGAAGGCTTCATGTTAAACTTTCCTGGAGGGCCAAAGTACCAACAGCTGCCACCACTCCCAGGGCTGGCACTGGTGCCATCAGACTGGTGGCTGCTCTGTTATGTCCTGTCATTTGGTCTTCATGGTTCCCATGAGCTCCCTAAGTGCATGCTTCTGTCCAGTTTTATGGCCTCCTCATTCCAAGAGCTCTAGTCTTTGGCACCACCTTCTATGCCTCACCACACCTCTCATTTGGGGCCTGGGTTTAAACTCTGTCTGCATCACTGGCAACTGTTAGTAAATGAAGGAGGAGTGGAAGCTAGTCTGCCCCCATAGCCTGTGCCCTGAATCTTTGTACCCTCGACACTCCGCTTCTTCTTTATTTCCTACTAACATACAGTGTACCCGTGATCAAGCTACTTAACGGCTGTGGGTCTGGGTCTCCTCATTTTTAATATGAAAGCCTTGCTTTAGATGGCCTATAACGGCTTGTCTCATTTCCACCATAGTTTCTTCTTTGACTCATGAGTTACTTAGAAATACATTTTTCATTTTGCAAATATGTTGGCTTTTTAGATTTAAAAAATTATTTTACTTTTAACCTCTTTTGCATTATGGTTAGTGAAAATGATCTGTATGGATACAGACATCAAAATATTTTGAGACTCACTTTATAGCCTAGCATGTGATGATTTTTTGTGAATTTCCTGTCTGTGATGTGTGCATAACTAAACACTAGCCCTGATTGCTGCCATCATGCTGGATATGGTATCTTTGCTCTGGCAGATGTAATAGGGTTTCAGAAACATGATATTTGGCCATTGATTTTAACTATCTTTACATCCACTATTCTAGAGAATCCAAACTGTGACACCCCACAAGTGCTATGCAGTAACACAAATTTAGGTGTGACCCAACTGGAAGGTGACTCCTAAACCCACAGAACTTCCAACAGGCTAGCTGGTCAGGCTCACCCTAGTCATATTATTAACACCCCAGTTATGCAGCTCTGTATTTTACACATTGAATGTTTTGAGACCGTTTATAGTATCATGATGGGTTTTTGTTGTTTTATTTTACAGTGCTAGTCAACACTTTACTTTTTCTTTTAATCTTTATGAAAAACAAGAGTTTTTCTAGACTCATAGAGAACAGACTAATGGTTGGCAGAGGGAAGGAGTTGGGGGTGGTGTAGAGACCGGGTGTAAAGGTGAAAGAATTAAGAATTATAAATTGGTAGCCACAAAATAGTCATGGAATGTAAAGTACAGCATAGGGAATATAGGCAATAATATTGCAATAACTATGTATGGTGCCAGGTTGAGAATAACAGGGGGAACACTTTGTAAAGTACATGGTTGCTAACCACTGTACTGCACTCCTGAAACTAATACAAAATAATATGGAGTGTAAACTATAATTGAAAAGAAAAACCCTTCGTAGTAGAGAATAAAGCTCTCTTTTGATAACTATAAAAATAAAGCAAAACAAACAAAGAAAAAAGAATTTTTCCTGTTCCCTCACCCTCTCCACCAGCTAGGACCAGTTGCAGATAGGCCAACTCCCTTCAGGGAAGAAAGAATGGTGGCATCTCTGTATTCTTTCTCCCCTTCTCACCTGACTAACCGACAAACTTCCTCCAAGGTCAAAGTATGGAAAGGGCCACTCCCAAAGCAAACATTGCCCTTTGCTCCAATCACTGGAGGGCATGCACTAAAGATAGACTGTTTATCATAACTGAACATTTCGGTTGAATTCCTAGCTTAACATCCTGCCTCATGTAGCTATTTTAGCTTTTTATGCTTAGTGTTTATCTGGTCTATCTTTTTACATTCTTCTGTTTTCAATTTTTGTGTGTCTTCATCGCCTAGGGATATCTCTTATGAAAGCATGTAGGTGGGTATTTTAAAATTCAGTCTGTCAGTGTAGGTTTCAAATGTTGCCAACTTTCCAGATGATTCTTATGGCTGGCATATGTGAGCAGTAGCAGGGCTCTTCCCTGGGGCAGGCTTGGGGACAGCCGAGGCCGCTGCAGGCAGCTTCAAGCTTTTCTTTCTTTTCTCCATCACAGAGCTTAGCCTGCCCACCTGATCAGCCCTGGTCCTCTGCCTCTTTATTGCCCTTTCGCAAAATTTGGTTGGTTATTCACATAGAGGCATCAAATAATTTTCTAGTCAGAAAATTACATTCTATTGGACAAGAGAACATCTGCTTGATTTAAAGCTAGGATAGAAAACACATGTTTTGACTTGGGAAAGTTTTGTGGAGGTCTTCCAGAGGCCTGTAGAGAGAGATTCCTCCAAAATCTGCCCAGGCACGAAAAGCTCACCTTTGATATGTTCCTCCACTAGGGACTTCTACAAGGAATAGACAGATTTTTGATGCCCTGTGACTACAAAGATGTAGCATGATTAAAATATTAAAATGAGAGAAACGAAGTAAACTATGGGCTTGGGAGGCTTTAATCCCTATGTTGGAAAACAAGCTACAATATCAATTAGAAAGCTTTTAGCTGCAAGTAAAAGATTTCCCAACTAATAGTAGTTTAAGCACTCTAACATTTAGTCATTTTACATAACAAAGAATCTAGATGCTCCATTTTGAGAGAAGCAGTTGAAATGTCTTTGAAAAGTTCCAAGTTCTTTCCCATCCTTCTGTTTTATCATTTTTAGAATTTGCCTATTTAAAAAAAAAATCCTTTGTCTTGGTGCTTGTGCCTTTTGGTTACAAGATAGCTACTATAGCTCCAGCCATCAAGACTGCTGATTCACAGGAAGGAAATAGTAAGCTGGTCAGAGAGGCAAAACAGGCTCTTTGTGCAGATATTTCTCATTTTATTAGAGAATTAAAAAAAATTTTGAAGACCCTATATCCTCTCTGGAAGACTTCTTCTTAGAACTTATTGTAGAAAACAGAATTAACTTTTTTAAAGAATAAAATTCTGTTTTCTATTAGTAGCTTTCTGTAGGGGTACACTTTGCCAGTTTTTAATGTTCACGGCTAGGGTGTATGTACGTTGAACCTGGGGCTCCCCTGCCTCGAGAATCTTGCTACTGAGCTGAACACTCAGGTGTACCTGGCACATGGCATGGATATACATAGACAAGTGTAACAATTACAGGACCAGCTGCTTGGTTAGAATCAGCTGGCGGACTCAGGAAGCGACTCAGAGATATATAAAGTAAAATGTTTGGTAGCTTTCAGCGAGAGTTCGAAATTCAATAAAGTTAGTTACTTTTTCGCTTCAAAGTTCGTTCTTTCCTTATAAATGAAGAAAAGAAGCTTTGTCCACTTACTTCTAAGCAGCCATAGAATTCTGACATAATCTTTATATTTATATTTCTCAGCAACCCTTAGAACAAGGATAGCATTCAAAGCCCTTGACAGAGATCACTCTCTGCTTAATTACTTAGATACAGCTTCAGAATCCTTCTCAACACAGTGATTTAGGCAGCAATTATCAATAGATCAGAGTTAGCACTCAGAATAAATGACACCTGGCCTTTCGTACTGATGCTGGTTTTGTAGCTTTAGAAAAAAACATAGATAGAATTAGTCGTGATAGACAATGCACTCTTTTCTTTAGACATGTATTCATTCATTCATTCATTCATCCAAATCATTTATCCAAAACTAAACAGTCTCTTACCAAGTGTCAGGTACTTTGTTAAGGCCTGGATATATTAAGTAAATTAATCATATAAGAACAGAACGAAAATAAAATTTAAATTTTAGACTCAGTACCACTACCACATTTAGTAAGTGTGAAATAACTGATAATCTTATATGTGAATTTTTATTTGATAGTCTTTTGGTTCAGAATGCTAAGCTGTGTGTATAGCCATTTTCCAATGAAGCCCTTTTGGAAAGAACCTGGGGAGGAACAAGGAATCTTGAAGTGTTCAAATATTTCCTCTGTCCCCTTCAAAACAAAGAAAAGACAAACAGAGCATTATGTACCAGAAACCAGCCTATAGGACAGAATAGGATCCTCTAGGAGTATCTGTAACCTCCCCAAACAGCAAACCTAATGACTCCTGGTTGAACTGAACTGCGTCTGAAGATGAAACAGTTGAAATGTGACAGTTTCACATCAGTGGTTTGGGGCAGTAGCAGAAATGCAGGGACAGTGCACTTTGGAGAGGCTTGTCTGGTTTTCAACTTGATGCCATGCTACTGCCATCACGATTTTTTTTTTTTGACAGTCCCCGAGAAAATGCAAGCAGAGCTGACCTCTCATCAGCAGCTCTGTAACCGTGGGGCTCGTGCAGGCAGATTGGCATCTGCAGGCACATCTTTAGCAAGTTGGCAGCCTCCGTGCCCTTTGCAGGTTGCAATCAAACCTGCCTTCTACAGCAGCCTCTTTCTGGTTGATTAACTTTAATGTAATTTTAATTAAAAACCACAGTGTCAAAGGGTTTAGCTACTCGAGAAATGAGCACAGACTGCGGCCCAGTGGCAGCAGTCACTTGGAAAATGGAAATGTGTCTTGACAATGTTGTGCAGGGGCCAGATAAACAGGGTCGCGGCAGTGCTTCGCGCACACACAGGAAGCAGACAAGGGGACATCGGAACCAAGAGGCCGGCTTGTACATCCAGGGGCTCTAATGTATGAGTTTCAGGTGCCATCGACATTTTTTAGACCTTGTTCAGTCCTGGCACAAAATACTCTCTTCAGTGACTGGCTGTGACCATTCTGTTCTCCTGTTGGCACTTTAGCCTATAAATCAACATACAAATCTGGGTTAAATATGAATCAAATTTCAGACAGAGAAAAGGAGCCAACCCTTAGTGTGTTATTCAACTGTACAACTTCTTTTTTCACTGTATGTGTTTTATAGAAGATGGGATTTTAATATTAGAAATAAACTTTTCTTTCAAGGAAACGCTTTCTCTGAAGTATGATTCCTTGACTTCTTTACAAATAGTGCCAAAAAGCTAAAACTGAGTAATTTCTTCGAAAAAAAAGATTGCTGCATTACTCGACTTAGAAGAATAAAAGGAAATAATCTTGCAACTATGCTGGTACTGGCAGGTTTAGAAAATAGATTTTATGCACTTGATGTTCTTACACATTAAAATATAAATATTTTAAAATTTCTAGTTAGCCTGAAGATACTATCTTTTTCAATTCCTATTTCTCTTTAATTTTCTGGCTGATGTTAAATAATGTTAAAAATAGAAAACCGAAATGTGGTCCTGCATGAGAGAAGGGTTTTATTAACGCCAATGGAATGAACGCCTCTCTTCCATGCTGAATTGCCCTTTATTCTTCCTCAGTGTAGCTAATTTTTCAGGGCACAACTCTCAGGAGAACACCTAGTGACGTCAATTCTTCAGAGGAGAATTTCCTCCACCAGGTTTGTGGGATGCTGGGGCTGCTTTGCTGACAGATGGGGCCGGTACAGGTGGGCCCCGAGCCATCTGAGCAGAAGGGGCCCCTGGCCCCTGACCGAGAGGATAGACAGAACGGTGGGGGAGAGTTTAGGGCAGCGGACAGGGAGGGGAGAGAGGAGGCACAGAGGATTTCTACACCGAATCCAGCAGAGAGGAAGAAAAGCAAAAACAAGCAGATGGGTGGACAGGGAGAGGTGATTTGAATTGTATAACTTGCTTAAGAGACTAATAAAAAACAGTCTCTGGGGACGGGACTTCACTGCGGGCAATCTTGGACACTTAGAAATGTATCTTAGATTGCCAAAGCAAAGAAAAACACGAGGCAGATAAATATGAAATGAAGGCATAAAAGTGAATTGCGCGTCAGCTTGTGGGATGACTCCTCCGCAGGCCCCGTGTGTACTCGGGTAGTGCCGTTCTCTGGCTGTCTCTAATGGTGGAGAGCCACTGTTGTTGCTCTCATCTCAATTGCTTTCTCTAGCAAGAGACAAAATGGAATTTTGACTGCCAGTTCAGCTGGTGACATAATTGATCAAAATGAACTTAGAACAACTCTACACATTTATAAAGTTCCTATGATGCCAATTGAAGAAAACATGTACGAGGGCAGTATCTGAATAAGGTAAACAAGAGAATTCCAAAAATATCTTCCCTAGAATATTATTTGCTCAGGATTTTGTGCGTTTTAGAAAAATGATTCTGTGGTGAAATAACTGTGGGAAGGACTGGGTTACACATCAAATAGATTTTTTAATTGCAGGACTTTTCAGGGCCTTCACGTGCTCTCTTACATATGAAGCTTTTCTTCAGTTTTAGTCAGGGAGCCTTTTTTGAAAAGCGTTTTTTGGGGCTTGTTGACAAAGTACACGCCTTGGGAAACAGAGTGAGGCTCTCTCTCTAGGTATCAGGCGGAGGTACAAGGGCTTTATCCTTGTCAAGGAGATTATCCGTGCGGGTACATTCAGAGTGGAGACACGTCTGTATTTGCATCACCACTTGTTTTCAGCGGTGGGCTGGCACTGGTCATTCAACTGTGGAGTCGTTTTTATGTTAGTATAAAAACACTGAAAGCACTCTGTTTACAGGTGACCACATCAGTAGTGGTGATGTTTTTTCTTCTTAATCTATTCTGCAGTATTTTGAATTAAAGAGTTTATACTTGGTTAGAAGTGATAATAAAAAATAATTTCTATAAGTTCTGGCCTACGCACTGACCAGAATAGATTCTGGCCAAATGTACAGCTCTACCTGCTTGTTATTACTGAATTCCAAGCTGGCTGCTGGTCTTTGTTGGTGGGGGGAGGTCTTCGTTTACAACTTATAGTGTCCTCATTTACAATGCACAGCAAATAGACCTTCAGCTCCATGAGAACAGACAAGTATATTTTGCTCACTCTCGTGCCTCCCGCACTTATCACGTAGTCTGAACTCAACAATTATTATTAGAACTAATGTATTGCCCCTCTGGCTAATGTTGGACACTAGCTGTGGAATATCGGAAAACACAAGAAGTTTGTACAAAACAGTGTTGGAAATAACTTTACCAAACATCATCACCTAAAATGTTGTTTTCTTTTTCTTTTGTTAATCGTAATGCTGAGCACCAATTCTCTGGAAGTCACTCTGCTGTGAACCTTGAGAGATTAAAAAAAAAAAAAAAAGAATGCAACAAGACGGCGACACTTTAGGGAACAGATCCCTTTAACAAAAGTAGAATTAAACCAAACTGGTGGGTGGGGATAGAGGGAGTGGGAATTGGGGAGTGTGGGATGAGTACAAAATTACCCACATTTAAGCCCCAGCTTCCAAATGGGGAAAATACACAACCTTAGATTCCACTTCATCCGAATGATGACTGTTGGATTTCTGTTGCCCGGGGACAAAAGAGCAAGCTCGCGGAAGAAAGAAAGGCACATTTGATGTGGGAGCTCAGTTCCTCCCTGTGAACACTGAGAGCCCAGGTCTTGGGAGATGGCCTAATCGATGTGAAAGGAACTCAGCAATTGTCCTGCTGCGTTATAACTCCCACATTTACATAACATATTTTCTCACTACATTAACATCTATATTGCACTTAATCTTCACAACAGCTCTGAGGGGGTGGGGTATTTTTATTCTAATTTTATTCTAATAGACAAGGAAATGAAGGCTCAGAAAGGTTAAAGTCTTACTGTGCTATAACTAGCAGGCTCGCAGTTGAGCAGAGTGGAAATTGTATCCAGCTGGCCTGGCTCTGACCAGTCTTCGGCTGGGAGTCCTTTTCATCAGCACAGCCACCTTGAAACAGGTGGTTTTCTCTCTGTCCACAGGTTCCACTGTAGTGCTGGGCCCCTTTCTCTGCTTAGTAAGCAGTAATAATGACATTTGTTTCCATTATTGAACATCCTACCTTGTGACAGGCAGTGCTTGTGTTTTGTATGTCATATACCTGTCTGCCCACTAACTTAAATCTCCGGGATGGAACTAGGGTATTATTCACCTTTGAATCTTTGAAAAATTTGACGAGATTACTCAACCGAAGTAAAAGCTGCACTCCACTTTGTAAATGCTGTGGGCCATTTCCCACATATCTTACAAGCTTCTTCAGAGCTATGAGGATGCTACCACACACTAGTTTGATCTCTATTTTTTAATAAAATTTTAGTCATAAACAGTTAACTGTGTACAATTTTGTACAAAATAGCCTGACCCTCAGTCCCTGTTCGATCATAAGCTTCATGAGGCTAGAGCAGTGTTCGTCTCTTCTATTCCCTTATCTCCAGCGTCTTTCTTGTCCTCAAACATGGTAGGTAATCAGAGATTTTTTAGTGAATGATTAGTGTTGTATTTTTTCCTATTTTGATAAGATCTGATTTTGGTAGGTACTTGGGGTAGAACATGACAGTGACTTCTAATAGTAAAGTTTTGTTTTCCTGGACATATTAGGGTGCCAATCTGATGTGTGCAAATGTTGAACAAAATCCATCTTGGAACTTCCCTTACACTCAGTGAACCTAGGGAGCAGAAATGAGGGGTTTAATTCTAACTGATATTTGTCATCAGCCGATAACACAGATGGGCAAAAACCAGATTTGGAGAGAAAATGGTTATTTCTGTAAAGCTTGGGGTTCAGCATTCTGAAATCTTATTACTTATCCATTAACCTTCTATGTAGGTTTAGATAAGAAGGGCTAAGGGTGAATTACTTCCACATTGAGTCAAGGATTGTGTGCTATACACCATTACTTCCATGATTTAATTTGATCAGCGTAACTCATCAGAAAGGTATTATTAGTTCCATCTTAGAGATGAGGAAATTAAGGATCAGAGAGGCAACTAATTACCCTAAGTCCCAAGTATAACCTAATATACTTAGCAGTTTCCTCACTGACAAAGTTAACTTTCTGTTCTCTTTAAAATTCTATACCTCGTCTGCAATTCTAGTATTGCATGTATTATACTGTCTTCCCTGGTAGACCATTTTACTTCCTCTGGTACAAGATGTGTCACATACTCTCCTAAATGTATTTTCTTCTATTTTCAGTCATTTTGTTGCTAACTGGCAGAGATAATTCAGGATGCAGAGTGGATTACAACTAGGGTGAATGCCCACCCACTTGCCCCAGAATAATTGCTATTCATGTGTACTTGCTTTAATGCCATTAATAATAAAACTTCCTTTCATTCTCCAAAAAGTGACCTGATTTGGATTATAAATTATATAGATATCCTAATAATAATTAACCAGACAAATCATTCCGTATTTTACAGCACCAGCGTAGGTAATTACGGTGGCTTCCAAACTTTTTGAGCAAAACTCATAAGGAGAAATCAATTTTTCATTATGATGCAGTATTCTCAACCCCCCCACACCATAAAATCAAAAGATTCAGAAAAGAATACTTGGATTTTTCAAATCTAATCTAGGCTGTTTTTAATTTTAAAAACTTCAGACATGACACATAAATTTGATTTCCTGATCCACAGCTTGAAAAACACCAATATCTTAGATGTGTTTTGAGGTCATAGAACATTCCTTCTGATTCTTCTCCTTCATTGGATGATCTTATGCCAAACTTCACTAAACAACACTCTCCTGGTCTTTAAAATAAATGTTAGTACTACTTCAAGGTGGTGGAGAGAGTTAACAGAGGTGATGTGGTCAGTGAGCCCGGAGTCTAGTAGATAATGAATGTTAATTTCTTGAGTTTCTAAACCGATAGGATCAGTGAAGTTCACAGATTTTTAGCAGTGAAACATATTTTTCTGAATCCCTTGCCCTCAAAAGTTGGGTCAGAGTTTTGTTTAACACTGATAATGCATCTTCAAACACTCTGTCTTCTGTGTTCAATGACTAGAGTCACTTTTTGAACTACCCAGATCAAACCAATGAGGGTGGTACCTGCAGCTTCTCAAAAAAGAAAAAGAAAATCACGATGATGATTAAAAAACACTTTTTATTGAGGGGCAGAGGGTGGTAAGGATATATTATAATAATAAATACCACAAACAGAGCCTGGACTTCAATCTCTGCTCTCAAACTAACCATTTTCACATTTAACTCTGTCCATTAGTAGAATAATTTTGAAAATTAACCTTGGAAATAAAATAGTAAACAGAACATAGTTTTCCAAGCAGTGATATATTTGTTTTCTATTTTAGATGTGGAAGAATATAAACGAGAATCCCCTTTCATATCTGAGATGTATATATCTTTCTGATATATCAGAAAGAGAGAGCAGCAGATTCTCCAATATATATCAGTCACATGAGCAATAAGAGAAGGTGGAGCCCAAGCAAATGTGGCCTTTTGTCTGATAATCCAGACAAACCAAAGAAGCAATGAAGCTAAGCATTGTGTCTGTGGGCTGCCCAAATTTGTAGTCCTCTGGTCTTCATTGTGTTAACGTGGGGACAGCATTGGTTTGCATCTGCTGAACCTAAGGAGATCTCAGCAGGGATGGAGGCAAGCCAGCTCAAGTCTTTCCACAGTCTGAGCCCCTGGACCCCAGGCCAGTAGGGGAACCCTTCGGCAGAATACACAGTTGGTATCCTAATGCCATATAAAAACTCAAAGGTCATTTTGTCCGCTGATTCTCATGTTGACTCTTTCAACTCTGTTTTGTTCCATGTTGTTACACCTTGATGGGTTTTTACTCTTCAAGAAGTACTTTTAAATAAGCTTGTAGGCAGGGTCCCATTTTTTTCCTGGTTAATTCTGACTCCTTAGGTAGTGCTCCCTGCAAAGTGGCTCAATAAATAGTGCTGATGATTTACCGAATAAGTATTTCTTGAGCATCTGGTGACCAAAATAAAAATAGTTACTATTGAGCTCCAAATCACCAAATCCATTGATCATTTTTTGACACCTTAGTGACCTCCCAGGGCCTGCTTCCACTTCCTGGACACACTGCTTGACTCTGTCTGACAAGCTTTCCCCTTTCTTTTGGCCATTATTCAACAACTGTAAAGAATTGACTCTGTCCTCAAAAGCACATAGCTAGTTGGAATTAGAGCCAGGACTAGAACCCAGGTCTTACATGTAATTGAAGATCAAGAAAGAGCCAAACCTTGATGTTTCTATTCATGGAGAGGGAACCCAGATGGACCTACTCACAGTAGACGCTTCCAAATCAAAGAACATTACCTCCCTCAGGACATTGTTAGGGCACTGTCTAGCTAGAAGATATTCAGAGGAAATTCACCCCTTTACCTGCCCTAGGGAAATGGGAAAATTCAATGCAATCCATGCTGGAAATGTTGCTTAAAGTGTTCTTTTAAAAGGCCCTTCTGTCCTTATTATGACTGTAAGGCTGCTGAGTCTGCCCAAGCATATGAGGTTGCAAAGAATTTTTTTTCAGACCTTGCATTCTTCATAAAATGAAAGGATTCTTGGCACATAGTTGGCAATTACTATCTAGGTTTTCTGCATAACATAGGTTTTTTAACCAAGCTTTTAACTCAATAGACATCAGGCTTCAGTGAAAATACATGTGGCCTAACACGAGCAGAAATAAACACAATTCTTACCAATTTAGCTGTTGACAAAAGCATGTGATTTTGTTGCTTGGGGCCAAAGTTTTAAGAGTGGGCTCTGATTTCTTACAGGCACATCCCTCATTTATGTGTGCAAATAGGGTAATTAAGGGTCCAATTACCAGATTTGCATTGGCAAATGGGGGCTTTGTGTGGATAAAATTCTCCATAGTTTGGGACCAGCTGAAGCTTAGATCTTTTATTTTTAAATCAACCCTCCAACAATAACACAGGCATGATGAAGGTCCCATCTTGCCTCAACCTAAAGCCATGGCTGAAGACTTTATTTCAGTGATTCAGTGAAGCTTGAGAGCCAGTCAGGATCTTGAGCTTTTTCTTCTGTACTTTCCTCTCTGAAAAACAACTAAGCATTTTAAGTGCTTTCAAATTGACTTTTTTCCCCCTGCTAGCTCTGTAGAATTGATTACTAAAGGTGAAATACCTGTAAATATTCTTTATGAAGATTTAACCAGGTGTAGCCACTAGGTTAAGAGACCAGTCATAAAACAATTTTATTCTTTTCTCCCCTAATTCTTGGGTGACATCTAAGACAGGTCCTGTGACTTTCTCAAACTTCAGGTGAGAAGTTTTCTAGATACTCTTAGTCACATGGCCAGTCTCATGGCAGTAATTAGATATTTTCCCTGGGTTCAATTCCAGTCAAGAAAGAGGAAGTCTACTTCTTCCTACGTCTCTCAGTGAGTGTAGGTAAAAATCCTAAATGGAATATTGGAGCCTGAAAAGTTAATGGGAAAGAAACCAGAACTCAAAGTACCACTAAGCTAGTCATGAGTTTACCATTTTTTCCCAATTGCATCTCCTACTTCACACCCAAAAATAGCTGGAAGCCTGGGACAGACAGAAAGAGCTCCAAGAGAAGCCCTTTAATTTTTGTCTGGAGAGGGAGAAAGGTGGCCCATGGGGTCAGATAGAGGGGAATGACATTGTATTTGGTCTTTCTTTAATGGCCTTGGCTCCCAGGCAATTGTGTGTGGCTAGTCAGGCACCCAAAACTCCAAAGAAGTAGAGCCCTGTCTCACCAGAGAAGCTATAGGGGAACATTCACATTGGTTTTTGTCCTCTTGCTCTCCCCTTGCAACTTGATCCTGGAGGCAGAGGGAGGTACTTCCTCTCTTCCTTTGGCCTTTAATTTGCAGAGGAATCAGAAGCTTTGGATCACATTTTCCCCCAAAATATTCCTCCACTGCACTGACCACAAAAACAAACTTTTATCTGTATATTTTCTATCCAGGACAAAGCCTCCCCTTTCCAGAAATGCTTTACTTGTACCTCTGCTATAATAAGCTTTTGTTTTAATAGTGTCAATTATCTCTGGTTCATGGGCAGCCCTGTTCTGTAGATTCATTCCCAGTCTCCAGCGCTTGGTCTAGTGCTTTCAATACATGTGTGAAGAAATGGTCGCATTGGTTGTCCTCTAAATGAAATATCCCAAGAAATATTAAAAGATATGCATTAAATATCAATTAAGCATTGAAAACACCTAAACAAAAATGAATTTATAAGTGTGTCTATGAAAATGTATGACAATTTTACTATAGATTGGCTGCCACTACAATTTATTGCCCAAACTGGGGGGTGAGAGTGAAAAGAAAAGAGGGGATAACAATGAAAAGACAGTATTTAATTTAAACAGATGCAGACTGGAACATATTATAACCTTTGTCATAGACACAGTGGCAAATGCCATTTCAGCTCCTGTCGGGTTTCTTCATGCTTTCTCCTCCATGCTTATTTCTGGACATGTACATATGCGTGCATACCCTTTGGAAATGTATACAAGGGGGATCTAAAAAAAACAACAACCCAGAATTACCTTCTACAGCCCTGGTAGTACAGGATTGCCCCACTAGGTGAGTGTTCTAGGAATTCATCTGTATCAGTGCACCAGCTGGCATTGTCGTGAGAGGCTGTTGTTCAGCTTTGGTGAATTTTTTTTTTTGAAGACTCTTTCAACACGTTTGTCCATTTCATGATGGGCGATTTGCGAGCTCACCTGGCCATACTGTGCTGAGTGTTCAGCAGTTTTTGACTAAAAAAACAGCATGACTCCTGGGGCCCCACCACCCCTATTCAACCGTTCTTTCCCTGAGGAACTTTTTTTTTGTTTCTGTGGAGGAATAATTTCCTCAAACGGAAATATTTTGCTGATGTGGAAGAGGTAAAACAAAAAATGGCAGAAACACCAAAAGGCATCAAATCGACAAGTTCAAAAACTGTTTTGAGCAGTGGAAAAAATATCTCAATAGGCGTATTGCATCAGATGGAGACTGCTTTGAAGGTGACTGAAGTTATTACATGTCAGAATAAATACACAGCTTTTTATAAATATAAATTACGGTTTTTTGGGGTCCCCCCCATCATATTTTGATCTCATGTCATGTGTTAGACTAAGCCAACTAAGGAAGAGAAAAGTGGGAAACTAACATTGCTTACAAAATTATCTTTATGTAGCTTCCACCTTTCTTTCTTTGTTTCTTACCTTCTTCCAAACACAATTTTTCCCAACCAGAAAGGACAATTTCCCATCATCTTGCTTTGATTTCAAGTTTTAATTAGTAGATGGAACATTGTGGTTAAGCATTCTGACTTTTAGAATCATTCTCATGGGTTCATGTCTAGGTTTTACTATTTACTATCCATGTAACTTTAGCTCTCTTTTTAAAGATTTTATTTACTTATTTTTAGAAAGAGAGGAAGGGAAGGAGAAAGAGAGGGAGAGAAACATCGATGTGAGAGAAACATCAGTTGGTTGCCCCTCACACACACCCATCCTGGGGAATGAACCTTCAATTTAGGCCTGTGCCCTGACCAGGACTCGAACTGGCGACCTTTCACTTTGCGGGACAACACTCAACTAACTGAACCACAGGGGTCAAAGCTAACTTCATCTCTCTTGTACTCGGTTTCCTTACCTATAAGTTGAAAACAGTAATGGCATATAATTTCTGAGGTATGTTGTGAGAATTTAATGAAATAATTTGCATAGAAGTGCTTAGCTAAGGTAAGAGGTCAATAAATGTCAGCTCTCCTGAGAATGACCATATAATTTATTGTCTAATCTGGACACTTTTTAGATTGGGACAGCAGACAAAACATCATGGTCCTTGGTCTCAGGAAGCATAAAGATAGAGTGATAATTAATTACCAGAACAGAATAAGACTAGTCTTCAAAAGGCTTATAAGCCAGGTCTTCCAACAGCAGTCTTGTAGTTTTTCTCTTACGCATCACTGTCTTGTTTTTAAACTAGTCAAAAGGCTCAATCTGAAGAGAAAAGAGAGGGCATATTTTTATCTTTTATTTTAGATCAGCAGTTCTCTAAATTGGCTGCACATTTGAAATCCCTGATTCCAGCGTGCAGCCGAAGTTGTGAGCTACTGGTTTAGAGCAATTCTTCTCAAACTTTAATGTGCATACAAATAACCTGGGGTCCTTGCTAATGTGCACTGTTAAATAACAGGTGTGGGGCTGAGGCCAGTTGCTGCTGCTGCCGCCGCCGCTTCATGGAGCACATTCTGAGTAGCAAGAGGTGTGTGTGTGTGTGTGTGTGTGTGTACACGTTAAGTGCATCGCACTGGCACATATTCCAGTGAAGGCTGTTACTGTTCTCCCTAAAAACCAAACTTGTCTTCTCTCTGAGTTTCGAACATAGCATGGCATACTCAGCCAGAGGATATTTTCCCTCCTGTTCGTGGAGTATTCCTGATAAACACCAGGACCCTCACCTGCTGACTCATATGCTCAGAACCCCTCTTCGGCTATTAAGACAGTTCCGTTTGCTGTTAGCTCAGGTTCCTGCTCAGATGTGCTTGTGCTGCTTGCAGTGGAGGGGCTGCACTGATAATGGCATCTGAGGGCATTCAATTAGCACATTTCAGGTTTCTCTGGTCATAGACACCTCATAATTTCTTCACTAATGCAGCTGGATCTTTTTCTTTTTCCAAATCATTAGACATTCCTTCCATGTTACTTTTCACTTTCCACCCTGTAGTGGATAAGATTCTATTTTAATACCATCTCAACACATCTCTGTGTTAGGGTAATTTAGGAAGAAACCAGGTGCTAACTTATCTTTTTAAAAGAAAAGTTTCATTTAAAAAAAAAAATCCCACTAAGACATTAATCCTGCCTTCTGTCTTTACATGAATCCAAGTCTGCTGCCTTCGTATTAATGAATGGGTATGACAAAGCTACGTCTGGAGATGGCAGCTGAGTCTTAGAAGATGGGGAGGAAAAATGGCGGGGTAATGAGAAAAGGCTCCTCAGGTTCAGGCCTGCAAAACAGAAGGTAAAAACCACTGCCTTTGTAGAAAGGGCAGAGGTGGTGAGTTCCTTATTTTGTCATAAATCCTGGCATCTGAGGAAGGAGGAGCTCAAGTGGGCAAAGGCCTGATCTGGTGATGTGTCCTCTGAAGTCAGTTGGGTAAAAAGATGCCGTTTCAAGGCTTCTCAAACTTTAATGTGCACAGAAGTCCTCTGGGAATTTTATTAAAACTGCAGATTCTCACTAGTAGGTCAGGGTGGGATCTGAGTCTGCACCCCTCTAATAACAGTGTCAGTGCTACTGACCCAAGACCGCTCTTTGGGATGCCCGGCTCTACAAGCAGCATCTAGGACCACAGTCCTCGGCCTTGGATTCTCATTAGAGTTATCCAAAAAGCTTTTAAAAACCCAATGCTCAGGCCTTACCCTAGACCTGTTATTAAATCAAAAATCCATGGTGGGAAACCCAAGCATCAGTAATTTTGAAAGCATCTTGAGTGATTCCATTGTTTGGCTTTTTGCAGAATATTGTATAGTTGGATGCATATAATATGTAACCTGTTCAGATTGCCTTTTTTCACTTAGTAATGTGTATTTACCTTTCCTCCCTGTCTTTTTATGGCTTCACAACACATGTATTTTTATTACTGAGTAATAATCCATTGTCTGGATGTATCATGGCTTATTTATCCATTCATCTACTGAAGGACTTCTTGCTTGCTTCCAAACTTTGGCAATCATTAATAAAACTGCTATAAACATTTGTGTGGAGGTTTTTGTGGACATAAGTTTTCAAATTGTTTAGGTAAATAACAAGGAGCGCTGTTGCTTGATCATATGTGTTAAGAGCATGTTTAGTTTTGTAAGGAACTGCCAAATTGTTTTCCAAAATGTCTGTATCATGCATTCTGACCAGCTATGGGAATGTGTTGCTAGACATCCTCGCCAGCACTTTGCGTTGTTGGTTTTTCGGATTTTTGCATTTCTGATAGGTGGTATCTCATTGTTCTAATTTGCCTTTCCCTGGTACACATGGTGTCGAGCATCTTTTCGTATGCTTATTTGCCACCTGTATATGTTCATTCTACATATATATATAAGAACAATTTCATCATCCCAGGTGGAGTGGTCCTCAACAAATGAGTGACAGGAAATGATGTAAAAATGCTGTAGTTTCACCCTAGCAGGTGTGGCCCCGTTGGTTGGAGGCTTATCCTGTAACTGAGGAGTTACAGGTTCAGTTCCCAGTGAGAGCACATGCCTGGGTTGCAGGTTCCAGCCCCGGTCTGGGGCACATATGGGAGGCAACCAGTCAATGTTTCTCTCTCTCCCTTTCTCTCTCCCTTCACTTGTCTCCAAAAGCAATGAAAAAATGTCCTTTGGTGTGGATTAAAAAAAAATTTTTTTAATGCTGCAATTTTCTCAGACCTTAGGTGAATAACTCTGAACATGTTGCTCTATTCTGTTACCCAGATTTTTTCCATGGGATTAGGGTCTATTTGCCCACAGTGGTAATTGGCCTATAATGCATCATTTACAAATTGCCTTCCCTTCCCTCTCTCACTTCCTCACTCCCCTTTTGGTATTTCCTTCTCCTTCCAAATAGACTAGCTTCATTTGAATCCTTGTCTGCTTCTGAGGAACCTAAATAGGACAATCCTAGTGCAACAAGAACTCAGGGTATGAAGAAAGCAAGTTTGGCTAGGCAGAAAGATGAGTGGGCAAGCCCTGTTTCAGGGCCTAGGGCATGTTAAATAAAAGAAAGTTAGGAAAGATAAAGAGAGGAGGTCAGGTGTCAAGATACACATTTCCTTCACTCTTGGTCCTCCACTTAAGAGGATAATAGAAATGGTCAGATGGGTCCAGGAGACCCCCCCGCACCGTCAAGGTTAGCCGCCTACCTCCCTAGACATAGTGAAGATCTTAGGAACAGTCCCATACTCATCTCTGCACCATGTCCTTATGGAACAGGAATGAAAAGACACAATTGCTGGCATAGGAATTGGAGGGATAAGCATGAGAAAGTGGGCTTGCTTTGCCTGGCCTGCACCTGGCATTCAGGGTATCCAAATGTACCTACATGTCCTGATATGGGAACACAAAGGTTCAGAGACAGGAAGTGGGCTGGAATACTCCTTGGGATGGTCGAAGTCAGCAGGTGTGAGGAATTCATAAACAGAGTCGATAGACAAGGACCACAGCAAGAGGCTCCTAATGGCCAGTTAGGACCTGGATGCTCACCAGTCCAAGCAGCCGGCGAGAGCAACCGTCGCAGTGCAGAGCCCTGCAGGGATCCAGAAGTTACCATGTGGTCTGGACTCCCCAGTCTCCGGGGGCGCTAGGCACATGAGATGCAGACACCATCTTCAAAAGGAGCAACGAATGGAAAAGAAATCTGAAAGACTGAGCATATATCCGAGAGACACCACACATCCGAACAGACTTGAAACTGGAAGGAAATGAAAGACAATTTGGCAAGTCTGAGCTTTAAGGTTGCTTCCCCATGGAAGGATCGTGTAGAAGAAGATTTGATCAGCTATATATAAAAAAACTGAAGTTTTTTGTAAATCTGAGAAACAATGTAAGAAAATATATAACCCACTACATCAAGATTAGAGGTAGTGAATATAAAGCATGACATCGGGCACCTGGCCCATGGTAAGAGCTCAGTAATTGGTGGCTGCCATCAGTGACACCATACCCAACGATCCGAGTGGCCCTCGTTATAATAAGAACTTGTAGCTCTTCCAGGGGGAGCAGAAGGAATCCCCTCTTAGTTCTATTGTTACTCTTTAAAAAAATCCCCAGTCCGAGAAGAGCATAATGTGCAGGATACTAAATAATGGTTCTTTAATTAGACAGAGCCCTAGATTGGCTCTGGGGCATTGGTTGATTAAAAGTATGAGGCAAGTCTGTTCCAAATCTAAGAGTTTGATTTGACTGACTAGTATTGAAGAGTTTGTGTTAGAACTCACTCATATTGAAGAGCTGATCTTCAGGTCACCTAAACCAGCCTGAAGCCTCCAAAGGACTAAACCCCAAGGCCACTAGCTTGCTATTTCTTCCGTTAGTTTTAAATTCAGACCACAAGAGGCAAAAAAAACAACAATAACAAAGGCCATAATAGGCAGCTGAAAGATTTCATTCTGTCCAGTTCCTTGCCTTCTTGTTACTAAAGGCAGATTTAAAATGCATCATTTTCTTTGACATATGTAGAGTACAGTCACCTTGCCTACCAGATTCAAAAAGGGCAAAAGAAAAGTGAGTGAGGGGATGGGCTTATGGGAAATTTGCATATACATTTCCATTAGAGTTAAAGACATTTAAATCCACATTACCCTGGACCACAGAATAATGAATGCACCATTATGGACAGGGCTTAGCGTGTGTTGCTGCTGCATTTGGCAAGTTCAAGTCTTGCTCTGGGTGTAATATTTTGTGACTCATTTTTCCTCAAGCATGGAGTAATAGGCTTTAACTTCGCTAAGCTTTTCTGCCAGCCCTTCGCCCCCTGCTGTTCCATTATATTGAACTTGTAAGCAGGACGCTCTGTCCGGCTCACCCAGATTACCGTGGCAATACGGCCCCGCTGAGGGGCTGGTGTCAGGATAAGTGTTAGGGAGGGAGCTCCCCATCTTGGCATGCTGTTCTCATCTTATTAAATTCAGCTTTGTGGAAGCAGGGAGCCTGCCTCTCAGTCACACTGGCTCAAGCCTGATCCAACTGCTACTGTCAGACAATATGAAAATAGGAACCACCACAGCTAATGGCAGGTGCTGCTTCACAGCTGAAAAAAAAAAAAAAGAAGTCTGAGGGTTTTTATTATTATTATGATTTCATGAGCCTGTGTGAGTGTGTCATTTTACTCTTTTAGACCTTCACTGGACTGAAGGCCTGATTCAAAAAGCCTCATGCTTTTGAGAAATGAAACAAGTTTCCCCGCTTTCAGCAGTGGTAGGTTCACCTTAGAAGACTGCTTTTTGTCTGCGTTCTCTGCTCCAGGGTCCAGTGGATCTCAAGGAACTTCACGTTTAAATTTTAAAAATAAATAAGTAAAAAGTGTTTTTAAGTGTCTGGGAGTCAGGAGCATCCTAAAAAATCTTCCACATAAAATAATTTTAGGTTTGTATCTTAGTGTAACAAGGTGGCCAGGCTCTGGTTAGAGGTATAGAACCATTGAACAAAGTGGAAAATCCAGCTCTGAAAATAAATCATTGTGTGGATTCAAAAGTCCCCGTCTTCACTCTAAATTTCTGCCTTAACATATATTTTGGTTACATATTGCTACAGAACAAACCACTCCAATACTTAATGGTTTGAACAGACAGCCATTTTATTATTCTGTATATTCTGTGGGTTGTCATTCCAAAGAATGGATACTCCAGTGAACTAAACCAGCATAAGCCTCAACGAGGACTGAACTCAGAGGCCACTTGCTTGCTCTTTCTCCCATTAGCTTTATTTATATTTTTGAGGAATTAACAGTCAGTTTTACCGGGCTCAGCCCAGGAGTCCATGAGTCTTGAGGGCCTCTGTCTGTCTGTCAGTTTTCTTCTCCACGTCCTTTTCGGCCTGTTTCCGTAGCTCCACGGAGCTGCTTTTTCTTTCGGTAATGGATCTTCTTCCTCTTCTCCTATAGAGTGGCTGTGGGCTGTGACTTCCTAGTACTTCCAGGCAGCCTCAGGAGCCTGGTACCCCAGGCAGGGAGACAGGATGGAGGGGGCGGGGTTGAGGAGGCGGGGAATAAAGTCCTAAGGAAACGGGAGCCTGGATTGCGGTGGCCCTGAGAGAGGGGTTCATACCCGTCTCAGAGGATCCTGGAACTTTAATAATCCAATTTTTCTCACCAAGCTTAAAGCACCCGCCCCGCTATAAGGGCGCAGTGCTCCTCCGGGCATCAGCTAAGCCATTGGCATCATCCACACGACCCCAGTGGCTTCCGCAGACCATCGTGAGAAAAGCCATGACCTGCTCTCCCATTAGTTGTAAATAGGCTTTGTTAGCTGGTTCTCCTACCGATCTCACTTAGGGTCTCTCTGGAGCTGTAGTCAGGTTGTGGGTAGGGCACAGGCACTTACGATTCTTCACTCCCACACCTGACTGACTGGCACCTTGGCAAGGACACTTAAGGCTGGGGCCGCAGCTGGTGGGGGCAGAGGGTAGGGTTGCTGGTTCTCTCTTTCTCTCCTTCAGTTGGTCTCCTCCACGTGGTCTCTCTAGCAAAGTAGCTGAACATCTTACTGCTGTTGTGGCTCAAAGCCGCTGGACCATCTTACAGGCTTAGGGCTTGGAGCTGTCCTGGTGTCATCTCCCCTGCATTCAACAGTTGAAGGGGTCACAGGCCCAGCCCAGATTCAGTCTCTGAGCGGACTATACCAGGGAAGGAAGACTGAGGTCGCTCTTCACTGGGGAACATCTTTGGACACCAGCTAACATGTCATGTTACATACAAGGGGGAACCCCCCCCCAAAAAAATGGAATTTGTTTATAAAATATTGTGTATTTATTCTGACATGTTTAAACTTGAGCCACCTTCAAAGACTTATTCTCCATTTGATACAGTACACGTATCAAGATGTTTTCTCCTCTTCTCAAAACAGCTTTTGAACTTGTCAATTTGATGCCTTTTAGTACTTCAGCCCTTTTATGTTTTCCACATCTTCCACATCAGCAAAGTATTTCCCTTTGAGGAAATTTTTCATCTCCAGAAATTAAAAAAAAAGTTGTTTAGGGAAGGATCAGTTGAATAGGGATGGTGGGACCCCAGGGGCCATGCCGTTTTTTTAAGTCAAAAATTGCTGAACATTCAGCATGGTGTGGCCAGGTGTGCTCATAAATCTCCCATCACGAAATGGGCAAACATGTTGAAAGGATCTCCAAAAAAAATTTCACTGAAGCCAAATGCAGCCTCTCACAACAATACCAACTGGTACTCTGATACAGATGGGATCCTAGAACACTCACCTAGTGGGGGAAGCCTGTACTACAAGGGGCCTGCCCTCCAGAAGATAATTCCTGTTCCTGTGCTTTTTTAGGTCTGCCCTCATACTTAGCCTTCAGCCCCCAACAATAATCTAATGATGTCATCAATCCTGTGTGACATGCCTTTTTGCATAGATAATTTAGTCAGTTCTTTAATTTTCACTGAGTATAAGTTTTAAACTTATTGGCTTAGCTCTTTATGAAATAGAATCCCCCTTACAGCATAAAGTTTATTTTGAGATAGTCGAGACTCCAGTTAGTTAAGGTGTGTGATTGGAGAGAACATGAGAGTAGGTGTTGGAATGTAGAAACCAGTTCACTAAGAGCTTGAGCCAGAATGAAGCTATAGATATATCTTTTCAACATCTTCCTTAAAAAGCAATGTTGAGTATATTAGGCCTAATAATCCAGAGATTTGAACGAGGGAGATTCTTGGAACATAGTGACCAAATGCAGCCCTTCAACTTCATCACCATTTCCAATCTGTTTGCTCCTCCTCCACCCAGGAAGCTGCTCCAAGGTGGAAGGAGCCTGGTACCCAGTTTCCATACTGAGAAGTTCAATGAGCAAGAAATTAACTTATATTGCAGTATGTTAATTCAGTGAGATACTGGCATCATTTGTGAGAGCAGCTCTTCCTACCCTGACTGATACAGCAGGCACTACTTCTTACAACTTTCTGTAGAACTGCCAAAGATTTTAACTGTTGCTTCTCACATGCTCAGTAAATAGTTGTTGAATTGATGGTCATGGAATAAGTAATTGGTTATAAAAAAAGGTATAGGTTGAGGAGTAGAAAAAAAATTGATTTCTCTATTATTTATAGAATGCTCGGGCCTGGCCCATGGTAGAAGACGTAATTTTAATTTCCTTTCCCACTGGGTTTGAAATTTCTCTCCTCTCTCAAGGGCCTATTAAGAGCTGGGAAAGCTAGGGAACGTGACATCCAAAGGTTATTTATTAGCAGTCTGTTTTGTTTCTCCTAGAGTCTAATTTCTCTCCTTTAAAAGATTTTACTGCTATAAGGAGCGGTATCTGGTACAAAAAAAAAAATCAAAACCAACTCACATAATAATTATATTTGAGAAGGTATTTCCTGGGCTCTAGTTGAATCTGGGAATGAATTTCTCTGGCCCTCTAAACATCAAAAACAGAATGAATTTTGAAAAGTGCTGTGCAGCCTAACCCCACTTATTTACTGGTTCTCACCTCCTTAATAATCCACAAACTCAATAGTTCTCACCGAAGACCCAGCAGTCTCACCCTGCTTCGCCACCAAGATTTCATAGCCAAGAGCTGTAATGAGGTCTCCTGCAAGTGCAGCTCCCGTTATGTTTACCAAATATGTTATGGTATCTTTACTGATAGACTCTTGTCAACAGCGTGTGTATATCTGGGCACAGTTTACAGGGTGATTCTGTAAACTTACATCTTTTTTTTCTTTCCAATTAATCCTCCCTCCCAAGAAATGTGCTAATCTGTACTGGGCCTCCTTGTCGTTGGGGTGAATTATCTGAGTTTTACTGTTTCCAAAAGCATTTTGCATATTCATACAGTGTTACTGTTCAGATGTATAATATTAATCCAGAGTGGGTTTCAAGCCAAAAGTAATTAATTCTTTTTCAGATAAATCAATTAGAACTAAAGTAGAAACTCTGCTGGTTTTTGCCTCATGACTTCTAGAGAAGTGTAGGCAACATACAGTGAGCTGATAATTATGTTAGATCCTTTACAAAGTTGTACATTTTCTGATTTACCTGAATAGCAGTAAGCTAGTCATAGCACATAGAGATGAGGGCATGTCTGGCTTCAAGGAAATTCAATATGAGAAATTAGGCTTATGAAGGATTTAAATTATGAGGCAATTATTTGCATTACAAATTAATGATTTGCTTCACAGGAGGTTGGTAATTTATTAGTAATTTGACCAAAGAGGCCGAGAGGTTAATTTAAAGTGTGGCTCAGAAACTTTGTCTTTAAAAATACATTATAGTAAATATTTTAGGCTTTGTGGGCCTTATAGTCTCTATCACAATTACTCAATTTTGCCTTTGTAGGGTATGTCTGGAGTAAAACCAGACATAGATAATTAAATAAGTGAGTAAGCATTAAATAAATGAATAGTGTGTTCCAGTAAAACTACATTTGTGAATGCTAAATTTAAATTTCATATAATTTTATTATATCATGAAATAGTCTTATGATTTTTTTAGCTTTTGAGCCGTACAAAATTGTGGGACAACTGGATTTGGCACATGAATTACAATGTGCTGACCCCTGACTTAAAATGTTATGAGCAAGTCTCAATTGGCATCAGAATGAAATTAAGGTAAAACACTTGACATCACAGAGTGTAATAAAGTGAGGAATCAATGTAGATCATTGGTTGAGAACGTAGTATTAATTGCTGGACGCTTTGGCAGTGTGGTACAGATGTGAGAAAACAGGCCAAGAGAGATCCAGTGACAGACACCAGGGCCCTGGGAGCTGCTTTGGCTCAGCCTGTAAGAGATGTCATCGGCGTCTTCTCTTCTCTTTGCTCAGGGCTCATGCTGAAGAGTTGATGGGGTTTTGAATAGTTTCAGCCTCCTCATTTTCCACCTTAACGGTCTGCCTTAGACAGGATAATTTTTAGCCATGGGTAGCTTGGAACACCAAGACAGAGTCCCAGGTCTCACCTCTATAGATTCAGACCAGAAGTTATGGGATGGAGCCTTGAAATCTGCATGTTTAGCAACCCACCTAGAATATTATGATGAGGCCCTACAGCTGGTGGGCAAAGAACTGAGTGCTCTCTTTTCTAGTCCAACTGGGGCTTTTGTCTTTTCTTAGACCATCTTCCACCTGTTGCTCTTTCTCATACCTTGGTGTATAAGACTCAGCTGTGGATGGGGTTTGGCTTCTCTTCAGGGGACAGCTTATGAGACAGAAGCTCTGTGTATCCTTATCCCCCATCCCCACTGCAGTTAAAGTAGCCTTTTCAAAATACCGCACTGCCCGTGTTGATACCCTGCTAAACCCTTCATTGGTTTTCTTTGCATTTGCGATTAAGGGAAACTCCTTAACAGGACCTGCTCAGTTTGGTTCCTCATCCCACCCACATTTTCATCCTGCCCTTGGTACCGGTCACACTGACTGCTTTTGTCTCCACATCTTCTTTACACCTTTTCCCACCACAGGGGCTTTGCACTTGCGGCTCCTTCTTCCTGTTCTGCTTGGCCGCCTCCTTCTCCTGGCTCATGTCTGCCCAGGCTTCCCGTTTCACTTCACACGGCACTTCCTCATGAAAGCTGTTACAGAGTATGCAGAGCAGGTGGCTCTTGTCCGAGGAGCAATTTTACATTTGCTTTTGTGATTCTTTGACAAAGGCCTGATTCTTCCACTAGACTGTGAACTCCATAAGCCAGGGTTCAAGTTAGTAATTTGGCTCACATTTGTGTCTTCCAGTGCCCAGCATATTGCCTGGATCAATAGTTACTTGTTGAGTGAGCGAACAAGACGATGAGTGAGAGAACACTGTGGGTTATGTACCATGCTCCAGGCAATTAGAAAAAACAGAATAAGTGTTCTGCAACTATAAGGGACACCAAGCCTCCATATGAAGCCAGCAGTGAAAAATCAGAGAGGGCTTCATGGCATCCTGCTATACCCCAAATGAAAGGAGATTGATCCCCAAACCAGGATGGCACCACATTTGAAAATAGCACCACTGCCAAGACCAGAAGGAAGAAGGGCCGTGGCCCCAACCACAGCTGACAAATACAGAGGAGAATAAGTGTGAAGGAGGAGAAATTTCTTTAGAATGAAGATTATAGTAAAATTATGGTTACCAAATGCCAAAGGAAAGAAAGAGAATGAGATAGCCCAGACTTTATGTGTCTAATTTGTTTGACAGGAAATGTTGGTGGATATATACATTTTTGGGGAAAGTTGAGTCTAAGGGTTTGAATGTGCTCTACCAAATTCTACTGGGAAAAAATCAAATGGTGAGCTGACCTGATGTCTGGTTAAATACCTGATTTTAGAATTTCAACTTTTTACTAGTAGGTGCAATTACATTTGTGCTCTGAAATATTTTTAACCTGTTTTTCATGTAATATTGTCATTAAGCATACATGACTACTATGGAAATGTAATTTATTTATTTATTTTAAAAACACCTTGATTTTGAACATCATCTAGTGAACAAAATATAGTTATATTTGTCAAAATTTTTATTTTTTTCTAGGAAAGAAATCACTTCATTTTCTTTGTATTTAACACATAGTGGGTGTTCAATAGTGTTTATTAAATGTGTGATTAAAATATTCTGTTTGCTTATGAACAGAAAATAATTCTTTAGCTGAAGCTTAAACCACCATTTCACAAACTCAGAGAAGCATGTGTGTTGGAACGAAACCACTAGTCTCCTATTTCATCCTTTTAACTCATACAGGTTTTTTTTCCCCTAAATAGTGCAGGTATCTATTCTGTCCTTAAGGATTTTTAAGGTCAAATGTGTCATGGTCTTCCAGTGTAGCAAACCACCCAAAACCTGGCATCCTGGAATAACAGTACTGATTTAGTTCATATTTCTGTGGGTTAGCTACTTGGCCTGGGCTCAGTGGGGTCACTCTTCTGGACTCAGCCGGCCTCACTTATGTACCTGCGTCAGGTGTCAGTGAACTAGATGACTGCCTCCAGAGTTGGCTGGTACCCCCTGGAGCAAGGGGGTGACCAGGCTCTCTCATCCTCTAGCACTCTAGCTTAGGTTGCTGGTCAGCTTTCCAAAAACAAAAGCTGACATTGTAAAGTGTCCTGAGGTCTAGATGCAGAGCTGGCACACCTTCACTTCCACCACATTCCACTTGCCCACGTAAGCCACAGCTCACCCTAGAACCCCAGGTGGGAAAATAGCCTCTGCCTCTTGATGGCAGGAGACGCAAAGTTACCTCGAAAGGGCCATCAATTCAAGGAAAAGTGCAGGAGTGTGGTCATTTTGTAATCCGCCACACTCCTTGAGAACCCCGGGACTATTTGTCTATATCAAATCAAAAATCATGCTTCAGCTGAATTCCAGCTCGTTATATCCTTCTTTGATAATAATAAAGAACAATGTTCCTTACTCCCTCCAGTAGCTTTTCCTCAAGTTAATAGCATTAAATTCCCCTTCGGCTCCCTTGTATCTTTAAAAATATGTTTGATACTTATCTAGGCTGAAAAAATAAGCCTCTGAGAATGAAAGATAGTTATATTTACTAGATCCCTTTGAATCTTTTGAAAGTTCACCATATCTGAGAATAACTCCTAGCTTAGTCACTTATGCTAAATAATACCAATAACAATAGCTGATCCTTATATAGCTCGTATTTGTATCATGCGCCATTCTAAGTGCTTTACATTCAATCTCCATAACAACTCCCTGAGGCAGGTACTATAATTATCATTCCCACTTATAGGTGAGGAAACCCGAGTACAGAAGGGAGAAGCCAAGTTCACACGGACAGAAGCAGAGTGGAAATTTGCCTGCAGGCAGCCTGGCCTTGGAGCCCATGTTTTGAACCACTACAAAGGACCACCTTCTGTGTGACTTTGTACTAGTTACCCAACCTCTCTGAGCCCGCATTTCCACATCAGCAAAGTGGTGATGGTGATGCGTACCCACAGATGTGTGGTGAGACACCAATGAGCCTAGGTATCTGAAATATCTTGGAGGGCTGCAAATCACTGCAAAAATGTAAGACATTATTGTTATTTTTATCATTAACCTGACATGGTTATGTGCCTCACTAAGAATTTGAGAGGTCCACAGAATACATAAATCGTTATATGGTTCCTGTGTGCTATTTAAATAAAAGAACGGATGGTGTCTGTTTAAATGCAAATCAGTCGGCAGTGTTAACGAAGTCTACATCAGTGTGATTTTGGGTTAACTATTCTGGTTTGAGGTCGTATTTTCTCACCAAATGCCCTTTCTATAGTCTTTCTCTGATGATGAAGACAACTGCACTTGTGAAGTCTGAGGGAGGAATAGAGAACTATAGCTCCCCTTGAAGGCCGTACACCAATTTCCTTGTTTTGCTGGGAACTGTAGGGCCAAACTCATGTGCATTTTCTAATTGATATGTCTTCATCATCATGAACCCAATTTACAGCACTAGGCGTGCAATGTGTTATTTTTGGAGCAGTGCTGTATACACTGGAAAAAATTTGCACATGAGGGTAAAATAGAACAGACAACTGCTTTTGGGGACTGCACAGATTAGTACATCATTGCATACTAACAAAGTGCTAATTGCTCCTTTTGACCACAGGCCCAGTTTACAAAGCTTTTGCACAAATGTGCTCTGTGCACTAAATTACAAAACTAACACTGCATTATTTCTCAGTACAGCTTGCAAATTCTTGTAGGGCAGTATGTATTAGCATTAATTAAACCAGAGATATGGAGAGAGAGAGCCCTAGCAAGAGAGAGGGAGATACTCACAACTTAGAAAGTACAGACCAGATACTAATTGCTCAAGTTACACATGTTGCACTTGTTCAGGGATGATACTAGTAAAAGCAAACAGCATCGATTCTCAAGGCTTGTATTTGGAAAACACAGTTTCAAGTCCGTAGTGAATAGAAAAGTGATAATTAATAGCTAAAATAATAAACAGTGATTGGCCTTAGCTGTTAGGGGCTTTATCAAGTGTGTCTAATTCTTGAGGGAGTTGTTTGCATTAAAGATTCCAAATAAAGTCTCTCAACGCAGCTGAGAGAATCTGCCAAGTGGCAAATGAATGAGGTTTCATTTATGAAAAACATGAAAAATTCATGCAAAATTTCTTACCCTTCTCCTCCTTTCATTAGGTGTAGTGTTTGCATCCTTGTGTTTATTAAATACAAGTATAGGTTCATAATCTTATACCTTAGAGTTGATAATTTCATTATTTAATAAATTTTTTTTGAGCACCTAATATGTGGTGAGCACAGGAAGCATGTCCACAGTTTTTATCTTTGAGTGGTTCAGAATCCCTCTGGATATACGGATTCTATAAATGATCAACACTAGCAAGTAAGACAAATGTCTCACTCCTAGAATGTACAGAAGTATTGTTAGGGGAGCAGAAGGTGGGTGACCTTAGTCATCATAGCATTTCTGCCTGGAAGGACTGAGGAAAGCATGGAAGAACAGAGGACTTTCTTGTTGCACCTTGTGTGTAACAGTTGTGTGCAGGTGGCAGCTAGGGTTTGGACTGAGAGCAGTTGCGGGGGAGGCAGTAGTGTGGCATGGTATAACTGAACTTGGACAGTGGCAAGATAACAGAGAATGGAGAACAAATTTGAGAACCTTTGCAGAGGTCGACTTGAAAGGACTGGTTGCCTCTTGGTCCTGGCAGATGAGGGAAAGTTATCTCAGGGTTCTGCGGATGCTGGGTGAGGAATGTGCTAGGGAGGACAAGAGGAGAGCAGAATGAGAAAGAAGATATGTGGAGACTGTAGCAGGCTTGGTTAGTTCTCTGCCCACAGTCCCCTGGGATTTCTTTACCACTCCCATTCACACCAGCCACTGATGTGTTTTCACTCTGAGCCAATACTCAGGAGCATCCAGAATGTGGATTTCTGTCAGGAGTAACCTCTGCTTGATGAAACTCTTCTGTCTGCATGCACAGAGAGAGGGAAGTGGCTGGGGATTTTTTTAAGGGAATTGAGGAGCCTAGGATCAGCCCTAACCCAAAAACTGATTGATACAGCCATGGGATGTAAGAACTTTTCCATCCTTTCTCCTGCTTGCGACAGCTTTGATGTATGACCTACAGCCAGTTTTTCTAATTTTAGTATGCTTATGAATCACTTGAGGGATCTTGTTAAAAAATGCAGATTCCAGTTCAGTAGGGCTAGTGTGGGGTCTGAGATTCTGCACTTCTAATAAGCTGTCTGGTGATGTCGGTTCTTCTGGTCCTTGTAGCACACTTTGTGTTGCAAGGAATCGCCACTATCTCCAGAGTCCCCTGAGGCACTCAACCAAAGATACCCACGGAACTTTCCTGGTGTTACTTCCTCACTTAGCTTCTCTCTCCCCCTGGTCCCAATTCTCCTCGCTCCTGCTAGATTTTTAGGGGAAACATTCCTAATAAGTCACTTTCACAGGAATTCTCATCTCATTGTCGGCATATAGGGGATCTAACTTATGGCAGAGTCCATGAGTTTGACTTTGAACATGCTATATTTGAGGTGCCAAAGAAACACACAGGATGAAATGTCCGATAGGTAGCAGTCACTGGGGGTAATCATGCCTTCCTTCTTTCATTTCTCCCTTCCTAGTGTGCTGAGAACACGAACATTAAGCAGACCTGTGTTGTCTCGGGTTTGTCCAAGCAATTGAAAAGAACTTGTTTCTTTTGTTGGATTCTAGTTCAAATCTTTGAAAATTGGTTATCTATATGTATATGTGGTATATGTGGCAAGTCCCATCATCTGAGTGCTTCTCAAACATTCACGTGTACAAGAATCACGCATGGATCTTGCTATAATGCAGGATTCAGTTCCTTAGGCTTGGGGCGGGGCCTGAGAATCTGCATTTCTAACAAGCTTCCTGCTGACGCTGCTGTGCCGCTGGCCTGCAGACCACGTGGATACCACTTAGAGAAAGAAGGCTCTAAAACACGCTTCACTTATTCTGAGGTGTAATTTTCAAGGAAGCACTCTAAGACTCCATGAGACACTGATTGCGGCAGCACTAGTAGAAGTAGTAATCATAGCAGTTTAGTAATAGCTGACACTTATTATCGAAGTTGTTTTGCCAGCCAGCACATTGTTTCTGAGAGCAGAGGGCCTTTCTGGGAAACAGAGCCTAACATATTCTTTGCGGGGGAGCCACGGAAAGCAAGCAGGAAAGAGATTCCAAAAAGGTATATGAGGCAGCAGTGAATGAAGTAGCTTCCATGGGTGACGTCACAGTTGACCACCTATTAAAATTGCTGGACCGATTTCAAACCTCAGTTTAACTCCCACTTCATTTCACCCTGTGACTCAGCTTTGGGCCGTTGAGTCTGAAAATGACAAGGATGACTCAAGCTTTGAAATCTCTGTGATAATAGGAGACACCTCTTCCTGCCCGCAGCTATTTTTGTTTTCTTCCAAATGCTAAGAACCCACACCTTAAAAAATACATTATTGAAAAATACATAAAGAGTCTTCTGACTTGATCAATATAAATATTTCTCCAAACCTGATCCATTTCTAATTGAAAAAAAAACTGAAATAAGTTTCAGTTAACAATTGAAAGAGGAATGTATCACTGTATTTCCTTGTTTTCAGTAATAAAAAATTAAAATACGATCAGGCAGTTTTACAGTTGTGAAGGGCATCTGTTTTTAAATCGGGCTTCAACTTATGAACAACAAGATCGGCTATGGCTTTGCTATCTTATTAAATATCCAGCATCCCCCGTGAAGTGTGTATTAAGGCTACACTAAAAGTCACAGATTTAATAATTATAGCTTTTTAAGTCGAAGTGGGAGGAAGCAAGCTGAGTATCTGGTGGAGGTAACGTAATACATCTCTGGGCTATGAATTAACTTGGGGGAATGTGAGAGCAAACTTTTTTTGGTGTTACCATATGTGCGAAATAACCATGAAGGATGACTGTAATGAATCCAATTCTGAAAGCTCACTCTTCTGTAGAGAGGGTTTTTGTTGTCGTTTTTTTAAAAGAGCACACGAGATGGTAGTAAACTCAAGCAGGAGGGATCGGACTCAGACCGGTCAGTTATGTCTTTTCAGCCAATGAACTCAGAGCTGGAGGTGGGATTCTGACCAGAGGAGATAATACAATTGTTGGTTTTTAGAACAAGAAGTAGTCTCTCCTGTCATTGAGAGGAAAAATTAACTTATGAAGGTGACAGAAATTCCCAAACTGCAATTTGAGATAATAGGTGTTGTGGTTGAGAGAAATGAAAGGGCTCCTTTTTCAAATAAGCTTGGGAAACCTTGCGTGGTATATTTGCTTGTGGAGATTCACAAGACACCCAAACATACAAAAGGACCTGAGGGGCCCCATTTCTTGTAAAAGTTTGCTGAAAAAGGAATCTCACAAATTAGAACTCTATGAACTCAGTTCAGAAAATGGAAGAGAATTTTTGGAAAAGTACTTGATTGTGGAGGGGAGTATGGTCATTTGAAAGGTAGGTCAAGTTTCCAACTCAAAAGAAGCTAAGAAGAAGCAGTCAATTGCTTGACTTTAGGTACTTATGAAACAAGTACTCTGGTAGTGGTTGTGTGGTGGTGAGGGGTGCAGTTTCCTACCCCCAGTTTCCTTGTAAATGAAGTGTCCATTTCTATTTGTCAAAAGTCTTTTGAAAATCTGTTTTCACCTACATCTTAGAGGTAGAAGGATGGTATTTTTAATGAAATTCTATATTTAACTTTATTTTTTTATTGTCGTTCAAGTAGAGTTGTCTGCATTTTTCCATCACCACTCTCCCTCACCCCATGTACCCCCACCTTCCACCCTCAATCCTACCCCTCTTTGGCTTTGTGGGTCCTTTATACGTGTTCCTTGATGACACTTCCTCTTCTTTCCCCTGTTATCCCCCTCCCCTCTGGTTACTGTCAGTTCGTTCTTTATTTCAATGTCTCTGGTTCTGTTTTGCTTTCTTGTTTGTTTTGTTGAGTAGGTTCCACTTGTAGGTGAGATCATATGGTATTTGTCTTTCACTGTCTGGCTCGTTTCACTTAGCATAATGTTCTTCAGTTCCATCCATGCTGTCACGAAGGGTAGGAGCTCCTTTTTTATTTCTGCTGCGTAGTATTTCATTGCGTAAATCTACACAAAGGATGCCATTTTTTTAACAACAACAACAACAACAAACCCCAAAGTCTGACTGTTTGCGATCAAGTGTCCTTCTTGAAATCTTGAGTGTGGCAAAGGAAGCCAGGCTACCCTGGACTCCAGGCATGGTTGCATCACACACAGAGCCACAGTCAGGGGGACACAGAAGTCAGGGGGACATTAGTTGACATTTGTTGAAAAAGGTACAAACATAGCAGCGCAACATGAAGTTGGAACTGCCTTGTTCCGACCTGGGTTTCCCTCCAGATGTCTTTTTGCTTAAATTGTTGATGCCTTTACTGATACTTTGGAAAGTTTCAACCACCATGGAGGTAACGGGATTTCTGCCTCACCATTCTCCCTTTTTCTTTTTGTCTTTGTTCAGTTTGTGGCCCTGGTGCTGTGCTGATGTTAAGCTGTCACTTCGGGCTTGTTAGTCAAATTACGGTGATTAATGCAAACAGCCAACATGAACTTTGGGCTGCTCAGATGTTAGATAACCCATGAGCTGGCAGGGAGCCATCCTTCTACATATCCTAAGTGACTCAGACATCTTTCAACACCAAAGAAGGTCTTCCCTAAACACAGAACTCTGTGATCCTTAAGTGACTCAGACACCTTTCAAAACCAAAAGACAGCCTTCTGGTATTTGATATAAATGTAATGGTCAAGTTCTTTTCAGAAGATAATGAGGTTGTTCCAAAACAAATTGCTTCTAGTAAAAAATGGGTTGTATTCTATTGATTCCTGCCATGTACATGATGCTGATTCTTACTAGAGGGCTTTCAACAAAATCCAAGCCTCCATCATCTTTTTTTCTCAATGTGGTCATTTTCTTTAACTGGGTTTGAGAAACAGTCAAGAACCCAGTCCATCACTGATTTAGCTTTTACATGTGGCAAATGATGATGTAACCATTGTTTTCCTAATTTGAAATAGATGTTTTGGAGACCAATAAGAAAAATAAATATAAGATATTTAGAATTTTGAAAGAAGTTTACTACAGAAATTCAGGTGGCTGTTTTTTTATTACATAATAAGGAAGCCTCAGTTCTGAACTTCTCCAGAGAATATGTCACCAAACTACCTGACCTGATATGAACTCTTGCCACAAGGGATTTCCTGCCTAGATTGGTATAAAGAAGCCAACTATGAGAAAAATGTTCCATCAACAGAAAATACTAGGGGATACCCTGTGAAATCAACCATTTCCTTTAATGCACCATTTTATGATTCTACTATGCTCAGAAGAGCCAACACAGGCAAAATTTTGATGCAGTTGGTTTTGTCCAACTGTTTCTTTTCTAGGGGCTCATCATCCAAGATGAAACTTGAAGACTTTTTTTAGGGGGGTGCGGCTAGGCCATTATTGTGGTGGTTGAGTCAGTCAGTCTAGAATTGAGCTAAGACCTGAGTCTGGGTGTTTTCATTGCTACAATCACCTTCATTTTATCTGCTACAGGTGAACCAAAGCTCTTATTTCATCTTTCTTTGGATCTCAGGCTACATGTTGGACCTGCAACCTCAGCAATCTGGAAAGGTCAAAAAAGTTATGATTTTGGAATTTATTCAGGCTTCTCTTGTTGTTAGGTTAGCAGGGATGTTCTCTCTAGTTTTCTATATCCTAGGCCAAAGTGGAACTCTGAACAATGTTTAGTTTTATTTTTTTAAGATTTTGTTTATTTATTTTTAGAGAGAGGGGAAGAGGAAGAGAAAAAGAGGGAGAGAAACATTGATGTGTGAGAAATACACAGATCAGTTGCCTCTCATGTACCACCAACCAGGGATCTGACCCGCAACCGAGGCATGTGCTCTGATTGGGAATTGAACTGGTGACCCTTTGGTTCACAGGCCTGTGCTCAATCCACTGAGCCAAACCAGCCAGGGCATGAACCATTTTTAAAAAGAGCAGGGAATGGGTCAGGAAAGGAATGGAAAGACTCCATTCAATATCATGTTCCTAGCAGAACTTGCAGATTGTACAATTTTGGGGCTATGGATGTAAATTTGAATTGGCCTGTCAGAAAGGAAGGAGTTGTTCTATTTCCAGATTATTTTAAAGAAGTGTTAGGAACCTAGATTGATTCAGTTTAAATCTAATTCTCAACTATGTCCCCTCAGCTGACCCAACAGCTAGTGGTAGGCACTAAACCTGCTCTTTCATTCCTGATTACTATAGTGAATTTTCAAACTATGTTACACACAGTATCCCAGCTTTTTCTGGTGTGCGTCTGTAAATGCAGCCTAGGCCAGCCATATGGTCTTTTCCTCCTGGGTGACCAAATGTTATCTTGCCTACTGCTTTCATTTGCTCACTTTGTGTGCTCATGAAATGATGACTCTGCCTGAATGAAAGTAAAAGGATAATAGAGCATGAATGAAACAATAACAAAAACCAGTGCTACTGTTTATCAAGCACTTGCCACACACCAGAGCTATGTATGTGACAAATGCTTTACTATATTATTTCTTTGACTCTCATAACAAGCCTATGGGTAGATACTATTATTATCCCTTTGTAAAAATAGAAAGTCAGTAAGTGAGTTCCATAAATGCTGTTAGGAAAACTGAACGGCCACATGTAAAAGAATAAAACTAGACTGTCTTACTCTGTACACAAAAATTAACACAAAATTGATTAAAGACTTGAATGTAACACCCGAAACCATAAAACTCTTAGAAGAAAATAGAGGCAGTAAATTCCTTGACATCATTCTGTCATTTGTATCTGACTTCAAAAGTAAAGCCACAAAAGCAAAAATAAGCAAGTTGGAACTATATCAAATTGAAAAACTTCTGCAAGGCGAACAAAATGAAAAGGCAACCTACTGAATGAGAGAAAATTTTTGCAAACTATATACCCAATAACTATATATCCAGGGGGTTAATATCCAAAATATATAAAGAACTCATACAACTCAGTAGTAAAAAACAAACAAACAAACAAACAAAAAACAATACAATTAAAAAATGGGCAGGTCCCCTGAATAGATATTTTTCCAAAGAGGACATACATACAGTGACAGGCACATGCAAGGTGCTCAGCATCACCAATCATCCGGGAGATGCGAATCAAAACCACAACGAGACATCCCCTCATCTTAGAGTGTTAGAATGGTTATTATAAAAAGATAACAAATAACAAGTACTGGAAGGATGTGGAGAAAAGGGAAATCTTGTGCATTTTTGGTAGAAAGGTAAATTGGTGCAGCCATTATAGAGAACAGTATGGAGTTTCCTTTAAAAATTAAAAATAAAACTACCATACGATCCACTGATTCTACTTTGGGATACTTACCTAAAGAAAGTAAAAACACTAATTTGAAAAGATATATGCCCTCCCCCAAGTTCATGCAGCATTATTTACAGTAGCTAAGTTATGGAAACAACCTAAGTGTACATTAATAGATGAATGGATAAAAAAGATGTGGTACATAGTAAAACACTATTCAGTCATAAAAAAGAACGAAATCCTGCCATTTTCAACAACACAGATGGAACCTGAGGGTATGATGTGAAGCAAAATAAGTCACTGAAAGACATACCATATTATCTCAGTTATATGTGGAACCTACCCACCACCCCACAGAAAAAATCCCACCAGGCTCACAGATACAGGGAACTGATTGGTTGTTGCCAGGGATAGAGAGTAGGCAGTGGGAGAAATGGGTTAAAGGGGTCAAAAAGATACAAAGTTTCAGTTATAAAATAAGTCATGAGGATGTAATGTACAGCATGCTAACTATAGATATTAACACTGTGTTTCATATTTGAAAGCTGCTAAAAGGAAAAAGACAACTGAGGCACACAGAATTAAAGTAGCTTATACATACAAGATTGCAGATCTACTAAGAGATAGATCCAACCTAGTATCTTAACTGCTCCTAAAGTATATTGATATCAGTTCCATGCTGCACTTTTAAAAACTATGTGACTTATAAAGTGATGACTCTCAAATAGAATGTCTTGGATTAATGGAAATTTTCTGTGGAAGAGCTGTCTTTTGCTGATGACACCAAAGGCCTTGGTGAAAGTTTCAGTCCCTCTGAGAAACGCTGTAATTCCTGGATTGTGGAAGTCCTCTCTCCCCCCACCAGTGTCAGAGGCCTATTTAGATGTCACCCTTAAAAACAGTAGCTGTGACAGTAAAAGGCAGACAATGGAAGGTATAACCAAAGCCCTGAGTCCCTGCCTCCCACTTCAGGGTTGACGAGCCACACTGAGACCTGCAGCCTGTGGCTGGGACCCAGCTGCTAAAAGCACTTCCTTTGGTTTTCTCCTAAGTGGGCTCTCTAAGAAGCCCAGTGATTGTGAATGTTTTGGACAGGCACAGCTGTGGGAGTGCAGGGGAACATCTTACTGCATTTCTATAAAGAAAACAAGCTGACCATATACTTGGGTCTACCCCAGGATGCTAAATGTGCTACTTTTAAAAATTTTTTGTGAATTATGAGACAGAATAAAAACATTCAGGTGTGGTAGTCAGAGTTTGTCTGATCTCATACATGCTCATTTCATTTTTTCCTGTGCTTCCTGGGGTCTCATGTCAATATATTTGATTCTTAGTATAACAATGATAGTATCAAACACTGTGTAGCTTTTTATATTATGCAAAGCATTTTACATATACAACTCCATTTTACCTTGTAAAGGCAGTGAGGCAGATGGAGACATGGAAGCAACTCTTGAGACTCAAACAAGAGAACAAAATTAGGAAGGATCAGAGCTCAGTCTGGATCTCCTCCCTTTATGATCACATGACTTGTTGACACAACTTGTCACCTGAGTACCTGTGATCCAGTCTCCTAGTCTTCATCCTGGAGATGACCAACGTGATCCTTCCGTTCTACTTTACCAGAAGCCTCTTATCATTTGGAGAATCCTGACCAATCTATAGTTCCTTCAGAAGTGCTCATGTCCCCACATATTCACCAACCTCCAGCTATCATTGATTATTAAAGATTTTGCCTATCTTATTACAGGTGAAAAGTGGTATCTTATGGTCATTTTAATTCATCTTTTTTATTGTTAGAGTTTATTTTCTCATATATTTATAGACCACTTATATTTCTTCCTTATAAATTATCTCTTCATTGTCTACTTAACATGTTTCTAAATCTTAATATTTTTAATTTTTCAAATTGATTTTCCTTATAACCCCCATATGTGTAGTTTTTCTTTTTTAAACCTAATCTGAAAGTTTCTGTCTTTTGATAGGTAAATTCAAGCCATTTATTTTTCTGTTGTGATTACACATATATTTGATCTTATTCTTGCTTTCTTATTTTCTCTTCTGTTTGCTGTAATCTTTTCATTTTTGTCATGTATTGACTGAATTTTCTCTGTCCCCTTTCTGGTTTTGTATTATATTTTTCTTTGTCTTATGCCAGTATTTTGGAAACTCTACATATTATTTCTAGTTATTTCAAATTTAGCCATATATTTTAATATACATATTCATATGTTCATATTGCTCAGAATAAATCAATATTTATAAAACTCACATATTTCAAATATGCTTTTGTTCCTTTATTTCCCCCTAGAGTTATTTTAGTTCCAGATTTTAGTTTTATTTATGATTTATGCCTCTCACATGTTTAGTGCCCCTTGCTTGTGCATTTAATTTTATAAACTGAAGGCCAGGGTGATTAACATAGGCAGCATATGAAATACTATGTCTGCAGTGGGACCCTGCTCTCACTGGAAGCTCTCTTCGGTGGATGGAGAATGACAGAACTGAGGCTTCTCTAAGGGTGCGGTCCAAGATCACGGCACCTCCATTCACAGTCACCAAATTTAGGAGGCAATGTGCTTTAATCCTTTGCACTTTAAGAAGGAGCTGCCTTTTTATTTTAGATCCAAATTCAGAGTGGGAGTCCACTTTTCCCTCTCATCCCAGTGCTCATATTCTCATCCTTAAAACAGAGCCTATGATTTTATTTAGAGGCCATTCTTATAGTTTTAACCTAGAAACCAACGCATGGCCAGCTGCTGAATCTGAGGATGTGGAGAGATGGATGGGGTGGAGAGCCACTGGCAGAACTCTTCAGCTGTCATTTGATGAATTACCTTAGAGGTCGTCACTTGACTCAGCCCTCGCTGAGCTTTCACTGAGAAGGAGTACGCCACCTTAGACAGCGCCCTTTCCTCATGGCACCATCTGGGCCTGCCCATCATGCTGTGGCTTTTCTATCAATATGTTATTTCTTCTTCAGTATTCCAAATATCCCAACACTTCTGATCCAGGAATGGCACTTTTCCTCATTTACCACCTCTAACCAGAATTACTGCATTTCACAGACAAGGATCCTGAGGCTTAGAGAAGGCAACTCTGAGTGAGAAGTGGGAGCCGTCGTCCAGGGATAAACACGTGGTTCACAGTATTGCTAAGGCAGAGAAGGGAGCCAGCTCTCCTTCTCCAATCGCTGTGCATGTGAGCATATTCACACTTTTTAAGCACCAAATGTACTCTCTTCTCAGTTGCGTTCTTTAAGAAGATGCTATTGACCTAGCCTCATCCAGCTGTGGGAGGTGTGCCATGAGCTGTCAAGAACTCAGTACTTCGGGGCAGCTGGGGAAGCCTGTAGCTGGAGCATATAGAAATGTACAAGGAACCCCTCCTCCCACTATCCCTGTGTCAGTTTGTTTAAGCAAAATGCATTGAGCGCTTACCATGTTTTCTGTTGATACTGGGTTCATCGTAGTACATAAAATAGGCAAGTTGTTGTCCTGATGGAGCCTGGAGTCATTCTCGTGGTTTCACACTGGCCATCAGTACCTGACTTCTACATTTGCTTCTTTTATCTCAAATCTCCTCAGTGAGAAACTCTACTAGTCAATGTGGTTAAGCAACTGCTTTAATAGAATTTTGAAACTACCTCCAGTACTGTATTATGAAGCAAAGTAAGATTTCACCAAAGGTTACATTTGGCCAAGGGGGTCACACATTTTAAAAATTACTTCTGTTTTAGGTCTCTTTAGAAAGACACCAAAGTAAAGAATCCTAGTGTAAAATTACTGCATTGATTCAGCGAAGGCTTCTGAACCTTTCTCATGTTGACTAGTGTATCACTATCTTTATCTAGTCGGGGTTTATAAAATATGCAATAAAAGTGATAAATGAAGTGAGATTCAGAGTGGGATCAAACCTTGACATACATGTGGCTTTGGGCATATTCAGGGCTCATATCTGGGCCTCATTCTTTGTCCAAAAAATAAAAAGATGACACTAAATGATGCCTAAGGTCATCTAGCAGTGATTTTACTGGACCTCTGCCAATAAAAAAATATAATACAAGAAACTGTCCTCATTTTTTTTCATTTCCACTCACACAGGACTTTCCTTGAGGTTAGTGGAAGTTCTCTGGAGAAAGAACAAATGAAAGAGATGGCAACTGAACCTGCAAAGTAATAGTCTTACAAACCCGCAAGATTGTTATTGGGTGGTATGTCTTACATTCCCTAGTAAGGTGTCAAAATGAGCTACTTTTTGAAGAAGGGCACATGTTTTAATAATGAGATAGATACCTTCATTTGTTGTCTGCGAAATCTCAATGGCAACGGAGATCACTGTGGGGAGAAAAATCAAAGCAGGATAGTCAAGTTGCTTTTCGTAAGACAGCGAGAGATGGAGAGATTCTTTCTGGGTTTTGGATTTTTTTTTTTTACCCTTCATTTTCCCCTTCTTTCTCATCACCCCCACCTGCCACTCCTGCCCTCTCAGAACAAAGATGGAGAAAACGAGCTTTGGGGTATAAAAAGGCTAGGACTTACTTTTCACTGCAGTTTACACCTTTCCCAAGGAAATTCCTTAGAAACCCCAGTAATTGGCGAATGATGTTTATTGGTCGTCTCAAATTGTCACTAGGACGAAGTGAGAAATTGTTATACATCTTCCAGCATCCTGCTGTTGCTGCCGTGTTTGAAAGAGCCCCTTTAGAGTATACGAGGAAAAGATTGCTTCTCAGCCTTTTGGCTAAGATCAAGCATAGCATCTGTTCTTATCAGTTTATAGTATACGTGGAAGAGGTGTCCATTCACAATTGTTCCCAAGCTCTAAAGGTGTCTCTCTTCTATTTCTACTTCTTTATGCTTGTGTCACCTTTTGCAGCTCCCCTCCAAAATCCACTTGTAGATAGGTTGAATGAACACACACACATACACACACACACACACACACACAGTATTTATATGGACCCTGTAAATATATACTTAAAAGCATAGGCCCTGGAGTCAGATTGTCTGGTTCCTCCATTTAGCAGCTAAGTGGTTTTGGGCAGCTCACTTAGCCTCCTCCCTGTGCCTCAGTTTCCTCTATATTACCGGGTGGCTCTGAGAATTAAATGGCCTCATCCTTGTCCAGTATTTAGCACGTGTTGTAAGTGCTCTGCATTAGGTATTATGCTCATGACGAACTTTTCCTATGCCTTCATTCCTTTGGAGTCTGAGGGAATGCATACTTACCAGTAAGGTACTCTCTAAAGACCAGCCCAGATCGAGCTAGGTTTCCACGTGTGGGAGTAGGATAGGTAAAGTACCATGTGGCTTACCCTTTGTTCTCCCACAAGTTCAAGTCCTGAAAGCAGGGAACTGGGTGGCAATGGCCTCTAAGTGCCCTTTCAAAGAAGGCAAAGTTAAATGTCACTTGCCAGATGCTGAAAGCTAACCCTGAGGGGAAGACGTTAAGGGAGCTAGTCGTATTAAGCAAAGCTGCACGGCGCCCTCCCTCCTGTGCAGGGTCCCATTGCTTCTGTATGTGCTTCCCTCAGCAGCACGTCAGGAAGGAGGGAGGAAGGGTCGGTGGGTGGGGACTTCTGATGCGATGCTGACAAATACAAGTAATGGGAAACTTGACAGTTTCTGTCTACATGAGCTCCCTTGCTTCCTTCTTTCTTTTTTTCTCAGTTGTGTTGGGCTCTGATCGCATTTAGGTTTAGTTTTGAGTTTCATTCTTAAGAAAATGGTGGTTGCAGGGTCAACACAATTGCCTTGCGCAAGAGCTGTGGTCGCATACACAGGGCTGGGAGGTCACCAGCTTGGCTGGGCAGGGTCTGCCCTCCGTTTCCCAAACTTGGTAAAACTAAATCCTGTTTCTTCTAAACTCCCCCTTCTAGTTGAAAAATTGTCCACAAGGACAGCAAATAATAGATTCTTAGCTGTCATACATCTTGCTTTTGTAGGCAGCATGTCACAAACTTTTTATGCTGCTGAGAAGGGGAGGCAAATTCTCATGTAGAAAACGTATGTGTTCTTGCACAGTTTAGGGGACAGGAGGAACACAAATCTTTCCTCTTTTTCCATTTAATGTAATACAGGTTTCTAGCTAACCTGCATAGAACTTACCATATAAATTTCCTGTAGCATAAACCTGTAGTTTCCTAAAATGGACATATTTTTATAAGAAATCAAAAGAACAAAAAATGGGGGAAAAGCTGTATCACACATAGTGTACAAAGCTTTGTGTGACTGCAAAAGAGGCTATCAGAACCTGGCAGCTGGAAACTTATGAATTTCTCAGCACCCTCTATACTGTTTAAGGTGACGAATACCGATCTATTGTGAATAGAAGGTCTTTTTCATTTTTGTGAGGGTTGCTGCCTGGAAGTGGACAATTGTGACAGTAAACTCACCAGTATAATGTGTGATGAAGCTACTGAATGGAGGTGTGAGAAGTGTTTTGTACCTGCAACATAGCTTCTGCCAGCCAGCATTCGTTCATTCATTCACTCTTCCATTCATTCTTCTAGCTAATAGTATCAATTAAAATTTACAGCTATAGCTGTTGCTAGAAAAAAGGGGGAGCTGTGATAATGGCTACGAGATTAACTGTGACTTCCTCTGGGCAAAGGAAGTCAGAGATCTAGAGATCTAGAGATCTAGAAATCTCTACATGTCATCCTTTGGGAAAAATGGAATTTAGGAAGAAGCTATGCATGTCGAGGTCATCAATTTATACACATAAAGCTTTGCTCATGAGACATAATGAATTTCTGCAAGCCATAGAAGTTGGCTGGGGCTTTGGTTGCTCCTGGGGGAAGAAAAATACGTGAGATTCTGCAAACCGCGTGGAAAATCACCTGCTTATGTCTTCTAAGTCTACTGGAAAATCCAAGAGTCCCTTTCAAGGGGCCCACTCCAAGACCTCCCTGAGGAGGCAGCCTTTCTCCCATGAACTCTACATTATGAAAGTTTGTAAGTCCCATGTGCAGGAAATCTTCCACCCAGAAACACCCTCTCTCTCGTTGATCTTTGTCTTTGAAGTGTGGATTCACCCACAACATGTGACTCAAAGACACATAAAAGAAGCGGCAACCCCCATGGCCCAGGGTAAGGTCGTTACCTTGTGAGAGAAGTTAGTTTGAAGATTAGTCACAACTCATGCAGGATAACCTTTGCCATTCCCTGCCCACCTTCCTTTCAGCTAATTTCAAAATAAATCTCTATCTTTTTCAAAGATGATTAAAAAAAAAAAAAGAAAAACCTCTGGCCAATTTACATATGCTGGTTATATCAAGCTTCACAAGAGTTCTGAACTGTGTTTCAGGCCCATAGTTGGAAATGTGCTTTATGAAGTGATCGGCTGGTATGCCTTGTGATTCTTGCCTATACCTGATCGCATCTCTAAGTGCAAGGAAGACAAATTGGGACCTTCAGTTATCAACTGATTATATTTTTGCTTCCAAAAATAAAATGGTCATGGATTTGCATATCTCCTCTAAAGGTGCTAATGTTTTAACTAGAGAAATAAGAAACCTAAAAATCTCAACCCTACTTTTAAAATGTGTGAGCAAATTCCATGGAGTTCAACTGGGTAAGTATGAAGACCAGTCTATCTATTGGATTGTATGTCCAACTGAACCCACATGAAGAGTGGCAGTTTTTAACTATGTCTGTGGGACGTCATCATCACAATCCAGCTATCATTAGTTCATGGGAGAGGCGCAAAATAAATTAAAACTAATATGTCAATATATGTCTTTTCAAATGCATATTTACTATCTTTCATAAAACTGTATTATTACATTATTATAATCATTATAAAATTTCAAATTGGCGAGAAATGTAAAAATTTTTTAAAATGCTACTTTCTCTCCCTCTACCTCTTAGTAGTGTCCTTCAGATACTTTTTCTCTTTTTATCTAGAAGATTCCTTTTGGACCAGTGCTTTTTAGTCAACAAACAAGCAACCACAAATATTTACCAGGAACCATATCTATACAAAGTATAGCTTTTCCTTCTAAACCATGTTAGATCTTCCTAGCTCACCAAATAGGATGTATGTTATGTGTGAAGGTATCTAAGTACCATTACAGATAATATTGCTTTCTTTTTGTTTCTGTTGCACTTAGTACATATCTTAGAACTGTGATTTTCAACTGGTGTGTCACAAGAATTTTTAAAACAGTCAATACCTGACTACTCAGGGGCATTGACTGTTTTTCCCCTAGGTGTCAAATAAAAAATGACAACAGTTAACACAACAATAGCTGTCCAGTGTGAATGAATCAAAACTACACCTAAGTTTTTTGTCAGACTAGCAATATATATATATATATATATATATATATATATATATTTTTTTTTTTTTTTGGTGTGCTGCGGAATTTTAGTAATTAGTTTATATGCGCCATGCAATGAGAAAGGTTAAAACCGCTGCCTTGGAACATTGATTTATATGAAGTTGTATTCATATGTGATTTTGTAGTGCATTGGCCTTCATATATAGATTTTTATATCGTCTTACCTCACATCCTGGTCCCTCTGGCTGGTACATGAGTGTTTCACTTGGCTTGTATATGACTGCATTTCAAACTTCATCAAAGGCTCTTGTGATCCCAACTTCAAATTTTTAAAAATCAGATTCTCTCTGGTATTATTACCTGGTGTATTGGTTTGCTAGAGCTGCCATAACAAAATATGACACACTGGATAGCTTAAACAATAGAAATTTATTTCTCACATTTATGGAGATTGGAAGTTCAAGACTAAGGTGTCGTTTGGTTTGGCTTCTCCAGAGACCTCCCTCCTTGGCTTACAAGTGGCCACCTTCTCTTTGCGTCCTCACTTTGCCTTTCCTCTCTGAGTGCACACTCTTGGTATCTTTCTCTTCTTACAACGACACCAGTCTGATTGCACTGGGGCTCCACCATCATAACCTCATTTAACTCTAATTACCTTCTCAAAGGTCCCACTTCCAAATGTAGTCACACTGGGCTTAGGGCTTCAACATATGAATTCCGGAGTCACATACAGTCCATAAAATGTGGTATGTGACCAGATTCTAAGATGTCCCTAAGATGTCCCTTAGACATCCCTCAGTGCAGTTCACGTTCCTCAGGATTATGAAGAGGGTGGATTTTACTCCATGATTAGGACATGTTATGTGGCAGATTTGACCTTCAGACAGTGAGACTATCCTAACTTAATCACATGAGCCCTTTAAAAGCAGAGAGGTTTTTTTTTTCTGACTAGTAGCAGGAAGAAAAAAAAAATCAAAGAAGTTTTATTTGAAAGAAATTTGATGAAAGGGAGGTTCTCTGTGGCTGAGATGAGGGAGTCACATGACATGGGTGTAAGAGTGACCTGTTAGAGCCAAGAGCAGTCCCCCACTGACAGCCGACAAGATAATAGGACCTCAGTCCTATAGCTCCAAAAAGGCAACTCCAACAACAGCCTGAGTGATCTCAGAAATGGATTCTTTCCCAAAGTCCCCAGACGAGAACTCATCTTTGTGTCAGAAGGTAATGAAGGGGGACCATCAGTGAAGAGAATGTCCTCTTTCCCCCTAAACACTCTGCTAATACTGGCATGGTGACAGCAGCATCACACGGAGAAAGGACAAAACCCCAGAGCTGCAGACAGTGAAACCAGCAGAGGTGCAGGTCCAAGCCTCTTGTAGGTCCAAGGGGCGCATATTGGATCCTCTGACGACGGAGGAGCAGCCTGCAGTGTGAAGTGCAGCTGCAGACACTCGAGCCCCTACCACTGGCCTTCTTAGCCTCGGCACTCCTAACGTCTGGGGCCTGACCATTTGTGGGTGTCAGAGGCTGTCCTGGGCACTGTAGGTGTGTAGCGGTATCTGTAGCCTCTATCTGCTAAATGCCAGTAGTACCCTTCTCTCCCCATTCATAATACCAAAAAGGTTTCCAGGCATTTCCATATATCCTTTATGGGCAAAATCTCCCTGGTTAAGAACTGCTGTTCTATACCAAATCCTCCAGAATACCAGGAAGGGCTTGGGTACCCTCAAAGCATGGGGTATTGACTTAAGCCATAGGACTAAAGAAACCCAAGCTGAAGATTTAGGTTACAGTAATGTAAACAGAAATGTAGAGTCAGAAGGGGTTCAGGATGCAGTGGGATTTAGGTATGGTTGTGTCTGCGTTGCCAGCTATTTGTGTTTTAGGAAAACATTGATCTCTACAGCAGTTTTCCCCCCAGGAAATAAAAGTTCTGAGGGTTTCTCACCATCAGCAGGCTATGCTGTTTGCCCAATTCAGACATGGGTTTTTGTTTTTTAATCCTAAGTGATTACAGTTGCCAGAATGAAGACCCAAAATGAGATTCCTCCATTTTGGTAACCAACAGGCAAAGAGAGTGGTTCAGTTCAAGCCACTCGTGAGCTGTCTGCCTGCCACGGCGCTGCGTTTATAGCACCCTTGATTAGATGTGACATTTTCTCACTCTGAGTATTTTGCCCATATTTGAAGAGACCCACACAGGGGACCTTATTAAAATCTGCAGAAGCCTGTGAATACGTGAAGATGCACTTAATGTGAACGGCAGGGAGAGAATGGATTTTTTATCTTCTGGGAATCTGGTGGTTTTATTTTATAGGAACTTACAAAAGAATGAGCTTACAAAGAGGAAGGGAGAGGTTGATCTGATTTAAAACAGACTGCAGTGCCTTCTCTGCTCCAAAGTCTAAGAGGCCCGAATAAAGCAGAGTTTATTAACTGGTCTCCATGACCCACTAAAGCCAGAACTGATTGCACTGTTTAACTCCAGATTTCTTTGCGAACCATAGTGAAAGATATTGTGGATAACACAGAGCAACAGATCATAATCTCCTCAAGTCTGTGTTCATGCTTACAAGAGGTGTGAATTCCACTCCGCTGCCAGTCCTAGTCCTCCTTGTTTTGCTTTTCTAGTAAACCACCTGGACCAAGGTAGGACGGAGTGGAGACAAATCAGCAAAAGAAGGCTCAACCTGTTGACGATTGTGAAGTAAGCAAAGTTTGTTCCCAGTGTCCCCTTTCCATCCCCTTTCTATCTTGATAGGGCCCTCTCCTTTTGCACATGCTGTAGGTCCTCAGTGTTCCAGCACTTTTCTAGGCATATCACTCTAGGTGAAGCAGCCCCCTTCACAGGCTCCTATGCCTACCACGTGGCTGGTTCTACAACTGCGCAGCCACCTCCAGCTGCGTATGACGAGCCAGAGTGGGAGCTTGACTCAAGATATCCAACTCTGATAAGAGAGAAAACACGGACTGGATCCATCAAATGTTATCCTAGGAATTCCACTAAAAACTGGTGAAAAGGAAGAGGCGTTAACAGTGGTAGTTAAAGCCAAGACCAGGAGGCCGAGTGGGGCTGAAGAAGAGGAAGTTGAAGAAATGCCATGAAGAGCATTGGTTCCTTCAGCAAATATTTATGGAGCACTTGCTGTGTGCCACACACAGTTCCAGGTCCTGGGGACACAGTGTGACTGAAGTGGTTAGAATTCCAGTTTTACAGAAGTTACATTCTGGGGAGGTATTTGGGCAACAAAGAGGTAAACAAATACAAAAGATATTAGATAATAGTGAGTGCTATGAAGAAAACAAAATGGAGAGAGGTGACTACCGAGGGGTGGACTGAGGTGGGGGCTACTTTGGATTGCTGTGGCCCGAGAAGACCTCTCTAAGGAAATGAGATTTGAATTGAGTCCCCAGTGACATAAAGGCATAAATAAGCCTTGAGAGACTGAGAACATTCCAGGCGGGAGGCCTAGCAGACAAAGGCCCTCCCGAGTCAGGGGTGAGCGTGACACTTCCAGGAAATAAAGAACACACAGAGAGGAAGAATGCAGAAGAAAGAATGAAAGACATCTGCATTTTTAGCATACACAGCAGCGTAGGTTACGATGTTGTTTACTGAGATGGGCAAGACTATAGGAAGAACATGTAAGAGAACTGATGGTGCAAGAGACCATTTCCAATCCAGCCCGAGTTCATTTTTTGAGGTGTTATATTTGGAATTCCTATTACACAGTAAGCAATGATGCCAGTAGGCTGTTGAATATGCAGACTGGGAGCTCAAAACTAGAGACAGAAGTGTTGCGCTTGGCAACCTATTTATGGGGTCGAAGTCATGGTCAGAATGGGCCCCTACAGGCTCGCTGCCTCCATCTCAGTCTGTGCCTGAGGTAGATCATAGTGGTGCTCAAACTTCCAGGTGCATAAGAATCACCTGGAGAGATTTTTAAATCCCTGTCCCTTGACCTTGGAGCCAGAGGTTCTGATTATGCACACAAGTGTTGGGTTGGGCACAGGAATCTTCGGTATAATACATAGCACGGAAAATTCTCATGCTAGCTATTTGCGGCCGCAGCATGAGGAACAGCCCTAGAGCTCTGCAGAGCCCAATATGAAAACCACGAGAGCACCCTTTAAGGGGTTGGCCAAAGAGCATGTAAGCATAACTCATAGATCCAAACGATAGCGTGTTAACAGCCAGAGCAAGGGGGAGGGGGCAGTGAATGGGTGGAGGCAGTCAAAAGGGGGAAATGGGGACACCTGTATTAGTGTCAACAGTAAAAATAAAGGGGAAAAATTATATCAACCTTTAACATTTATACTTGGAAGAATCTAGAACACTTGATAAGTATTTATGCTCGTTAACTCACAATTATTTTTTTCTAAATATTTATTTTTTTAAAGGTAACATATTCACATGGTTAAAAGTCAATATTATTTTAAAAAGACAAGTCAAAAAGCATTGCTCATGCCATTGTTCCCGTCCATGTGATTCCCGCCTCTGTGATTCATGGCTCCTATTTCTATTCGTTTCTTTTGGATACTACAAATATTTCTTTTTGAAAATTAAAACAAATATGTTTTCTCCCCCTAGTGCTCATCTTGCTTACACAAAAGATAGACCACTGTGTACAGTATCTGCTTCTGGCTTTTTTTCACTACGAAGTGCCAGAGATCTGTCTGTATCAGTCCATAGTAAGCACCCTCATTCTTTGTTTTATGGCTGTATAATATTCCACAGTGCGCATATACCATGGCTTATTTTATCAGGTCCCTGTTGATGGACAGCTGGATTCTTTATCTTTTTCTGTTCATTAATTCTGAATATTAATGTATATCCATTGTTTTATATGTGTGAAGTATTCCTGTAGGATAAATTCCCAGAAGCAGGATTGCTGGGTCAAAGGGTAAATGCATTTAAGATTTTGATAACGGTTAACAAATTGTCCTCTGCAGGGGTTGTGCCATTTTGCACTCCCATATGCAGTGTATGAGAGTGCCCATTTCTCTACCGCCTTGCCAAAAGAGAGTATTGTTAAACTTCTGGGGTTTCGCCAATCTGATAGGGAAGAAATGTTATTTCAGTGTTATTTCACTTGGTTGTGTTTCTTTTTAAAAATTTTAATCTTTATTGCATTTTTTCCATTACCATTTAGCCTCCTTGTACCCCTCTCCCTCCAGCAACCACCACACTGCTGTCCATGTCCATGAATCCCCCTTCCCCTCTGCTCAACCCCTCCACTCCCCAGCCTCCCCACCCGCTGTCATCTGCTCTCCATCTAGGAGCCTGGCCTGTTTCTTATTCTGAGTGAAATTAAGCTTCTTTTAATATGTATAGGGGCTGTTTGTATACTTTCTATAAACAGCCTATTTGTGAACCTTTTGGCCATTTTCTTCTCAATTTCTAGAAGCTTTTTATGTATTAAAGGGATGAGCTCTTTGTGATAGAAGACCTGTACAGATCCTGTTTATGGTTTTTCTTTCATGATTTGATTTGCTTATTTTAAAAATGTTCTTGACTGTATCAATTTTTTTTGTGGTCCCTGGATTTTGAGTTCTTCTTAAAAGGCCTTCTTCCCCCACCTCAAAGTTGTAAAGGAGTTCATTCATTACTTTCATTGTTTCAACAATCCTCTGGTATCATTAGTCTTCTTTTCTGGATGAGGAAACTGAAACCCTGAAGTCAGAGCTCAGAACGCAATACAAAGAGTAAGAAAATGAATTCCTCTTCTTGGTGTCACTTCACAAACTTTTTGCTAGGAGATCTGTATCTGTGGTTATGGTTTGTTCTTGGTTCTGAATCTCAAATTTTAATGCTAAAACACCTGTGGCCGTTGTCAGGAAACTTGTGCAAAATATTACCTAGATTGTTAAAGAGTGTAGTCCTGTTTGTTGTTTCTTTTTCCCTGAGGCTTTAAATAAACACAAATAGCCCAGGCCCTATAAACATTAATGCTTACATTTAAAGAAACACACGCACACAAAATCTCCCAAATCTTATAAACATCCATGCTGGAGGCCAGCATGTTGAAACTGCCAGCACCGTGCACACCACCTACGGACGTCAGCAAATGTCCCTTTTAATTGAACGCTCAAAAGGATATCTGCAGGCAAGCCGAGAGGTCCTGCAGTGGCCACATTGGACTGCATTAAGGGACACCTGGAATCTGTGGCAGCCCTTCATTCCTGTCTCTCCCTTCTTCTCTGCCAGAGACAGCAGGTAGGGAGAGTGCTGACGTGTCTATTGAGGACTAGGAAAAATACTCCGTTTGAGAGCCAGTCCTCTGAAGGAGGGTGACCCAGTTGAAGCCTTTCACCTGCAGTCTGCCTTTCCTACCGAACTCCAGATCCCTGAAACGCCACTCCCTACAGAAGTAGGGTGGAGAGACAGTCTACCTCAGACATTTGGCAGGGGAATAGCTTATGCAGGGTCACCTTTCAGACCCAAAAGTCATGCATGAAAGGTTTTTCTCTAGAATTAACTCCAGTCAGAGTTAGGTGCTGCCCAGAGCGAGTGCTATGTGGAGATGGATTCCGAGGCTGCCTCTAGGCCCCGAGCTACACCACACTGAGTTTTAGGAGAGAACTCTGTCATCACCATAGCAGGGAAAGGAAGGTTTACCCAGGCCATGTATCTGCAGCCTTGGGGATTTTTTTGTAGAGCCTCTGGGACTTTCTACATAGACCATCATGTCATCCACAAAGAGGGACAGTTTTATTTCATCCTTTTAGATATGTATGCCTTTTATTTCTCTTCATTGCCTTTTTGCACTGGTTAGAACATCTACCACTATGTTGAGTAAAATTGGTTACAGCAGGCATCCTTGCCTTGTTCCTGATCTTAGGAGAAAAGCATTTCATCTCTAAGTTTAATGTTAGCAACAGGATTTTTGTGGATACTCTTTGTTGAGGAAGTTTGTGTCTATTCATATTTTTCTAAGTTCACTTACTTATTTTTATCATTGACAACTGTTGGTTTTGGTCAGGCGCTTTACTGCATTGATTCATAAGGTTGTGTCATATGTCTTTTTTGGCTTGTTAATATGATGGGGTACACTGACATTTTCAAATACTGTCATGGCCACATAAGAACACTTTGGTCAATGATGGACCACAAATATGATGATGGTCCCATAAAATTATAACGGAGGTGAAAAGTTTCTATCACCTAGTGATGTTGTTGGTGCGGTGACATCACAGCATACGGCATTCCTCACGTGTTTGTCGTGATGCTGGGGTAAACAAAACCTGCTCTGCTTGTCACGTAAAAGTGCAAAATGTGCACATATGTATGGTATGTAATATTTGATGATGATAATAGATGACTGCCACTGGTTCATGTATTTACTATATTATGCTTTTTATTGTTATGTTCGAGGGCACTCTTTCTACTTGTAAAAACGTTTGCTGTAAACAGTGTGCCGTGTGACACCGGCAGCAGCCCCGTGCATCTCATGTTTACTGAATCTCTTGGTTGAATCATTTTCTCATGTGTATCACTTAATCTCATGTTGTTTTGTTCATCGTGGCCCCTAAGTACAAGATCCACTGCCAGTGTTGCCAGTAAGAGGTCACACTGAGTAACTGGCCTAGAAACAAAATGAACAATGATTAAGAACTATGTAGTTGGAAAATCAGTGATAGTTATTGGTCATATTCAGGAATGTCCCATTTCACTATATCTGCAACCTTAAAGAACAAGAACAAAGTGACAGAAGCTGTTAAAGATTCTTCATGGAAGACAATGAGACTAATAATAATTCAAGAAGAGCCTATATCAGAGAAACTCGTATGGAGAAACTTCTAATGACGTGGATTAAAGACCAGATACAAAAGCACATCCCTCTCAGCACTGTTAGGATCATAACCAAAGGAAAGAGATTGTTTACGATTTTGAAAGAAAAGTCCAGATGCCACTGAGTTCATTGCTAGCTCAGGGTGGTTTAAACAACTCAAGAATAATTTTTCATTCCATAATGTGAAAGTGTGAGGTGAACCTGAGAGTGCTAATGTGAAGGCAGCTGAAGAATTTGGGGGAACTCTAGATAAGCTAAATATGGAGGAACATTACCAGCCAGACCATATATTCAATGTGGATGGAACCCTGTCTTCTGGAAACGGATACCTGAAAGGACTTTCATCCATAGGGTGGCCAAGCCAATGTCAGGTTTCAAGGCTTTTAAGCACAGGGTTAACGGTCTTGCTTAGGGGCAGTGTTGCAGATGACAGATCAAAACCCTTGGAGACCTGGCACAGTGTGAACCCCAGGACCTTCAAGTACATCAGTAAGCACACACTGCCAGTGTACTGTAGGAGCGATAAGAAGTCATGGAAGACCCAGCTCCTCTTCCAAGCAGCCCTCCTGAATGGTGAAGCCAGTGAAATGGAGAGGTACAGTGCTGTTTGGAGAATAACTAAATACATCTTTCAAGATTTTGCTTGTTGTCATTAATGCTCCCAGACATCCTCCTTTTATCAATGATCCTCATCCCAATATCAAGTGCTGTTCCTCCAAACACCACCTCTTTGATTCAACCAAGGTATCAAGGAATTACAGCAGATTTTAAGGCCAGTACCTGAGGAGGACATTTTTCCAGGCTATTACCAACTGAGGAAGACACTGATGTAGTTCTAGAAGGATTGCAACCTCTATGACTGTAACAGGAACCCTGCTTGGGCAGGGGGTGTTGTCAGCAAGGAGTGTAAGAATGGCATCTGGAAGAAGACTGGAAACAGGTATTTTTTAGAGACTGTGGCTTCTCAGCCTCATCATTACTGGCATTTTGGGCCAGATAATTCTTTGTTGTGTGGGTAAGGAGAAACTACTGTGTGCTAATTTATAAGATGTCTTGCAGTGTTCCTGGCCTCTACCTACTAGAAGCCTATATCACTCCCAAGTTATAGTGGTCAGAATGTCCCCAGACTCTGTCAGGTGTCTCCTTGAGGGTGAAACCACCCCAGGGTGAGAGCCAGTCATGTAGCCACACGCATCCAATTTTTTTTCATAAGTAATGGGTTTTTTTTAAAGTACTTACTAAAACCCTGGTTTGCCAGATATATGCCTTGTGTACTATTGCTTTTCTCTCTCCTAATAGTATGGCCTTTTGGGAAAAAATAACATGTAAGAGGGACTTTCTCTTTGAAAGTTGTCACACTGATTGGAACATTTGCTTCACTTCACACTTTCCTTGCTTGTAGGACCTCTGAGAGCTTGATGGGGTCAATGAATGTCTTCAGAATGGCAGTGCAGTGGGTAGGAAATGTGTTAACCTTGTGTGCTCTATAAATGCTTCACACAGGAAGATAAGAAAGAGAACTCTTTTTCAGAGTTCATATTTCAGTGTCAAATCTAGAAATGACAGGTAAAAAACTAATACTTGTAGCAAGAGACTTCATCTATGTGTTAAATACAGAATGGTAAGACCTTTAGCTATTCATTGGGTGATGCCAAATTGTTTGGAATTTGAGTTTATAATAAAATACAGAAGGGTGCTTCTACCCTTTCCTTATACATTCCAGAGCGAACAGGGTCATTAATCTACAAAAGATGAATAACTGAGAACAATTAATGGACCCAGTTCTGCTGCTAAATAGCTGTATGAGCTTAACTAAGTCACTTAATCACTTGGTGCTTGATCTCTCACCTGTGAAATGAGGATAATAATAGCTACTTTATAACAATAAATGAGTTAATATATGTAAAAAGCTGAGAACACTAGTGCGGAGTGTGGGATAGAGGAGGATCTGCTATAATAATTATTGTTATTGTTTATGTAAGTTCAGTGGCTTTGGCTATTATCGAGAGTGCAAGTGCTATGTTTATGAAATCTCAGAGATTTCAGATAAATATCTTATATCAGATTAACAGAACCCTGCAGTGACTCTGTTGAGCCTGATGCTCCAGGAAAGAACCCCATTCGGGCGAGTGATAGTAGAACGACCTCTTAGACCCACAGGACATACATCAGGTAATGGTTTCAAGGATGAAGGAGAGATAACTCTGGATTGTATTTGCCAGAATGTGTTTCACATAAATCTGTTTTTTCCTTGTTGCATCTTGTTTTTTTCTTTAGGACATTTGCACAGTCAGCCATAAGATTTAGTCACTCATGGATTTATTTAATATTTCTTCCCTCTACAAGATTGTGAAGCTGATAAAAGCAAGGATTGTGTCTCTCTTCCTCTCCGTTGTATTTGTAGCATCCAACAACATGTTCAACATAGTTCATCCTCCAATAATATTTGTTGAATAGTTGAGGAAATATTAGGAAATTGGTTATCCAACATCCAAACAGGATCCATTGATAACAAAAGAGAATACAGATAGCAAAAAAAAAAAAAAAGCAACAATTATATAAGTTCAGTTTCTGAAAATTAATGTTCTTTTTCTTTGAGATTTAGCAGAGCCAAAATGTGTAAATTGCCTGTTTGTGGGTCCAGCTCATATTTAAGGCCTATACTAGGCACTTCTATATCTACATTAGTTTTCTTCTCCCTTTCTCTTTATAAATCTTTATTTATTGATATATTAATTTAATTTATTGAGCACCAGACATGTACCAGGCACTGGTCTAGTGCTAGGGACACAGCAGAGAATCAAAGTTCTTGCTCCCATGAAGTTAGCACAAGAGTGAGAGCAGACAGGTAAAATGAGCACATATTTTTAAACAAGTAGCATAAGGACTTACTAAGAAAAAGGGTGTCTGCTGGACCCTCTAAAGTTGTTCATCTTGGTGCCTCCATCTCAACTCAGAATGCTTCCGCAGAGTCTGCTAAACATATAGATCCCTCCCCTGCCTCCGCTCATCCCTGCCTCTCTTCCTCCGTTCATTTTATAAAGACTTAGAGAGCCTACAAGAGGCACTCATGTAGACTCTCAAGATGCAACAGGAAGCACACATCAAACTCCTTGATCTTGCAAAGCTGACCCAGTGGGAAACAATAAATAAATAAATAAATTATTCATCAGAATGTCAGCTAAGGATCAGTGCTATAAAAAAACAATAAAGCAAGCTGCAAAGAAAGGAGAGTAGGTGAAGTAGAGGAGCCATTCTGTTAGGGGAGGGCACAGAAGGCCTCTGGCATGGGATGACATTGGAGCTGAGACTTGAATGAAGTGAAGACAGGGCCATGTGCATGTCTTGGAGATGGTGATCTGGGCGGAGAGAATGCTAAGTCAAGGTCCAGTGGTTAAAATGTACCTGGTATGTTCCAAGGACAAGATGGGAAGCTGCTGGAAAATTTTGGCAGAGTGACAAAATCTGATAGGTGCTTTCAAATGATAGTTTTAGCTGCCCTCTCCAAACATCAGAGAGCACCTCTAGGCTCTGTTCCAGCCTTCAGACCAGAAGCCCACCCTGGGAGCTGTACTCTGAGGCCAGTTAGAGCCCCCGCCCTATGACCAGTGAACTCCCCAGACAATGCCATTAGTTACATGGCATGAAGCATCACTCTGCTACATTTAACATCTTATGAGAGGGGATTCTTGAACTACGGGAAATAATACAGCGGCTAGAGGTCAGAAAACCAACACTGATCTCTGTCAATAACTAACTTTGTTCCCCTGAGCTATATGTCTCTGACCTGGGTCTCAGTCTCCTCACCTGGGAGATGTGGGAGGTTGAACTCAAAAATCTCTGAGGTACTTTCCAGCTCACAATTGCTGTGGTCTCCTGACAGTTGATGCCTCTGGATAGTAGGGCTGTGGGGACAACTCAGGGGCCAACTTAATTATAACAAATAGCTCATATTGATGAGAATTTACAATGTGTCAGACAGTGTGCTAAACGCTTTATGTGTGATATTTCCTTTCCACTTATAGATGGAAAAACAGGGGCTTTAAGAGATTAATTTACTCAAGCTCACAGGCCCAATAAAGGCTTGCTCTAGTATCCCCTAGCTTGGTCCCTTTTTGATTCTGCTGTTCACTAGATACATTTATGTGTGAACAAGAATGTATCTTGTGAAAAAGAACATTTGACAAGTCTTATTGTGATTGACTCTGAAATTATAGTTGGATTTAAGTTAAAGAGATATCTTTGATCTCTGTCAAGATTATTCTCAATAAATATTTTTGTTCTGTTTTTTTTAAAGCCTAGTTAAATTATTGCATATTCAACTGAATAAATATCTATGTAACAGCATACAAATTTTGTTGGTGCAGATTGGAACTATAAAAAAATAAGCAAATCTTAACATTCTAAATATATTTAAAGGCAGGAGAATTGGCTGGACTTGAATGAAAAGCTAAACAAAATTGCAGTTTTTGAGTGCTTAGCAGTCAGAAATAAGTTAGTTGTCATATATTGAGCCTTAAAGTAAATCTAAAGTATTTTCTAGCAGGTTTGAGAAGAAGAGTGTTTTCTTTTTTCTCTTCTCTTATCTCTCTCTCAGCAGTTGTTCTCTGTGAAATTTTCTGTTAGAACAATATTCATGAAAAATGCTTCTGAGCTGAAATAACTTAATTGCTCAAAGACCAATGATAAATACCTATTTCCAAGTTTGATAAAATGTGCAAATTTAAATTTAAGGAAAAAAACCCTGACCCATATCTCAATAATTGCATTTTTTGTGATATGAAAAGATGGAAGCATATTGATATGTATTTCCAAGGTTATTATGTATTTATATAAGATCAATTTAAGACTCTTTTGAACAAATCTCGGTTCACTTCATTATACAGTGTTAAATACTGTATTTTGCTGTATATGATGTGTACTTTTTGCCCAGATTTTTGAGGAAAAAATAAGGATGCACATTATACATGAGTAGTATTAATTCCATATCTATATATCATAAAACAAAATATCTTTTTCCTGAAAGTTTGGGCCAAAAATGTGGGTGCACATTATACATGGCAAAATGCAGTAAGTATAGTTATCCTGTAATGAAAACTAGAAATAATAGAGCAATGGCTATAAATATCTTTTAAGGAGATAAAGATAAAATACTTAAAATCAGGACCATTCCACAAAGTCCAGGATGTATACTCTCTGAAAAGATAAGCTGCAGTTTTTATTGTTGCTTTTAAGTTTTGTTTCTGTAGCATCGCTGTTACTGCATCTTTTCAGTGCAATGGACTTCAAACTATTCTAGGAAAAGTCGCCACTGCTGTTTAGATACCACTAGAAATGGTCAGTAAAAGGCCGCAGAACTCACATCAGTGGAGACAGCAATCTTGAGGAAGGAACCTAGATCTGCAGACACATAGATCATCTGACCCTCAAACCCAGCAAAAGTGCCTGGTTTGTTTGCCCAGACTTGACTTCATTGAACCTAGGGGGTCTCTGCCAGAGATATGGTTTGTCATGTCTTTAAAAATAAAAGGTAGGCCCTGGCTGGTGTGGCCAAGTGGATTGAGTGCCAGCCTGCAAACCAAAGGGTCACACGTTCGATTCCCAGTCAGGGCACATGCCTGGGTTGTGGACCAGGTCCCCAGTAGGGAGTGCTGAAGAGGCAAGCACACGTTGATGTTTTTCTCCCTCTCTTTCTCCCTCCCTTCCCCTCTCTAAAAATTAAAAAAAAATAAAATAAGAGGCAGACATAAGTTTTTAAAACAAAATAAAGGAAAATGTAGCCATAGCATTAACTAAACCAAACATTTAATGCTATAAATATACATGATATAATTAATGGAACTGATCATGTCACATTAATGACATGATACTTAAAATCAAATACAAAGGCCTTCTATGGCCAGTGAAGTTGTTGCCCCTGACTCCATCTCCAAAGCCCAGTTCCTACCACAATTCCCCAACCCAAGCTACCTTCACTTTCTAGTTCTTTATACTTCTTTCTTTTCTTTTCTTTAATAAATGTCATGGCCCTTGGTTGATTTTCTGTCTTCCCCACCAAACTACTAGCTTCTCGATTCAGAGATTCTTTTTTAAGTATCAATCATGTTATTTTAGATTTTATTTATTTATTTTTAGAGAGAGGGGAAAGGAGAGAGAAGGAGAGAGAGACAAACATCAACATGCAAGACATACATCGACCTATTGCCTCTTGCACACCCCCAACCAGAGGCCTGGCCCACAACCCAGGCATGTGCCCTGACCAGGAATCAAACCAGCTGCCCTTCAGTTCGCAAACTGGTACTCCATCGCCTGAGCCACACCTTCCATATTGGGAGATTTTTTTTTTCATTGCTAAATTCTAATCTCAGGCCTATGGTAGGTATTCAAAATATTTTTGAATGAATGAATAAACAAACTAACAAAAGTCTAGACTATGTATTTATTGACTTGAAAGTCAGTTTCTTTAGTAGGTGACTTTGGGAAGGTTGCTCAACCTCTCTGTGCCTCAGTTTCCTCATCTCAAAACTAAGGAGTTTAAAGCAGATTTTAAAGTCTTTGTAGTAACAAAAACATTTTTCAAAAATGATAAAACTCAGTTTTCTAGGTTCGTGTATGCCTAACATTAATTAAAAATACTTTAAAGGCCTTACTACACGAAGACCTATATGTTTTCTTTTTTTATTTTGAAATTTGTCTTGAAATAGGTGGTAAGTGGGTATACATCCATCAGTCTATTGTTGAAGTGTGTTTCAGTTTCTGCCACTGGATATCCAGATGATGAAAGCCCAACTTTGTAATTTTTACCGTCTATATTTTATGATTCTCGTGTAGTGACAGGAAGTAGTTGGAGTAATGTGGGCTTCAAAGAGAGACTAAAATGCAGTGAAATGATTGAAACTAGATTTTTAAACAGCCCCCATTAAAGTTGGGAAAATCCACACCCCTTAAGTGTTTTATGATTTTCAGTTTGACTGGTATCCTTTGTATCTTATGATTAACTCAGCTTAGATGTGTTGCTTTAAAGAATATGAAGACTAGATTGGCATATAAAACCCAGTGATCAAAAAGCATGCTAATATTTGATGGCTAGATAAAATATAATTAAGGATTCTGTTTCTCTTTAAGTCTGTAATTCTGCAGATTATATACTTAACTAGGATACAAAAGCTGGAGCATTTTGAGCCAACCAAATAAATGTTCCCTCTCTCTTTTATGCCTTGAACTCTGTTGCATTTATATATTTTTCTTAAGTTATATTTCAAATTAACCAATCCTCCTCCTATGATTTAGCCACTAAAATAAACTAAAAATGATATATACAAATAAAAAATTTATTTTATAAATAAACTAGTGTTTAGAAAAAAATCACTGTGAACACTGGCCACTAACACTTCCGGAATCCACAATGTCCTAATAAAATCAAACACACCATTTAGATGTTTATAGTATAAATTTATGCATTAGCTTTAGTGGTGAGCATCTGGAACAAATGCCACTTTGAAATAAACAAACCAAAGATTGGTTAATATCTTTTTACTCTACTCTTTAGACTAAGATGTTCAGAAACACAGTGCTATTTTTTCCCCCAATCAGCATTCAATGAGAAAACCAAATATATCACCAGTTCTCAAGAAATATTTTTCGCTTCTTCCTTACGTCCATGTGTCTACTTATACCAGTCAGTCTCCTCATGGTTCATCTCCAACTCTGAGTGTTGTGTTACGTGTTGTGTTACGTGTTGCCATCGCCCAGAGGAGCACAGTGGCCCTTGCGTTCTGTGATTAGGGACTGGCTGTGCGGTAGTGAAAAGAACAGAGTTTGAAGTCAGACCGAACTGAGTTTGTTTTTATTTGATGTTTTAACTCCATATCTCTAAGTAATATGCCAATATTGCTACACCCTGAATTTTGGTTATAGGCATTCTCTGTTGGCTTTCCCTATGCAAGAAAAGATTTGGCTGCCTCTCACCCCCCTCCACTCCTACCCACTCAAAAACTCATCTCCTTATACTGCTACATTATACTCTTGGTTATATCATAGGCAGTGTTCACATGACTAAATTCTTTCCACAGCTGAGCCATGAAGCAGCCTTGACTAAATTTTAGCCCTGGTGGTGCGGCTCAGCAGATTGAGCACCGGCCTGCAAACCGAAGGGTCGCTGGTCCTATTCCTAGTCGGGGCGCATGCCTGGGTTGCAGGCCAGGTCCCCAACAGGGGCACTTGAGAGGCAACCACACACTAATGTTTCTCTCCCTCTTTTTCTCCCTCCCTTCCCCTCTCTAAAAATAAATAAATAAAATATTTAACTTTTATTTCCCTTTACAACTTTTTATTTTTCCTTTAGCAGTAATTGTGTTATATGTTATTGTTGTTATTTGAGAAATAAACAAACAAAACACTAATCATAGCTTTTTATTCGCTGCATTAATCATCTAAATCTCATCGAAAGGTATTTAGACACATCAGGAGGTTTCTCATTCCTGTAGAAACATAGACACAAAAGAACCTTCTGACCTGGTGTCCTCTACTTCTACATGGCTAACAATTTGGGGACTTCCCTTTACCTCTCTTCTGAACTGACTTCTCAGTTTTCTGCATCCAGTTATTTCTTGGTTTACGCTGTCATTTTGGTGGAGTTTATTTTCTTGTTGCTTCTTAAGGAAAGACAAATAAGAGGTAAATTTTTCAGAAATTTTGACTTAATATGTCTGTATTTTACTTCATATTTGATTGTTAATTTGGCTAAAGGTTGAGTTCTGAGTTGGAGATCATTTTCTTAAGAATTTCGAAGGCATAGTTCCATCCTTCTAGCTTCTAGTGTTGTTATTAAATGTTCTAAACCCACTCTGACTTCTGATTTTTGCATGTACTAATATTTTCATTCTGGAATCCTGTAGGGTCTCCTGTGAGATCTTCTGATCCCTGGCATTGTGAAATGTCCTAGTGATATGTCTGTGGGTGAATCTATTTTTCTTTCTCCTGCTGGGCACTCAGTGAGCCCTTTCAATCTAGAAACTCATTTATTTTCTTCTTTCCTTTTTTCATTGTAGTTCTTCATTTCTTCATGGGAATTTCAGCTCCAGAAAACTCTACTGAAATATCTTTATATAACATGCCCTTCTACATTGTATCTTGATGAGATGGTCTGTGAGATTATGTCATAGATTTCACCAAGCCTCAGGGGATTATAATTACCAAATAGCAGATAAGGCCAGCTGACATCTAGAGCTTTTTAAGTGACTTGACCTTTATCACCCTACTGGTTAGTCTTTGAAAACAAACAAACAGACGAACAAACAAAAAAACCAAATTCCCTGGTCACTAGCCTTTCTACTATATAAGATTGCCTCTAAAGTGAAGAACATAAAGACTCTTTTTATGAATTTGTTAAGTTCTTTCTTGACATTAATTGAAATATAATGAAGATTTTTGTGGCTAAAATTGTTTACCCCTTAGTGCTATTGGTGCCTTATCATCTAGCTATTTCTGTTGTAATGCTCCCAGCCCAAGTGAACTCATATTTCTGAAATGAGGATGCCAAATGCTAAAACTTCCAAAAACAATGTTAAAAAATAACCGTGACACTACAGTGTGCTGCTACTTAAAGCAGGTTGTTGGCTTCTGTCATACTAAAAAGTATCCTTCGCTAAATTAAAAAACAAACATTAAATATGAAATTTTATTGTCCTTTTTTTTGGTATCAGTTTCTGGTTACTGCTGGAACAAATTGCCACAAATTTGATGGCGTGGAGGTCACAGTCCAAAATCACAGAGCTAAAATCAACCCCTAACTTCTAGAGGGTACCTGCATTCTTCACTTTTTTACCCCTTTGTCCTCTTCAAAGGACATTACTACAATCTCTGGTTCATTGTCACATGGTTTTCTGTATCTCTAACCGTCCTGTCTCTGTTATAAGGACCCTGTGTTTGCATTGGGCCCACCTAAACAACATAAGCACATCTTTAAAGTCCCTTTTACTCTGTAAAGTACATACTCATAATTTCCAGGGATTAAGACCCAAACATTTTAGGAGGCCATTATTTAGTCTACTATACCATTCTATTAAGAGGATCTGCCCTGGCTGGTGTGGCTCAGTGGGTTGAGGACCAGCCTGTGAACAAAAGAGTCTCCAGTTCGATTCCCAGTCTAGGGCACATGCCTGGGTCGTGGGCCAGGTGGCCAGGAGGGGGCGTGTGAGAAGCAAGCACACATTGATGTATCTCTCCCTCTCCCTCTCCCTCCCTTCCCTTCTCTAAAATAAAAATAAATAAAATATTTTTTAAGGGTGTTAAAAAAAAGAGGGTCATATTTTTCTCATTTGACTGTGAAGTGATTCTGTAAATTATGTTAGCCAAATTATTTTCTAATATTAAACCATCTTTGCATCCCTGGGGTGTTTTGTTATGGTAGGTACATTAGTCTTTTTACACACATAGTTTCATTGTTTTTCACAATATTTTTAAGTATGGTTGATTCTACATTCCTATTAATGTTAGCCTATAGTTTTGTGTACATGTGTGATTCTTTACTTAGGTTTATTACCTGACATTGTGTGTGAGTCAGGTAATAAAAACTCAACTTACACTAGCTTAAGTGAAAGGGAGTTTCCTTTACTCATATAGCTAGAAAAGGTACTGGAATGTCTCCGAAAATTGAAGGAGAAACTGATGGAATCAAGCCTCAGGGATTGTAAGTACCAACCTGTTAACCCAAGAGCTTTCCCTCAGCCTCTCTCCCCCTCTGGATGTGTCACTTGTGTCACTTGCATTTTGTATTAGGGCAGACAGGCCCTCAGGATGTTGTAGAAAACATGGCTACCAGGAGACCAAGCCCAACAAACCTAGAGTAAATTAGGAGCCTTCTTTCTCAGCATTGGAGGTGAGAGATGCCTCATCTAAGGTCATGCCCCTTCCCAGGGTAGCCCACATCCAAAGGCTGATCAACGGCGGAAGTCAAAAGAGGGGATCAACTTGAGCAAAGGCAGGGCTATGCTAGTGTCAGAGCTCCCTGTGGGCCCTGCTGAGGATGTCCTGGGGTCTGTATCACAGTCTCCTTCTGCCCACTGATGTTCTTTCTGTCCCTCGTGCATAGGGTGATCCCTAGGATACTTCTTAATGAGCATCCTGTCTGCTTCCAAGGGAGCAAAACCTGGACAAGACTTAGGATACTTCAGATGGAGTAGTTTGCTGTGGAGATTAAAAACTAGAGCCACTTCAATCATTTTGATTTTATTTGATACCATTATATTTAGTATTTTTCTACATATTCATACATGGGATTTTATCTATAGTATTTTTGGTGGGAGTTGGGGATGATGATTATCCAGTTTGGCATCTGTGTTGTCTTCATGAGAGAAAATAAAATGAGGGGTTTTTTTTATTTTGTTTTTGTTTTGTTTTTACCGTGTTATGACTGGATTAGTATAAAGAGAAATTTTTCGTATTTTAAACTTTAGAGAAGTTTTCCTGTAAAACCAACTGGGCCCAGAATCTTTTTTAAAGGGTTTTTGTTTGTTTTGTTTTATTTTTTAAATAAAGGAAGAAAATAATTGCCACATTATTGGTGAAGGACAGAGGGCTGTGCCTGAGGTTCAATTCAATGCTGCATTTACACCCTTGAGCGAAATTAAGGTGGCAGACTTATTTAGCTCCCTCCACTGCTTCTGTTTTTACTACTGCAGCCATATGTGATATTTTGCTTTTGCTTCAGAAGGTAAAATGTGGATATTTCAGGATTATGCTTCTTTGACTGACTCCATCAAAGCTATGGCTAATAGGAATTTTTCCCTCACTATAGCATATAGCCTTGTCTTTTTTCCACTTTAAAAACTGTTTTAGTCTCTTTCTTTCATTTTTCACTAAATTTTCATTGAACATTGAGAGAATATATCAGGAACCATTAACATCCCACCAAACTGACACAGAAATCCTGGTATCTTTCTTTAAAAGGAAAAAAACTCACACTAGCCTATTCTGTAATTTCTCCTGCCCTCTTCACCCAAAGAACACGCTGGCACACACACCCACAAACACAGGCACGTACACACCAGATACAGGAGGTGTTCCCTTGATTGCATTAACTGTGGATAACAGTGCATAACATTAGCACTTCTATAGTGTTTGATAAATGTGATCAGTTTCAACTTGGGGCAACATGATACTGGGGAATTCTTAAGGCAGAATCTCCCTCTTGGATTCCACAGTTGTCGTAAAGAGGGGTGAAATGACAAGGTGCTTCTCCAAGGGAACTCCCCAAAAAGTCCTGTTTTCTATAGAAAGGTAGAGGAGAGGTGAGGAGGCAGGAGTGGAGAGAACAAATTAAAATTCATAATCTCTGCTTCCATTCAGTTGGTCATGTTTGTTGTTTGACTATGAGATTTCCCACGTATTTCATTTTTTACTACAAATGGTATAAACAGTGTCTTAGAAATCTGACAATTTGATTGTAGACCAAAATAAACCCTGATTTTCCTAAAGATAATTTATATTTTCTATACTTAATAGAGAACTGGATTTGAAATAGTAGGGTACTTAATTCTAGGAGATGAAGTTTGAGAGTGGACCAGAGGTTTTTAGTGCAGCCTTGAAAATGCTGTGCTAAACTAGAATTAAGGAGAAAGAAATTGCTTTCACTTGTTTGACTTAACTGACTGACAAACTGACAAACTTGTTGTTTGACTTAACTGAGCATGTTGTTGATGACTTTTCATGTGAGTTGGTAGAAGAAGGTTTTGTTTTTGACCTCAAATAATAATTATTAGTTCTGAACAAATAAGAGTGATGCTAACAGTGTCATTCTGTTTTGTTTGTTTGTTTTGTTGTAGACTACCTCTAAACAGGTATGAGTTGATGAAAATTTATTTATCTGTAAGGTTTGATTAAAACAAACGTTTTGATTCCTTAAAGCTTCTAACGCATTACCTCTGTTCTAGTGGGATGATCTGGGAGCAGTGCTTCTCAAATTTTAACATGCTCACAATTCACCTGAGGATCTCATTCAATGTAGACTCTTAACTCCATTAACCTGGAATGGGGCCTGAGATTCTTAACAGACTTTCAGGTGATCCTGGTCCGTGAACTGCACTTTCACTAATTCAGGATAACCCGGCCCTTCTCGTCCTGGCTCTGTCAGTAAGGAGCTCTGTGTGATCCTAGATATATTATCAGTCACGTTGAGAGATCTGGGTTTCCTCTTTTTAAATATAAGGATATTTGCTTACCCATATGTATGTACCTGCTTAAAAATAAAAATCTAACATGGGAATTCCAAAGTATCAGAGGATGCAGCCCAGGTAGCTATCCTCATTTTTTTAAAATGTATTTAAATAGCAGCTTACAACTGACAAGGGAACATTTAAGAATATTTTTGCATATAATTTCAGTTAATTCGGCAAACCTTTACAGAATCCCTTTTAGATGAAGGTTTTTTTTCAAGACACTTTCAAGTAAACTAAAAATAATAATGACCGTGTTCTTGCTCTGTTGAAATTTGTTAACTGAGATGCTATTATGAGCACTGAGTAAAATTTATTATGGAATACCTCAGGAATAACTCATGTAAGGACAAAAAATTACCATAAAGAGGGTGACTGTCTAGTAGGGGTATTTATGGCAAGCCTTAGCAGTTTTTTTGTTTTTTTCCCCCAGTCACAGTAAATGATTTGCCTAGGGCCACATGGCTAATTGGTGATAGAAAGATACTGGTATAATTGAAAGAGAATTATCCAATATAAAACTGTAAACATGACTCATTGTAGCAGAATTTTCGATATTTTGTATAGTTGGGCCAAAGTACATTTCTTAAAACAAAAATAACTGAAGTTACACACCTCCTATAGATTAGAAACTCTCAGGTTAAAGATCCTTGATTTACCTGGAAATCTGGTTGTTTCTCCTTTCTGTACAAACAAAGCAGGTGGATGGGAAGGAATGGGAAAGAGTAGAACAACCCTATGATTCAGCAGTCCTAGGAAAAGTATCATTCTCATCTGCTTTTATTTATTTCATTTCAGTAGAGGATGTAAATTCTTGCCATTTGCCAGCTGACAAGGAGAAATCTTTTTTGCCTAAAACATAGATACCATTTATTCAATATACTCAGCATCCCTTCAGCCATAGGAGCTCCATTTTGCCCTTTGCCATCATGGAGCCTTACTGATCATTTGATGGATTTTTGCCTTTGTGCCACACTTTCTAGCCCTTTTTGACACTAACTCCATCTATTGATACCTTTTTCCCCAACCTCTTTCCATTTTCTTGTATGACATACAGCCTGGTTATGGACAGTCTTCAACTGAAGATACTTGTGGCCCTCTCCCTTCTTCACAATGCCCCTTACCCGCACTTCCCCTTACCCGCACCGCCCCTGTGGGCACCGAGCAGTCTCAGCTTCAGGAGTCCACTGCTGATGCCATATGCTTTCCGAAATGGTTATGTCGGCGCTGTTTTCCTAGGAGAGCTGGCAACTCTGCACTCTTCTGTATTACCTGTTCCAGCCAATGCCAGAATTTGATTTTACTTTTTATCCCCTTATTAAAAAATACCCATACCATGCCATCTTGAGCACTTCTAGAAGTGGGCCTAGCCTCTGTGACTCATCAACATCATTTCTCAGTTCAGCTTCATCCCCTAGTCTCTGCAGTGGTTTGACATCAGTCTCCTTTCTGTCTTAAGTCTGACCCAATAAAAGACATCTTTTCCCAGCTTATCCTTGTCTTCTCTGAAGTGTGAATATAAGATTTATCAGTTATTAACCTGTTTATTTTTTTAAAGGCATCTAGCTTTGTGTCACTGTTGATTTCACTATTTGCAAACTGGCTTTGTCATTTTATTGATAGCACTTGAGTGAAGAGCTCCCTGTTAATATATGCAAGCTCACAGCTCCCAACAAGCTTTCCAGCCCTGTTAATGAGAGGATTAGCGAGAGCACTGCAATGTATTTAACCTGCGGCACTAGCTCTGTTTCAATAAGACTTCAACAGCCTATTAAATGGAGTGGGGGCTCAATTAACCCACACAAAGGCCACTCTACTGAACGTGGCAGGGAGGACCACATTTAGCATCTGCCTAAGCAGCTTGTTGGAAGCTGGAAATAAAGAGGGTGACATGTTCTTGCCTGGAGCTATGATATAACTGAAATGGTGATTCTAGTTCATCTGGACTGACTAAATAGGTGACAGCATTGAAACCTACTACTATCTCGCCATATGACAGTTTTTTAAATATCAGAATATACTCAATGGTCACTCTACTCCCCCATGCCTTCTTCCAAGGGAGCACCCCCATTGTTCCTGGGTCAGTAGGAGTCATGGATTATGGATTTGAGGATGGAAGGTGTCAGGGTGTGACAGTTTGTGGTTGAGGAGGAGGGATGATGCTATACACAGTGATGTCCCAGGAAATGTGTTCTGTTCTAACAGCAATTCCACACATAATTGGACGCTAGAATTGGGTCCTCGTCTTTCATAAGCATGTTCCCCACACAGCCAGCCAAGAGTCAGACATTTTCCTCCTGGGAATCAATGTACAAGTAATGGCATATCATTGAACTGGAGTCTTCTAAACTTTCACTTGAATCGTGTTAGAATTGTTGGTTTATGTGGCTTCTGGAGTCAACTATCTGTCAGGAAATCCAAGATGTCTTCATTCTTCCAACACTTCAAGTCAAAAGTGAAAGTTAACTGAGTAGATTACTGTTTGTTTTCTGAGGATGACTTAAATCCAACTCTACCAATAAACCTAAATTTTAATTTTCAACATTTGAATTTTCCCTGTGATAAAAGCAAAAAATTATTTGAAAAAATAAAAATAAAAAGATATTTTGGTTTATATTTCTATCCAATTTTCAATGGAAGTTTCTTTTTTAAATTACAGCTCCTCTTGAAACTCAATCATACACAAATATTATTTTTTAACCAATAACTTTGTCTACAGTTTTGATATTTTTCCCCATGGCATTCCCAAGGTTAAACATGTAAAATATGTACCATATCTAAATATTAATGCATCTCTCTTACCCTGCTTTACTTTGTCCCCCATTGCTTGTGACCTTCTAATATTCTATTATATACTTATCCTTTTCAATGTTTATTGTCTTTATCCTCTCGCTAGAATGCAGGCTTAACAATGGCCAGAATTTTGTTTCATTTACAGATGTAGCTCAGGCATGTAGCATATTGTAGATGTTCAATGAATATTTGTGCAATAAGTGAATCTAAAGGAGAAACATAGGTTATATTCTGGCTGTGGAACCATAACCAGATGGTTCATTAGGCAAGATTTTGATATGAGAAAATAACCACTTCCACCCTCATAAAGAAAAATATCTAAATTTTAGGATGACAGGCTCAGTGAATTCACCAGAGTAGCTCTAATAGGATGATGCAGCATTCCCATTCACCAGAGTGGTGAGGGACTGGGCGGAGCATGATTTCCGAAACTGGATTGAAGTATATGGTCCTGCAAAATGAGCTGCATGCTCACTAGATCTGAACCCTTTTCATTACTTATTCTGGGATATGCTAAAGACACAGGCCTAATCAGGGAGGCACAAATGACTGATGCATTGCAACCCGGATGCACATGTTGAAACTGATGGCAATTCTGCATTAATGCACCATATTCATCGCAGTTTTGCAGAGCAAAGGGCTATGGAATGCTAAAAAGAGACAGCATATTAAAGATACCATCTATTGCTATGATTATATAATTTACTATAATGTAAAACTAATAAACTGTTTATTATGTAAATTTATTCACTTGTATTTCAAGACTTAAAGCTACTACCATGAAGCATTCTTAGACTCATACATCCTTGATCCTGAACTCTCTGTATTGACAGCACTGACAGCTGTAACTTTCGTTTGTATATCTGAATAGTTGCAGAGCTGGGACAAATTCTTAAAGTCTTTTCCTTTTGGATATCTCTAAGCAGGTTGGTACCTGTGGTGATTTCATGGGGCTAGGGGAAGCTCCAAATCCCAGTCTTGGATACACTTTGGACCTCTTAATGTATTCTACGTGAGTGATAAGTGCATTTTGTGAGTGTATCCTATAGAGTCAAGAACTATCATCTGTTAGAGAAAAAAAAAAAAAAGACCTTGTTCAATGTAGAGCCAAAAGATGAGGTGGGCAATTCAGGAAAAGGATGTATCCTTAGACAGCATTTTCCCTCCTGTTAGACCAGGAGCACATCCTCCTGTAATAAGATCGGTTGTACTCAGGGTTCTTAAGTATATTTTAGTTTATTCCTTCTCTGGTTGGTGAGAAAAGAAAAACATTTTTTCATGAAAAAATTTTAATTAGTTGTTCCCCATTCCTTCTCAAACTTCTGGGCACCAAAACACCTGAATGCAGGCCCCATTCTCAAAATGTTTCTGTGTATCATTCTGTTGAATGGAGAAGTTTGTTTGATATTTCATGTTTAACATTTTGATTGCAAAAAGGAACCTAAAGCCAAGCCAATAAATGTTCTAATGGTACTGTTATCCAGAATTAAGATTTTTTTAAAAATTAGTATCAAGATATAACTGAAAAGGTAACTTACAGTTCTTTTCTTCATTAAATCTGCCATATGAATTCTTGTGGAATTCGACTTTTGAATGAAATTTCATTAGGATCTCTAAAGTAGCCACCTCATTCTAACCCTCCTTCATCAGTAACCTCTCTAAGGTAAGATTGATCTTTTTTTTTCAATAAAAGTTTTTTCTTGTATAAAACACAACCTCCCATGCTATAATATAAATCCCATGCTATTAGTTTATTGTGTGAAAATAGATCTCATGTAAAGTTTCTCAACTCTCATTTACAAAATCTAAACAAAAACAAATAGAAATACCTTCAGCTGACCCTTATTTTTTCTTTTATTCAAACCACAAAGTGTTTTATTTTTGCTTGATGCTCTAAAACTTTATCATGGTAGGAAAACTAGTTATTAAAAAGAAATGGGGGAATTTGGAGTCTAAAGGGTGTCAGAGTGAATAAATTAAAAATGTACTCCAAAAACAGCATGTGTATGAAAAGGAATCCCCTACAACAAGCCACCTAAATCTTTGGCAAAGAGTTTAAAAATCATTTTTATAGGATTGGGTTTTGGTTTTGTGGGTCCTAGTTTCGACCTGACTGAGGGATACAAGAATGTGTAGATTCGTTGCTCAGTGTGGAAAGATTGAAATGGGAGAGATGTGCTCTATTTGATTTTGGTAAACCAAGAGCTGAAAATCTTGAGAATCATTTCCTGTAATAGCTCCCCCTGTTACTGATGTGTCAGACACCTGCAAGTTGCTGCAGATACAAAGATAAAATATAATAGTTAACATCACAAAAGTTTAAAGGTGTAGATTGCAGGTAACCAAACAACTTTAACAAAATATGGTAAATGCTGAGATAGACAAATAAGATCAACCATTATCTTTGTCATGTGACCATGGACCACTCCTGATTGAAACTAAAAATGTTTCTCAAATGGATTCTGGGATTTGGGGGTCACTCTGTGTCCTTATTTTCTGTGTCATATTTGTGCTTTATAGTGATAAGGACCGTCAGATGAGTAATAGTTTCAGATTATGTTTGATCTCCTGTTAAATTGGTTGAGTCTCAGTTATCTCATCTATAAAATGGTGATAAAAACACCTGCCTCGTGGATTATTACGAGGAGCAAACCAGACTAAAGTAGAGTGCTTAGCTCAGGGCCTGGCATATAGTAAACCCTCAGTATATACCAGCTGCTGTTGGCGTTGTTCCTATTGTTGTTGTTGTCTTTAAATTCTGAGAAACTCCAGTAAATAATATTTTTCTCTTACTATTGTGTTAGGTTGTGGCAAACTTGTGACTCACTGTGGTTCACCTACTTGATGTTGTGAATTCCTCTTTCTCATCTTTTCTCATGCCCCAAGTGCCTTTCCATTTGACCCCTGGTTCATGGGCATTTCCACCTCACAGATTGCCTTCCTTAGCAAGTCACCCTCTTTTGTAGAAAAAAAGAGCATGACTTATGGGAAGGCAAGGGGTTTGGGAGTCTTCAGAGGAAAGATGAGAATGGAGTAGCTGAGGGCTTTCCCTTGATTCCGATACTCAGGAACATCACTACTGCATTTTATGGCAGGCTAGAAACTTACAGGGAATCAACTAAGTTGTTTTGAGGACGGGGGAGAAATTTTTCCTGCAGTTATCAGGATGCTTGAAAGAAAGCATTGATATCAATATTCTAGAGTCAGAAAGCCTAGTACATGGAGAGAAGTGAGAGGAGGAGAATGAAGGACCCAGAGAAAAGAATAATTAAAACTTTGGCAATCAGAGACCATCCCAGAGTCAGCCTGGTGTGTAAATATGAAAGATGATGAGTTTGGAACCAAAACTATTATTGAGAAGCTTGTTGGAACTCGTTTTAGTTCTGCAGATATTAATAAGTAGTGTAAATAAACTGACAAAAATCCTGTGGCTTTAAGGATTGTGGAAGGTTAGCAAGATTGAAGATATATTCCCAACTCTGTGATTTTGGATCATAAGGTTTTGATCATCTGTTTTTTATGTGTGGTCAAAATGTATCTTTATCCTTTAATACATAGTGCATTTTTCAGTGATTCTTTTTTGAGAAAATTCTTTTTATTAAAGTATAATTTATTTATTAAAAAGTGCACATATCATAAATGTTCAGCTTGGGGAACTTTCACAAAGTGAACACATACATGCAACCAGCATTCAGATCAACAAACGGAACGTTACTGGAACCTTCCAAACACCTCCTTGTAGTCTCATTTAGTTATTAGTTCAACCTCCCTGCCTCCCCCAGGGTAATGGGGCACTGTCTTGATATTAGACTTGTCCAGCGTAGAATAATTTCCCTGCTTTTGTAATTTTTTTAACATGGGATTATATAGTATGTACTCTTTCATTATCTCATTTATTTTTTTTTGCTCAATCTTTTCTTTGTGAGATTCATCTACCTAAGATTTATAATATTGAAAATAGTATATAACGTTTTAAGCAAATTGTGCATGGAATCACTATCTAGAGTATGTGTGTACATACAAGAAAAATTAGTAAATCTTTTATAAATGTGTTCACTCATTTATTCAGTTGGCATTTATGTCATAAGGGATGTAAAGAAGAGAGCTATTAATCCCTGTTCTCAAAAGCTTTGCATCTCTTGTGAAGGTCAAAGTGTTCTGTGTCCCAGTAAAAGCACAACTCTAAAGGATGGAGAAGCTCTTTTTCCATTTTAGGAGAGAAAGGTGTCAGTGGAGTACCAGGAAGGGGTGAGTGTTAGCAGTGGTTCATCCCCGATACAGGTAGTAAAGGAATGCATTGTCTGAAAAAAATTAAAAATCATAAATCATAACTGAAAATGCTTATTATCACCATCTACAACAATTCTAAACTTTTCATGGCATAATATCTCCCCTCTCTGCAAAATTTTTGTGGGTCTAGGGTCTGGATAGTTAGTATTTATACAATATCCAAAATAGAACATTTTTCTTATTACTTACCCTTTACCGAATGGGTGGCCTACATGGAAGTTAATGTAGAAAGTGCCCAGTTTCATGGTTGGTCTCCAACACCTGTGAACTCAGCTACATGTGTTTGTTTCAAGAGTGAGTTTCCAGTGGTTCTGAATCATAGAATTTCAGGCACAGTTTGAGTTTTCACCCCCTATGGTGGATCTGATATAAACAACAATCAAGATGAAGAAATCAACGAGTTATTTCATTTTTGTCTTTGCGATCAATTGGAGTTTTTGACTGTGAGTGTTAAAAATTTAAAACAGCGCACCAGGATGTGGACCACAGGTGCAGTATTTTGTTTGGTAAATGCAAACTTTAGTTCATAAGTGAAATACTTTTAAGTAATTTTAATGTCTTTAAATTAATATTACTTTGAGTTTGTTAATTAACTAAGAAGTGAATGAAATTAAGAGACTGCAGAGTTAAATTGGCAGTGTGATTTTATAGTTATCTAAACTGGGCTTTTGCATTTTAACTGGAAGGTATTAATTCATTTTTTTATCCTTTTTTTATATTTTATTTTTTGTTATTTTCACTAACATGATTATATATATGAAGTTCAATAAAAAGTTTTCATCATTTGCATTTATTGTCTTGCCATTACCCATTTAATTTCATGATTATTGCTGAAAATAATTTTGTTGTGTAGAGGAGGATGTGTTTAAAATGATCCCCTCAGGGCATCAGATTAACTAGGTCCACCACCGAGAGAAGAAAAACACAAGGCACTTCAGGTATACAAGACGAAATTGCTAGTGGATTTTTAAAAGAGAGTTATTTACCTAAATTTTGTGGAGTTCTGGTTCACATCTTTCTCCCAAAGAAAGTGAAAATAGAGCTTGCCTGAAACTGGAAAAGTGTAGTGAGCATTAGATTTTGGAATCAAGATGAAAGCTTGGTATTAACACAGCATTTTGATAGGTCCAGTGCAGCCTGTTCAGTTTGGGACGAAGCTGACCATCTGCTTAGAGCTTTTTAAATGTGGTTAAGTAGTCTGAGATGGGCTTTGTTGCCTCGTGGCTTTGTGTTGGAGTGTATTATTATTCCAAATTGTTGGAAGCAAGTCTTGCAGGAGGTAAGGCTTTGAATTCCTGATGGTGTGTGAATTTTTATCCCCAAGGTTTCCCTCTGGGTTGAATTGATTTGCTGGCCAGAAATGAGGCTGAATTCCTACATCAGGTTAAAGGCATAAGGTTGTTTGGTTTTGCATCCTGCCCAAGTGCCTCATCTGCATACTTATAAAGCCTTCTTCCCTCTAGCCCTTTGGTTTGACCACTTGCTAAGGCGAGCTGTTTGGTGAACAAAGCAGAAATCAATTTAGCTTTTACCTAAATGAAAGTAGGGCCAAAAGGAAAGGTTCCTCATCCATTTTAAGGTCTACTCATTTTTTAAGGCAACTATATTTAGTCATATTTCACAGATATATATCATCTCAGAAAATGAAAAAACTTCAGTTTTTCTTTATCTTCCCTGCTGCTTTAATCTGCCATCTCTCCTGCAGATTTTTAAAGACAGTGTATTAGTTTTCTAGGGTTGTTACAAGAAACTACACAGACTGGGTAATTTAGTAACAGAAATTTATTTTCTCACAATTCTGGAGAGTAGAAGTCAAAGATCAAGGAGTTGGTAGGATTGGTTTTTCTAAGGATCTTTCTCCTTGGCTTGCAGATGACAATCTTCTCTGTGTCTTCATGTGGTCTTCCTCTTTGTCTGCCTGTGTCATAATCTCCTCTTCTGGTAAAGACACCAGTCATATTGGATTAGGGCCCACCCATAAGACCTCATTTTATCTTAATTACCTTGTTAAGACCCACATCTCCAAATAGAGTCACATTCTGAGCTTAGGGCTTCAGCATATGAATTTTGCGAGGGACATAATTTTGGAGAGGACCTAACAGACAGAATCTTCCAAATGCTACTTGAATCTGAGAATGACGTTTTGGTCCTAAATGATGGATTAGTCATCTTTTTCCTTGCATTGGAAAACATTCTTGATCAAAGCAAAGAATTGACTCAAGACATATTAGACCAACATATGGCCTAGCAAGTAATTTTTAATGGTATAGATGGGTATTTTCTCCCAGTCTTATACTTGAATGTGAGTCTTTTAATCCAGGGTACTCAAAGATACTTGACTAAATTAAAAAGAATCAAAAATTGAGGAAGCCTAATACACTGGGCAGAGCATGGGGGAGGCATTATTACAATTATGATTATTTAAAAATAATACCTAAGTCGTCTTAATGGCACGAATGAGGAAAGTGTGGTAAACACCTAGCAAACTGATCAAGAATTCTAGGAAGATACGATTTAGTTGACACTTTCTGTTTGAATGGATCCAGGCTCACACTTTAGCTATTGTCTTAATGAAGGAAGGCTACATGATCCCAGGACCACATACTAATAAAATTTGCGAATCCCCTAAAACTATTTCTTTATGATTCTAGAATGTTCTGGTTATAACTGGGAAAAGAGAGAATTTAGTTCAGTCAAGGCTTGGATATTGCTAAGAGGGAACATCAACTAGCATTTGAAGTTACACTAAAAGATAGATTTTTTTTTTTGCCCAAAACTTCCTAGATTAGAAAGAGAAGAAAAATCCATTCCTCTTGAAGAGAAGTAATCCAATCTAATCTGAGAAAGTAGTAACAAATAACTTGATTTTAAAACATATTAGAGTCACCGTTAGATTAGAAAAAAAGAAATGACCAGTGTGACACAAATGATATTTTCTGATTTTTGTTTAAGTGTGGCTGACTTTAATCTGTTTTCTCTGTTCTTACTGCTTTTAGTTTTTTCTTTAAATGCGCATTGTTATCAAAGCTAGAGTGCGGCTGCAAAGATGAAGGGCTGCAGTGCACTGGAGAGGTATGGTCCAATATGCAGCAAGGTAGAATGTTACGATAGCAGTAGTAAAGTTTACTCTGGGCCTTGAATTTATTAATTGATTCATTGAGTCAACAAAAGTTTCAGGTACTATGTTATGTGGTGAGGATGTTGCTGTGAACAGCTAGAAAGCCTTGTCTTCAGAAAGCTGACATTTTCAATGACTGTACTATACTGAATAACACAGACAGATAAATCACTAAGATAAATACTGATTTTTCCAAAAGCAAAGTTTTTGTACAGTTTATAAAAACTGAAAATATAAACTAAAGCAAAACAGAAACGTTTAGTTTTTCCTTAGGCTCTGAAGGCTATTTGTGCTCCAATATACTAGACCCGGGAGCATCTCTAACACAGGAAGATGAAAGCATTCACCCCACAGTAAGGTTAAAGGAATTCATGCATGTCTGGTAAATATCAAATAAAAGCAATCACCTAGTAGATTTGAAATTACTCATATCTATCACAAACATCAAAAAAACTTCACTTAGAACTTAAGTTACATCTGAAATAGTATGTGCCCCAATGGTTAGAGACTTGACCTTGTTCCTTAAAAAATAGTATTTTCTCTACTCTTGATCTTTTCTAGGGTGATATTATGTATGGTTTAAATCAGGTGTTAATGGCCTTACATTTTGGAGAGTCATTCATCCATTGATACAACCATCATAAATCCATCCATCCTCCACCCACCCATTCATCTATGCAACCAATGCCTTTCGCAGGGCCTGGCCTACCATAGACTCTGGAAGGAGATAGAAGTCATTAAACTGGCTGGTTTGCTTCCTGCAGTCTTTTCCTCCTCCTCTCATCAAACTCTAAGTACATCCTCCATTACCTCTTTTCCTATATATGTGTGCACACCTGTATATTGATTTAGGCAACATTCATTTATCTTTGAAGTACTTGTTAAGCACCCACAGGTGCTCAATATGATAGTGAACAACACAGAAAATGACTTCCACTTTCACAGAGAAATAAGATGTAAGGTGGAGAGGAAGGACTCAGAAAATAAGTAAAAATAAAAGCACATATTTTCTATATTCCACATTTCTCTTTTGCTGTTCACCTTTTAAAAATAACTGAGCCTCCAAATAGTGAGAGAACATTAGCAGAGAGGAGAATGAGGTCACAATTCTGCGTCTTTAACACTCGTGCCTTCCTGAAATAGTCTTTCCAGACTCTACCTTGAACAGCATGATTTGAAATAACCTTACGTGTGCAGTAGCTCTTTCTGAACCAAACAGTCCACTTTTAGCAAATCTTACAGCTGAGGACAGTTGTTAGATTGCTTGTTAGCTCTTGCAATTAAACAACCATCACTTAAAAAATAGTATATGGATCCCTTGGAAGCACTAAGATGCTACATGTTGGGTATAAAGTTGCCTGGACTTGCTGTGTCTGGTGTTGATAAGGTAGCAGATGGTCTAATAGACTCCATCCTTGAGCAGCTAAATTGGTAGGGTCTTGGTTTAATAATCTTGTGTTCTAATGATTTAGGCTAGTGATGAAAGGCAGTGCAATTACTTACTTGTAATAATGCCCAGTTGGCCTGGATGGAAGGGGCACTCACTCGTACATGGTGTGATGCAATTAACTTCTGTTCCCCAGAAACATGGTTATTTGCAGACAGACTACCTTGATCAGACACATCTCACCTCTATGCTAAAACTTAAAAGCATTTTCCAAGTAAAAAAAACAGCTCTTAATTCTTTAAATCACTGGAGGAGAGAATACTTTCAAACCTTATGTAGGTTTAGTGTTTCTGTGTTTCAGAAGCATGTCCACTAATATGACCTCACTGGATTCTAAAATATGTTGCTGGCGGAGAAGAAGGACCTGTGAGATACAAGCGATTTATTGATGAGAAAGTCTTTCCGATGTTGTCCTGAGACACAGAAACAATCTGGAGTTCAGTTATAGCCCAGGTATTCTGAATGCTAGGCCCAGGAACCTTCCCCCCTGAGGTACTCGTCAGACTCATTTTACTCAATAATTCCTTCTTATCCCTTTGTGAAACTTCCCATCAGTGCTGTGTAATATATGTACTCAAGTTATATCTTCTCATATTTTTCACTTCTTGAACCTCTGCCAGGGGCAAATTAAGTGTTATGACACTATCAAAATATAGGTAGTGATTAACTATACTTTAATAGTCCCCATATGGTATGATGTGATTTACAAAGAATAAAATGCTAGTATTTGTTAAATAACATTTCTTCTTAAAAGATTAACTTATTAGATCCATAGACAAAAATAAATTGCATTTTTATACATTAACAACAAACATGTGGGAAGCAAAATTAAAAACACAATAACATTTATAACCATTAGAATATTTCAAAGGAAATGAAACACTTAGCTATAAATGGGACAAAACTTGTATAGGATGTATATGCTGGAAATTAAAAAATTCTGATGGAAGAAATATTTTAAAAACCTAAATAATGGAGAACATGCTCTGTTCATGGATTAAAAGACTCAATACACAGATTTAACATAATTTCTATTAAAATTCCAGCAAGAATTTTTTTTGTAGATATATACAAGTTTATTCTAAAATGTATATGGAAAAGCCCATGCCATGGAATGGAAAATTTTAACATAGAAAAATAAAATGGGAGGAAACTAATGTTCAGATATTATATGGTTACAGTAATCAGGTGCATAATATTGACAGAGGGATAGACACATAGGCAGATCAATGGGACAGAATAGAGAACCCACACAAATATGCCAAACTAAGTTTTTTCAAAAGTATAAGAGCAATTTAATGGAGGAAAGTTAGCCTTTCCAGCACTGGTGCGGGAGCATTTGGACCTTCATAGGTTAAAAAGAAAAAGAACCTTTATCTAAAGCTTATACTTAAAAAAAAACAACCCTCAAAATGCATAATGGATGTAAAAGTAAAGCTGTACAACTTTTAGGAATAAAATTCAAGAAAATCTTTGGGATCTAGGAGCAGTGAGAGTTCTTTAACTTGACGCCAAAAGCATGATCCATAAAGGGAAAAATTTATAAATTTGACCTCATCGAAATTGAAAGCTTTTGTTCAATAAAAGACTATGTTAAGAGAATGAAACAAGCTACAGTTTGGGAGAATATTTGCAAACCACATATCTGACAAAGATTAGCATCTTGAATATATAGCCTACTTTCAAAACTCACCAGTAAAAAAAGAAAACAATCCAATTAGAACATGGGGAAAAGACAGGAAGGGAAATTTCCCCAAAGATATACAGATGGCAAATAAGCACATGAAAAGATGCTCAACATTATTAGCCATTAGGGACATGCAAATTAAAACCACAATGAGATATCACTACACACTTATCAGAAAGTAGAAAATAGTGACAATGCCAAATGCTGGCAGAATGTGGAGAAACTGCATGACTCATACATTGCTGTTGGGGATATAAAATTGTTCAGTCACTCTGGAAAACAGTTCAGTGGTTTCTTTAAGAAACAAAACTTGTAACTATCTTACAACCCAGCAGTTGCACACCTGGGCATTTATCCAGAGAAACAAAGGCTTGTTTTCACACAAAAATTTATACACGAGTATTTATAGCCGCTTTATTCATAATAGCTTCAAACTGGAAACAACTCGGGTGAACGTCAGCGGGTGAATGGTCAAATGAACGGTGACACATATCTACCATGGAGTACTCTTCAGCAATCAGTAAACAAGAGTGAACTCTCAATTCAACTAACAACCCTGATGAAAATTTGGAGAACTGTGCCAAATGGGGGAAAAAGAAAGCAAGCCAGTCCCCAAAGTTTACGTACTGTGTTTCCATTCATGTAATATTTGACATAACAAAATTATAGAAATGGAGAACAGATTAGTGGTTGCCAGTGGTTAAGGAATGAATGAGGGCAGAAGGGAAATGAGTTTGACTGTAAAAGGATAATAAGAGTTAATAGGCCTTGCACAATTAGGGAAGAATATTAGAAGCTACCCAGAGAGAGTTTGTGAGAATATGTACCTGAAACCCTTTGCTCAGGGCCTCTCTTCTAATGTTTGTTAGTCCAGCTGCTCAAGCACCATCAAGTTACCCCCAGTCCTGCCCTCCAAGAATGCCGATGTGGTAATGGAACTCTTGTATTTTAACAGTATCAATGACAGTATCCTGGTTGGGATATCGTACAGTAGCTCTGCAAGTAGGTACCTTTGAGGGGAGCTGGATATAGGATACTTGGGTTATCGCTGTACTATTTCTTACATCTGCATATGAATTTACAATTGCCTCAAAATAAATAATTTTTAAAGTTAAAATAATTTTTAACTCATTATTATAGCCTCCATAATATGTTCTACTTGACAACACTTTGATCAAGTCAGGTAAAATCCCCTAATCAGTCTTTGTATGGTGAGTATAATTCTTGATTCTTTCTGGTTTATGCTGTATTGTTATTCACTATCATCAGTAAATGCTCACTGATTTCTTGCTTCATAGCTCTGTTTGCTACAAATAATGTAATTGGCCTATTAGATTTTATAATAGCTGTCAACACTATCCTGTCATATCTCACTATCAACCACTCTTTACTGTGGTTTTGCTTAAGTAAGCATCAGTCTATAATTAATTACCTACCAACTTACCAACTCTCCAGTTTCTTTTTGTTAGTTGCCTACTTTTTGTTCTTTGATCCTAAGAATTTTCTTGCAGTACAGCTGCTAAGGGGTAACTAGAACTTACTGAATTCCTACTCAGTATCTAGGTCCTACCCACAAAGCAATGTTAGCAGTCAAATTGCTGGCCAAGCAAGTAGAAAAAAAAAAGAGAAAGAACTGAGTGGACTTGTCCTGAGGAGATCGTATCTCCACCCTTGAAAGGAAGGCTTGTGGTAGGGCATTTTTGGAGGGCAGGACTGGGGGTAACTTGATGGTGCTTGAGCAGCTGGACTAACAAACATTAGAAGAGAGGCCCTGAGCAAAGGGTTTCAGGTACATATGCACACAAACTCTCTCTGGGTAGCTTCTAATATTCTTCCCTAATTGTGCAAGGCCTATTAACTCAGGAAGCAGTGTTCAGACACTTAGCATGATTCTGAAACCTGTGTTGATGTCCCCATATGCTGCAATGAGGGAGTGCTGTAAGGAAACTAGAGTGTTTTTTCTATAGTCCTCTTTGTCACTGTCTCATGAAGAGATGGATATCAGAGCCAGTAATATTTCAAATACCATTCAGTGACTTTAGTTCTTAAGAGAGGAAAATTTGATTCCTATATTATTCCTCAATGAAAATTTTCTCTTAAAGACCTCATCTTCCCTTTTCACCCTTTCCCCATGGAGCCTTATTTTTCTCTTCTCTACTCTATCAGTGAGTAAGTTTCACAATAGATTTGTGGTTGGTTGTTGTTATGCGGTACTACAGGGGTGATACAGTTATGCACTGTATAGTGATGTGGGGCCAGTGATGAACCACACATACGATGGTCATCCCATGAAATTATAATGGAGCTGAAAAATTCTTATTGTGTAGCAACATCATGGCAGAACGCATGACCCATGTGTTCGTGGCGACACTGGCGTAAACAAGCCAGCTCTACCACCAGTCATGTAAAAGTACAGCGCGCACCGGTATGCACAGTATAAAATACCTGATAAACAACTACGCTACTGCTTTACGTATTTACTATACCATATTCTTTATCATTATTTCAGAGTATGCTCTTTCTACTTAAAAAAAAAATGTTCGCGCACTGGCCAAGTCGATCAGTTGGTTAGAGTATCATCCCGGTAATGCCAAAGTTGCGGGTTCGATCTCTGGTCAGGGCACATACAAGAATCAACCAATGAATGCATAAATAAGTGGAACAACAAATCGATGTTTTTCTTCCTCTCTCTCTCTAGAAATCAGTGAATGAAAAAAATTAAAGGTTACAGTGGCAGCAGCCTCATACATCTCATGTTTACCATCTCTCCTGATTGCATCGTTTTCTCTTGTGCTTGATTTTATCTTTTATTGTTTTATAAATTTAATTTAATGTAGCCTAAGTGTACAATCCTTATAAAGTCTACAATAATGTGCAATAATGTCCTAAGCCTTCACATTCACTCACCACTCATACCGACTCACACAGAACAATTTCTAGTCTTGCAAGTGTCATTCATGGTAAGTCCTCTGCACAGGAGAACCATTTTTTATCTTTTATACCATGTTTCTCCTGTACCTTTTCTATGTTTAGATACACAAATACTCACCATTGTGTTACAATTGCCTACAGTATTCAGTACAGTAACATGCTGCACAGGTTTGTAGCCTGGGAGCAATAGGCTATACCTTAGAACCTAGGTGTATGATGTTTGCACAAAAACAAAATCACCTACTAAAGCCTTTTTCAGAATGTATCCCTGTTGATAAGCAGCTCATGACTGTAGTGAACTGATAAAGTAGGTCACCAGTGGTCTTCACTACAGCATCAAACAAGAGTCCAGTTGCCTCTTCCCTCAGTGGAGAGATCCCACCCAGTCCTGTCCACCCCACTGAATAGCTAAAGACTACAAGTCAGGGCTAGAGAGCTGAAATTAAATGTCCGTAGCAGACACATCCTTCCCTACAAACATGAGTTCACACTGGGAGGCAGCTTTATTTTCAATGTAGCTGGGATATACTACAGAAAGAACATTTAACAAGAGAGATAAATATTCATTGATAAAAACAAATATTAATTGTGTACCTATATGTCCCAGGTACTGTTTGCATTCATTAAGCTCCACAAAGGTGCCAAAGTCTGTATTAAGTGCCTTATATGTATTATCTCATTGAATCTTCGAAAGTTTCAGCTATCTTGTCCTGATTTTGCATATCATTTCAAGTTTTCCACGTACCACGTTTGTCATTACCCAGTGCAAGTTGTATATTATGTGTTGGAGTATGGCAGGTTCAAGAGTCTTCAGATAAAAACGGAACTAAAGAGAGACTCAGCTCATTTTCCAAGCTTCATTCTGTACCCTCCCTTTACATTTGTTACATGTGTGGCGGAGAGGAAAGAACCTGTTTTCTCAGTCATAGGACCTGGCTCTGGCCTGAGTCCTATTTGCTCCTACCTAGAAGTTAGATATTAGCTGAATTAATTAGCGTTTTTGTGCCTCAATTTCCTCACTTATAGCATGATTACATGGACTAAAGATATTTTTAAATTGTGTCTATCACCGTCTGATTGTCTGTCGTAGTTTAATCAGGAGATTTGAGAGCAGATTTTGAAACTTAAGGCCAAGTTTCTGATAATCCAGAGGCTCATTGGATACAAGCCCAAAGCTACCTCTGTCTGCGTGCTGCTTTCCAGTTGGACCTGTCAAAGCAGATGTCACACGTGTGGGTCTAGACAGCCATGACTGATGTAGGTTTCACTTTTTTCTACCAAGTATTGACATATACCTAAGTAGATGTTAGGGTTGAGTTTTGGGGTTTTTTGTTTGTTTTTAACCTCTTCGCTTCCAGTTCTTGTGACATATTTGTTTCTTTGGAGGCATACTGCATTATTTTTCAAATTGGGAAAAACCCTCCTGGCAACAACTGTTTATTAAGTGCAAGAACATTTTCAACTCCAGCCTCCTTAACCCAACTGAAAAATATTCAAATTAAAAAAAAAAAAAGTTTACCACAAGGAAAATTCAGGCCAAATGACTTTATTAGTGAATTCCACCAAACATTTAAAGATAAAATAACATCAATTCTACACAGAAATTCAAGAGGAGAAAATACTTCTCTATTCATTGTGTGAAGCCAGCATTATTCTGACACCAAATCACAGATCTTATAAGAAAAAATCTATACCACAATATCCCACAAGAACATAGAAGGAAACTTTCATTTTAAAAAGTTAGAAAATAATTCAACAGTATATAAAAAGGATAATCCATCATAGCCAATCACAGACCAAGTTGGTTTAAATTAACATCCTAAAATTGTTAATAACATGTTAATGAATTAAAAAACCATATTAACATTTCAATAAGTGCAGAAAAATACTCTTGATAAAATCAAACATAAATATACAGTAAAAAGCTCATTTTAAAGGCTTATATTACTAAAAAAAGAAAAAAATTTATAAATGAGACTAAGAGAAGTTTCTTCAAGTTCCTGAACATAATGAATAAAAACCTGATATAGTAAGTGTGACCATGAAAGAGAAAAAAATTACTGCATTAGGAATGAAATAGGAAAGAATTACAGCAGTGGTGGAATAGACTCCAATAATTTAAGTAATTATTTTGAATCCCTTTAGCCAAAATTTTTTTCTTTTGTAAAATAATGAATCTTTATCATATTTTTTACATTAGTTTTTAGTCTCCTCATACCACCCTCCCCCCAGCAATCACCACACTGTTGTCCACGTGCACGAGGCCTTTTTCCTCTTTGCTGAATCCCTCCAGCCCCTATGCCCCGACTAGCTCTCATCCTGCTCTTCACCAAAAATTTAAAAATCAGAATTGAATGGATCACAAAATAAAATGTGAAAAGAAAGGCTCAGGAAAAGATAGAAAAGCCAAATAGATTAAAATCCAGAAAAAAATGATATGCAATACAGCCCTCGTTCATGTATTCATTTAACACTCAATAAACTCTTGTTGAGTGCTCTCTGTGTGCCTTGCATTACCCTAAGTGCTGGGAATGCAGCAGTAGAGCAAAGTGCTTGCTTTCAGGAAACCTACACCTTAGAGTCATCATTATCTGGATGCCAACTTATTGTTTGTCCTCCAGAAGTTACTTCCTCTATACTTGAGGCAGGCTACCTGAGCTCACGGATTTCTAGCTGTGATACATTCAGCCTCATGTGGCTAAGGAATCTATTAATCTGGAAAGTGCTTCATATCCAGAAAAGTTTTGAGAAATTGGAAACAAAAAGAACATTGGATTGTTCTAGTTCTTGCCCAGAGGCAACAATTTACTGATGTTTAAAGGATAATTTTGAATTGATGAAATTTACAGCTCAGATTAATTTCAGGGCTGACTTGAGCTTCAGCTGAACTTCCTGTTCCAAATTGAAGTTACTTTTCTTACCTTTTTTACATACACCATCATCATCACCACAAACTACTTAGTAACTCCAACCCTAACATACTTGCCAAAATACACTCCCCAGCAACCATAGAAAACTTCTCCACTGTTCTTAATCTAATTCCATTTGTTTTCACTGTGGTTCTCTGCAGATGTCCGCCTCCTATTTAATGCATAAATCAATTTCCTGCCAAAGGGGATCCCTCATCTTCTACCTTGAAAATACCTCTACTTCTGATCCCTTTACATTATCTTTATACTTAAAGAAAAAGATCTTCTTTATAAGTTCTTTCTACATTAATCTTCCTTTCCCACAGCATAAGTCTTTTCTGTACTGATTTGACTTTTCTTTTAAAGATACAAAATCAAATAAAACTTTATTTGACCCTATTACCTATCTAGCTTGTCTCCCCTGTTGCCAAACTCTTCAAATTATGGTTGGCCCCCAAGGCTGCCTTTGCCCCCACCGTGGCCCTGAGCAATGTGCTCACTTCTGAAGCTACATTCCCAAAGCTCCTTAGTAAACTTAAGACCAAATCTAGTCCTCTTTTCTAGGTTTCCACTTGCTTTGGTGTTTGGTGTTTTTAAATATTGTTTTGAATAAAATTATCCACCTCCTCATTCTTGAAACCGCTCCTGTAGGCCCCCTTAATCTTCTGGCTCCCTACTGGCTTGTTCATTGGTCCCTGTCCGTTGCTTATATTAAATAATCTTCTACCTACAATTGCATCCGTCTACAGCTGCATAGCCTATTATTAGCATACCTTCCCATGTTTTCTCTATGGGAACGTCTCCTCCATCTAACCCTCCAACACTAACTTCCTTTCCTTGTCCCATCTCTGCATCTCTAATCACTTACCAGACAGCTCCATGCAGGCATCAGACTGACATATTCACTTAGCTATGTTTAAAGCCTGGCTCTTCATCTTCCCTTAAAATATCACCCTGACCTCCCTATTTTCATGATTGGTTCCAGCATCTCTCAGCAGCCCCTGCTTTTCTGACCACCGTTATTCTTTTTTCTCCCATCACCAAATTCCTTGTGGTTTCTCTCACTTCCATTCTTTGCGTTTTTTCCCACTATCACCATTCTAGCCCTCTGTACTCAATTCCAATCTTCTTTTCAAAGCCTAAACTTCTAACACTTTCTTACATCTAAGTGTTGTGTTCAGACACCCTCGTCGGGCAGTCCTTGAAATATACCTAGTATCTTCGGTATCCAAATACTTGCTTTGTTCCTCAACCAACTTCTTCTACCACTACCATGAAGTCTCTCAGTGTTTGCCTTCTCTGAACTTGTAACATTGCATGCCATATCATCCCTGTAGCAGTTTATTATGTCTACTTCTTTTAATATTACCCTATTTACATTTTTTTTGCATTTACGGGGTCTTTCCGGAAAAAGTCCAGCCATTGTTAATATAACGAGAACGGTTTGGGCGATATCCATGTAATCTGGCAGCCAAGGAGAATGCACTGGAATGTGTATGCATGAACAATGACGGCTTCACTGTACTAGTCAGTGGGGGCGGTAGATGCCGTTGAGTGAGCATGTGTACTGTGTGGCTGTCGCATTCAAAGTGACTGAGCAAGTAGAGCGATGAATCTGCATCAAATTTTGCATTAAACTTGAACATTCCTCTGCAGAAACTATTTGGATGATTCAGAAGGCTGCAGCTATGGGCAACTGGTGATTGGCAGCTTCATCAAGGCAACATGCCAGCTCATGCATCACATCTCATGCAGAGATTTTTGGCAAAACATCTAATCACCCAGGTGACTTAGCCCCACTACAGTCCACGTTTGGCATCCTGGGACTTCTGGCTTTTCCCAAAACTAAGATCCCCTTTGAAAGGGAAGAGATTTCAGAGAACTGATGAGATTTAGGAAAGTACAACGGGGCAACTGATGGCAATTGGGAGAACTGTGAGGTGCCTACTTTGAAGGGGACTGAGCTGTCCTTGTCCTGTGTACAATGTTTCTTGTATCTTCTTCAATAAATGTCTCTGTTTTTCATATTACATGGCTGGATACCTTCTGGACAGACCTTGTATACCTTCTTACATGAATATAAGCTTCTTAAGGAAAATGGCCATTGCATCAGTTTAGAATTCTGTTTGTTTGCCTGTAACAGAGATCTGAAATAACAGTCACTTAAGCAAGGTAAATTTTTATTTAATTTTTTTAGTATAGAAAAATAATCTGACAAACAGTCCATGACTGGTACCTATAAGAGGAACCCAGACTCTTTCTAACATTTTGCTTCACCATCTTTCCCCTATGGCTTTAATCATTACGGTATTTTTATTGACACAGTGTGGCTGCTGGAATTTCAACTATCAAGTCCACATTCTACGCAAACAAAGAGGAAATAAGGAGGAATAAAATAGTCTGTTTTCCAGAGAGGTCATTCCGTCTTCTTTGGCTTTCCCAAAAGCCCCATACCCATGCAATGACCTAGCCTAAAATCTAAACAGCCACTCCTGGATGCAGAAAGGCTACGAAAATACAGTCTTTTAGATGGGTACGTTACCATTTTGAATAGACTGTGTTCTGTTAGTGAAGAAGAATAAGAAAATAGATTTCACAAGCATTTACTGAGCATATTTTTTGTGCTGAACACTACTCCAGGCCCTAGGAACAAAATTCTGAACAAAATAGACAAAGGTCCTACCCTCAAAGACCTCATATGGAGAGCAAATTAACCAGGTAGCTGGTAATCAAGAAAGTGTTCACTTAAAAGATAGTATTTTAGTAGAGATATAAAGGAAGTGTCAGGAGAAATATGCAGATATTTGGAAAAGAGCTCTCTAGACAAAGAAAATAGGAAGTGCAGAGGCCTCGAGGCAGCGTTTTTGGCATGTTGAAGTCGCGAGAGGACTGGCGTGGTTAGAGTGGAGAAGGGAGAGAGGAGGAGGAGTAAAAAATGAAGGCAGAGTAGCAGTGAGAGACCAGATAGTAGGGACACTAGGACAACACCCTTTCCATGAGTCAGATGGGAAGTCGTTGGTAAGATTTCAAAATAGCCTCATAAGTCAGCTTGGTTTAAAAGTATCACTCAGGGTCTTCATAGGGAATAAACTGTAGGAAGAACCAGGAAAAGGTGGGAGGCCAATTAGGAAGCCGTTGCAGTAAGCCAGGTAAAAGACGATCACTCAGGAATCAGGTTTTGTATCTGTTCTGATGAAGATGGGGCTGACATAATTTGCTAACGGTTGGGTGCAACAAAAATGATTAAAAAGATGTTGAATGGAAAACTAGAAGGCCCTGCCACTGCCATGTGTGTATTTTTTCATATCCTCCGTGATGCCTATTATAGTTCTGTGTGCACAATAAGTGTTCCACAAATATTCAGCAAACAAATTTTAACCTTTGCAGAGAGCCACTCTCAGAATGTTTTTCCCCATGCCACAAGACACCCACCATTAATGATGAAACAAATTTAGGGAGAAACCTAAATCTCAAAAACATACATTGAGACTGCATTTTCCTTTTACTTCTTATTAGTGACAACTTCTTTTAGAAGCATAAGAAAGAGAAAATACTGAAAAGGAAATTAGTTTGCGTCATTAGTAACAGAGTATTCAAGAAGAAATTAGGTGCAAAATCTCCCATCCAGCCATGACGGAATTTATCTGCTGTGTAAGTGACTTTTCAGACCACGTCATTTCCACACTTATGTGTGTGGGGGGTCACATGAGTAGGGCACATTTGGTGAGAAAAAATAATTGAGGTGGTAGCTGTGTGTAGGAGATGGAAAAAGGAAGGAAGGAGAGATTTTAAAAAGGTATTTCATAACTAACAAATAGACTGAAATATATGAAAGAAGAAATGTCACCCTCATGAAATCACAAGTAAAATTCCTCAGTGCCATCTGCTGACATGCAAACATGTGAATTAGGGAAAAACACCTGTTTCCAGCCATTTTTCTCATATAATAGAAAAAAATGGCTATAATTTCATTCTTTAAGTGTCCTTGGTCTCATGGATTGGTGTGACATAGCATAAAAAGCTGTAAATAAATTCCAAAATATTTTGAGATACTGTCCAGTTGTTAAATGATTTTCTATTAAATGAAAACACCTAACTATGAACAAGATGGCTCTAAAACCCAGTCCTCTTAACACCAAGGATGGGACCTTTACCTCATCACTTTTCCCCAACCACTAATGCTTATTTCTCTACTACCACCACCCACCCACAGGCATTAAATTGATGATAACTCTAACACAGGACAGATTCATTTCACCCACCCAAATGGCAGCTTGGATCTGAAACTTTGTTGTAAATGAGGTTCTCAGACAATTGTCATTTAACCAAATTCAGTGACACTTGGGCCTTGGAGAGCTAGGTTCAAACATTAGGCTCAAATACTCTGAAACTCTAATGGGACAGGGACCCGGAACAGTCCCATCCGAGTAAGTGGGCATTCTTCTCTTTCAAAGGTTGAGTGAGGAGAAAGAGGTCGGAATAGCCTACGGTGAGCTACATTGCCAATTCATCATCATCTTGTGGCTGTGGAGAGGGAAGAAGTTCATTAACAAAACCCCAGCCAGAGCAGACTCTCTCATCATTATTGGCCCTCCTCTCAGACAGCCCACTGTGTCCCCAGTACCTCCCTGGTTTTAGTCAATACTCTCCTTCCAAGTCCAAAATAGTTTTCTGGCTTCTGTTTTGATGTTTTTGTGTTTTTTATTGATCTATTTCTCTTCATAAAAATTTAGAGAGAAAAAAACCCACCAAGATAAGGAAAATTTAAAAACAGAACAACAAACCGCTACTATGCCAACAAGAACAAAAAAATAATAAAAATGGAAGACTGAGGGGGAAAAAAGGAAAATAACTGGTGATTTTAAAAAACTTATAATTATTATTTTTTAAATTCATCTCCTTCTTAGGAGTTTAGAAAAAAAGCTTCCAACCTACCAATCCACAGGTATGTAAATTAGGGCTCTGCCTTACTCAGGCTTCATTGAAATCCTTAGTCGTCGTACTATTTGTATTAACTTTAGAACTTGGAGCTTCATTTTGGACTGGCATCTGACATGATTTTTTTGTGCTGACATGGAAAAAGCATCCATATTAGATTTCTCTGTGTTTAGAATGCTGGACAGAAAGGAGGGGGGACTATATTCTAGCCACAGTATTTCTCTTTGCAACCAGAATGCCCGACTAAGTAATTCCTCAGAGAAATGCAAAAGCTAGTAAAAAGACTGGCAGTTTGGCCTTTTTCTTTGTGAATCGCCTCGGTTTACCTCTGTGCTTGTCATTGTGTGCTACCCATCTCCTCTGCTCATTGGGTTTCTACCACTCAGGCTGACTGACTGCTAGTAGCTCAATCCCCTTTTTCTACTGGGAGGATCAGGGATATAACTGATATATTTGATATTTCAAAGCTCAGTTGAATCCTGTCCCAACTTTCATTAAAAGCTAACTAGATCCTATGCTACATCTTGTGCTACCATCCATCTAAACACTAATATTTTATTTTAAAAATAATTTTAAAACCACCAAGGAAAGCGAGAAGGGTTATAGTGGAAAAGTTGGTAACATTAGGTCCAGAAGAAATGTGATTAACAGGAACACAGACAGCTCATTCAAGAGCCTCCCTCATGCAGTCAGGGAAGTAGCCAAAGTCTTCACCTATTGAGAATCCCTAATTTTTCAAAAACATTGAACAGGTGCTATGGGGAATGATGGCAGAGATGCCAACCACATTAATATAGAGACCAGGCATCACTTTTCTCCAAGCTTTTATTTATTTTTGTTTAAAACCCCCCTTTTGTAGAGAATGGGGAAGCAAGAGATGCTACTCCGAGTACTAAACTCTGCAGATTATATGCCCCCCACCCAGACCTATTTCTCTGCAGAGAATCGGGTGAGGGGTTTTAAATCTAAAAGGATCACCCCAAAAGTGTAAAGTCACTTTGGACTAAGGAATATATACACTAAATGAAGCATCAGAGGAGGAGGTGGGGAAGAACCTTAAAAATATTTTGTTCAAATGCAGTATTGAAAAACATCTAGCTGTAAAACTGTATTTCCTTAGTGTCTATATTTTGCTAAGCTTGTGAGTTATAAAGAACCACAGCTGGAAAAAAAAACACACAACAATTTGTTTTTCTCTCAGGAATTCACAGGAGTGCTATTTCTCAGCCTCTGGGGTGTGATCCTGTCTTCATTTGTAAATCTTTTGATAGATGGGAAAACAATACCCTTCTCATTCTGTCTGTGGCCTGTGAGTGGATTGGGCTTTGCCAAGGAGTCAGAAGAAAAGTGATCAATGGCCCGCACAGGGAAGATGGCCAAAAACCTCCTGAGGCTTTTGAAGGACAGAGCCTTGGAGGAGTTACTTAAAGGATGAAGGCAGCCTATTGCAAATCTGCATGCATACACACAAGGGACAGTGCAGGAGGGTCGTGGGTAGGGAAGTTTGCGGGCAAAATGGTAGGTTTACGAACAAAAAGATAAGAAGTGACATGCCACAGAGACTAGAGTATTGCTAGCATACAAATTTTATTTATCCTTAGATTGTAGGACCAAATCTCCAAAAACGAGGTGTTTTGGAGAAAGAATCTGTATTAGAAATATCATGATGTCTAGTCCATTCAAAACACTTTTCATATGAAACAGCAGACCAGCGGCCTCTGGAGAAGATGTAGGAATCATCCTACCCTCCAGGCCATGGGACAAGGCAGGAATGTCCCAAGAGCAGCCATGTCCCACAGCTGTGAGTCATGGTATAGTCAGGCTGGCTCAATGACTCCACCTCTCAGAAAATGGAATAAGGTGATACTGGAAGAACCAAAAATCAGAATGAGAAATTGAAAGACTATATGAGACAGAGTTAGAGCTATAAGAGGAATAGCAGAGCTAGAGAAAGATATACAGAGTCCAGGGTGAGGATGCTGACATATATAGAGACAGAGGAAGAGACAGAGACAAAGAGATTCAGAAAGTCAGTGAGTCTGCTTTCTCCACTATCTTTGGTACCTGAAGATGTTCCAGGTGTAGTTCAGTCCACATGTATATTTACAATACGTTTTCCCTTTTCTAAACCGGCCTGCATAAATTTATTTCCATAGATACCTAAAGTGCCACCCTTTTGGTCCTGCTGCTCACCCCTACACCGACCCCCTCCCTTTTTTAAACTAAAAAAATTAATTCATGAATATGGAAACAAATCACCCAGTAAATACAAAAGTACGCAGTAAATTTTCTAATCCAAACTCCTGGTTCCTTAAAAATACTGCTCTGCCAGATAGTTTGTTACCAAAAAAATGGGGGTTCAGCTGCCTACTGCCACAAAAGGCTAACTCTAGAGGCAGAGGCTGGTGAGAAAGGGAAGAGGTTTTTATTCAGATGCTGGATGATCTAGAAGAATAGGGACTTCCCCTCTCAAAACTCATCTCTTCCATAAAATGCAGCCACCCTCAGCAAGACCAAAATAAAAGGCATGCCCAAAGTTCCTGCTCCTTTTTAAAGTACTGTCCTTTGGAGACCAAGGCAACTGCTAAGTAGTCATCCAGGTAGCTCAACTTGTTCCCAGCTGCTGTCCAGCTTAACGCCACCATCTTGAGTCTGTAGTAGAACTAGTGCTGCCATTGGCCATGTCACTTCTAGAACCACATGGTCCCATGGTCCCATGATCCTGGGCTTGAGAGCATGTGAACACTCCAGTGAATACTCCTCCAGGTCAGAGAAACAGACAGACTCCCTCCAGGAGGCCATGGGCCATGTGACTACTAAAGTTACGGGCCCATGGAGAGCACACGCTAGTATACCATCCAAATGCAGATTCAGAGCAGCAAATGATAATCAAGAGTGAGTTTCTTTGTCCTACTGGGCCTATATCAATTTGGGTTTGGGACTGAGCAGGTGCTTTCTAACAATGACCAATTAACTGCCTAAACTTTCATGCCATTTGGGTGGGTCTACTTCCCAACCAATCCCTTCTTTTCCCCAGGCTATACTGAGAGGCTTCTTTGGCCCAGTGCCTCCCCCTGCTGCCATTTTGATTTTTTTTTAAATATATTTTATTGATTATACTAATACAGTTGTCCCAGTTTTTCCCTTTGCCCTCCTCTACCCACTATCCCCCATTCCCTCCAACAATGTCCTTAGACAGTGTCCATGGTTCATACATATAAGTTCTTTGGCTACTCCATTTACTATACTGTTGTTAATATCCCCATGTCATTCTTTACCTACTGATTTGTACTTCTTAATCCCTGTACCTTTTCCCTCGTTCTCTCCCTTACCCCTCCCAAATGATAACCCTCCAAATGATCTCCGTATCTATGATTCTGTTCCTCTTCTGCTTGTATGCTTAGTTTGTTTTTTAGATTCAATTTTTGATAGTTGTGAATTTATTGCCACTTTAATGTTCATAGTTTCAATTTTCTTCTTTTTCATAAATAAGTCTTTTTAGCATTTCATGTAATAATGGCTTGGTGATGATGAACTCCTTCAGCTTTACCTTGCCTGGGAACCAGTGTATCTGCCCTTCCATTCTAAATGATAGCTTTGCTGGATAGAGTAATCTAGGTCGTAGGTCCTTGCTTTTCATCCGTTTGAACCCTTCTTGCCAGCCTCTTCTAGCCTGCAAAGTTTCTTTTGAGAAATCAGCTCACAGTCTTATGAGAACTCCTTTGTGGGTAACTATCTGCTTTTCTCTTGCTGCTTTTAAGATTCTCTCTTTATCTTTAAGCTTTGATATTTTAATTATGATGTGTCTTGGTGTGGTCCTCTTTGGGTCCATCTTGTTTGGGACTCTCTGTGCTTTCCGGACTTATATGTCTATTTCCTTCACCAGATTATGGATGTTTTCTTTCATTATTTTTTCAAATAAGTTTTCAATTTCTAGCTCTTTCTCTTCACCTTCTGGCACCCCTGTGATTCAAACATTGGTACATTTGAAGTTGTCCCAGAGGCTCCTTAGCCTATCCTTATTTTTTGAATTCTTTTTTCTTCTGGCTATTCTGATTGAATGTTTTTTTCTTTCTTAAGTTCCAAATCATTGATTTGATTCTTGTCTTCATCCACTCCACTCTTGGTTCCCTGTAAATTTTTCTTTATTTCATATAGTGTAACCTTTATTTCTGCCTGGGTCTTTTTTATGCCACTGAAATAACCAATGAATTTCTTGAGCATCCTAATAACCAGTGTTTTGAACTGCACATCTCATAGATCACTTATCTTCATTTTGTTTAGTTCTTTTTCTGGAGTTTGGTTCTATTCTTTCATTTAGGCCATATTTCTTTGTCTCCTTATTTTTGCAACCTCCCTGTATTTGTTTCTGTGTATTAGTAGAACCGTTTTGACCCCCTGTCTTAGTAGCAAGGCCTGTTGTAGAAAAGTGCACTGGTAAGTTGGATGCGGTGGAACCTTATGTAATCACCAGGGTAGGACAACCCATGTGATCCAGGTTGATGGAGTCTCCGATATGGCATCTCTGGTCTATGGCTATGTGTGGGGGAGGGCTCAGAAATGGGACAGCGCCACTGACAGACCTCTAGAGTTTTGTCTGGAAGCTGTCCTCCAGCACTTGCCCTGATGCCAGACACTTCAATTTCTTCCCATATGCCACTGGTGCCCTTCCAACTGCTGCCCTTCCAACTACTGCCCCACTGCTGGAGGCCAGAGGAAGTGAGTCTGTCTAAGCCCTAAGTCCATTGTGGGCCCTTTAAGAGGAGACTCCTGAGAATCCTGCAGTTTCTTCCACTGTCCCAATCCCCACTGGTTTTCACAACTAGAAGCTATGAGGACTTATCTTCCTGGCACTGGAACCCTGGGTTGGGTGGCCTGGTGTGGGGCTGGTAACCCAGACACAGGCAGTTTGCAAAGGTGTTGTCTGGCTGCATGCCATGCCCCAGAGCTTGGATCTCTGACCTCTGGCCCTGAGGAGAATGGCTTGGTGCACAGTGGGGCCCAGGTTCCATTCCCATGGCCTAGGTCCATCTCCACTGGCAGCCCCTTCTGCTCCCTGCACTCAGTCTGCTCCTAGCAGTTCGAAAGGGCTGCCTATCAGTATCAGTTACACTAGTTTTTCCTTTTGTAGATTTCCAGAGATGTTTTATGCATGTCTTGCATATAAATATACTCACACACAGATCTATTTTACAGAAAGCATGGACTATGTTTTTACACAAATGTGAGTAAAATCTATATTTGCAGAAGCAAAAATACTGGATATGAAATTATGTGCCTTTTCGTTTTAATAACTAGGACCAAAGTCTCACCTCAAAGTTGAAAATATTAGCATTCCAACCACTGACATATGAGAGAACTCCATACTCTCTCCTGTGATGTATCATCAAATCTTCAGAGCTTTGCCAGACAGATCATCTGTCTGGTTAAGTTATTTTATTTTTTAAAGGTTTTATTTATTTATATTTAGAGAGAGGGGAATGGAGGGAGAAAGAGAGGGGGAGAGACATCAGCGTGTGGTTGCCTCCCACACACCCCCTGATGGGGACCTGACCCGCAACCCAGTCATGTGCCCTGACTGGGAATCAAACCAGCGACCCTTCGGTTTGCAGGTCGGCACTCAGTCCACTGAGCCACACCAGCCAGGGCCGTCTGGTTATTTTATTTGGTATTTCTTTAACTTCAAAATGAGGCTGAGGGGCTCTAAATTTCCTTTTAAGGCCTCCAAGGTTACCCTTCTTTCCCCTTTTGTTCATCAAGTACTACCACTTCTACTCCAAGAATTGTCCCCAGACCAGCAGCATTGGAACTACCCAGGTGCTTGTTACAAATGAAGCCTCTCATACCCTACTCCAGACTGGCTTAATCAGATCAGCATTTTAACAAGATCCTCCAGTAACTTATAGGTACTCTTACAGGCATTCTTCCCTAGACCATGATCTGGAACTCATTCCAAGATTACAACGTTTCAATGAGTTCAGCTTGTTTCATGGGAAAGGATTCTGTGGTGCTTGGCCACAGAATGGTTATTGTCATCACCTCAGTTTGACTTATTGAAGCCTCATGCCTTTATTCCTCCCTACCACAGGGCTAGGACAGCCTATTTCTGACTTGTACTATTGTCACCTTCCTACATGGGGCACATACAGTGGATTATTTTAGAAAATATGCCAAACTCATGAGTGTGTTTAATCAGGACGTGAAAGTATAGAAAACATTACCATAAACTGAGTAATGTATTCTCCATTCTTCGCCTCCCATTAATCAGAAATTACACATCCTGGGCTGAGAAACTTCCATTTCAAGGTGTGAATCTAGTTTTCAATAAAGAAAGAACAATTTTCCTAATTCTGTAGAACAGACTGATATAATTGCCCTGTTCATGCAGTTTCAGCTTGGTAAAGAAAAACAGACTGACAACAAGGATTCTTCTCTATTTTTTTGCTAGGGCTGCTGTAACAAAATACCACAGACTGAATGTCTTAAACAACAGAACTTTATTTTCTCAAAGCTCCTAGAAGTCTGAGTTCACAGTGTCGGTAGAGCTGATTTCTTCTGTGTCCTCTTTTCTTGGTTTATATGGCCAACTTTTTTTGTTCTTTTACTTTAAAAAGTTTAAATTTTGTTTTGGATCTATCCTCTTAAATTTTTAAGTGCACAATACAGTATAGTTAACTATAGGCAAAGTGCTATACAGCAGATTTCTAGAACTTGTTTATGAATAACTGAAATTGTATACCCATTAAATAGCAACTCACCACTTCTCTTGGCAGCCACCATCCTACTGAGTTTGACTATTTTGGGTATCTCACTAAGTGGATCATGCAGTAGTTGTGACTGGATTATTTTCCTTACAACGATGTCCTCCAGACTCATCCATATTGTTATATATGACAGAATTTCCTTCTTTTTTAAGCTGTGTAATATTCCATTGTATGTCACATTTTATTTATATATTTTTATAGTTTATAAAACATATATAATTATATATAAATATATACCTATATATATTCTCTGTGTGTGTGTATATGTATATATTTCTATATATGAAGAATAAGAATGCAATAACTGGCTTCCTTTCATGGTTTTAATGAATATCAATTAGAATATTATAAAGAAAATATGCAAATGAAAAGCAGCCCATTTTATGAATTTAGATAAGTTACCTCAATTTTTCATATTCCATTTTTTTCTGTTCATAAACCAGGAAAAATGTATTCCTGTCCTCTCCAAACCTTTCCAATAGACCACAAGTTTCAGTCTTCAAAAATAGAATTTTTATTTCTAATTAAAGTTATTTCCTAACTGCTGTCTCATGATTCAACATTCACTACAGAGCAAGCATTCTGTTGTCATTTTGCAGACAAGGAAGTCAGCCCATATATAAACAGTCTGAGCAAGCTTATAACATTTCCAAAATCAGATGTAATAAACTGTGGCCTTAAAAATGGAACCAAATTTTTCTGGCCAGTGGCACTCTCTAGTGACACCCTTAATATCACAATTTTGGTGAGCTGTTTTTGATGGGAAATAGAAGGATAAAAGGACACTTTTCTGAAGCTAAAGAGGTACAGGGACTGAGAATTTTAGATGTTTTCTCTAGAGCTGGTTTCCATTTTCACAGAATTAATTCAACTAGTGCATCTCAGCATGTTTTCAGGGAGGTGAAACTTTGACATCGTCAGCATTATGTATCTTTAGTACCTTTCCAGGCACTGTGTTAATAAAATGCCTCCCACAAATGAGTCACGCTCTGTGGTTTAGATATGTCTCCTCAGCTGATAATCACGAGCTGATTATCATTATGGCTTTCCCTGCGCTGCTTTCAGCGCGGAGTTTGGTCCAAAGACCGTGCTCACACATCTATTTTCTTGCAGTATTTTTTGGCAACTTCATTTTTATTGGGTTGTTCGAACTTGTTATTAATTTTCCCAAGCTCATTATGTAGTATTGATGATTAACACTTGTCTTACATGGATTGTAAATATTTTTGACATACTATCTTTTTTTATGGCGTATTGGCTCTGTGGAAGTAACTTCTTTTTTTTTTGAGTTAAATATCATAGTTTGCCTTTGTTGTATCTAAATTCCATGACTTTCTTGCCAAGATTACATAATAATTATTTACATTTTTGCCTAATATTTTAATAGCATTTTTTATCTCCCTATACTGTTCTTAACCTCCCCCTATCTATATTTTTTTGTTTTGTTTTGTTTGATCAACATCTTCCCACCACCACTTTCTCCAGGCCCACCCACCCCTATCTCTCACCCTCAATCCTTACCCCGTTTAGCGTTTCTATGGGACCTTTATGCATGTTCCTTGATGACCCTTTCCCTTCTTTTCGCCCATTATCTCCTTCCCTCCTCCCCTCTGGTTACTGTCAGTTTGTTTTTTATTTCATTTTTGCTGGTTATATTTTGCTTGCTTGCTCGTTTGTTTTGTTGATTAGGTTCCACTTATTAGACGAGATCATATGATTTGTCTTTCACCACCTGGCTTATTGCACTTAGCATAATGCTCCCCAGTTCCATCCATGCTGTCGCGAAGGGTAGTAGCTCTTTCCTTCCTTCTGCAGCATAGTATTCCATTGTGTAAATTGTGTTTAAAAACACAATTTATTTTCAAATTCACCTGGAATTTTTTGTGTTTGTCATGAGAAAAGATATAACAATTTATTTCTAAATAATCAATTATCCCAGCAATAATTTTATAAAGTTATCATCTTTTCTGTGCCTTAATCGTATACTCAGTTCCCATTGTGAGTCGGATTCTGGTTTCTCCATTTTTCTTTGTTAATGTTTTTGTCTATTTTTAATACCATTATCACACTATTTAATTTCTGCAAATTTCTGCTATGTTTTTGTATCTGTTGGGCAAGTTCTGTATCTTTCCTAAATTATCTTGGACCTTTTAGCATGTTCACTCTTCCAGAAGTAGTTTTCCTTTTCCCAGTATTAAAAATATCATTGTGTTTTCAATTGGAATTAAATATAGTTATTTTTATTTTTTTAAAGATTTTATTTATTTAGTTTTAGAGAGAGAGGGAGGGAGAGAGAGAGGAGGAGAAACATCGATGTGTGAGAGATACATCAGTGAGTTGTCTCTCGTACACCCCCAACTGGGGACCCAGCCAGCAACCCAGGCATGTGCCCTGACCGGGAACCAAACTGGTGACCCTTCAGTTCACAGGCTGGCACCCAGCCCACTGAACCACACCAGCCAGGGCAAATTTAGTTATTATTTTTAAAATGACTTAACAATTAAACTAAAATATAAATGGTTATTATATAATTATGGATTGACTAAGAAAGTAGATTTTACCACTAAAATTTTTTTTTTAAAAACCCGAAAACTAACTTCCATGTGGCAAATACATCATAGAGTTAAAAGACAGTAGACAGTCGGTAAAAAAATATTTGCAATATTTGTTGAGCATCTCGATATTAGGTATAATGCACTGGGCAAATCTGATTGAATAAAACAGACAATTACTGCTCCAATGGCATTAAATTTCTATCAGCATAAGGCCAACAGTAAGCAATTAACATAATAAATAATTATCTGGTAATCTGAGGGCACATAAGCTAAGGAGATATGAAAAATAGAGGAAGAGTTGGTAAGGATGTAAATGTGCTGTGGTGGGCGAACAGATAGAAGTTTCCAATGGGATGATCAGGAAAAGTCTCACTGAGAAAGGAACATTTGAGCAAAACTTGAAGGTGAAGGAGTTAGCCATGTGGATAACGAGAATCATTGATCGGGATTGGCGGTTAATTTATAAAATAATTTGGGAAGAGTTGATACATTATTGATTCTCCTCATCCAGGAATCAAATATGTCTTCATTTGCTTAGGTCTTCTTCAGAAAATATTTACATTTGTATAGGTGTGGGGTATTAATACACCTTCCATATTTTCAGTTAAGTATATTCCTAGGTTATTTATGATACTTCACTCTTGCTATTTGTGAAAAGGGAACTTTTCTATTTATTTTGTAGTTGTTTATTTCTGGTACATAGTAGTATTAAGTTTTGCTCTACATCTTAATATTCATCTACCCAACTCCAGCTTTATTAGTTGTAGTTTTTCAATTTGTAAACAAATTATAAATTAATTGTATGGATTTTTTTAGATAAATATATTAACTAGAAATAAAAGTGACTCATTATTTTCTTTTCGTTGTTCCTTTTAATTACTTATCTCAAGTATTGACTAGAACCTCAAAACTAACACTGATACTCTGTACATCAGCAGGCATCTGTGCCTTATCCCTGACATAAATAGGGATGTTTCAGAGGACTGTACCATTATACAGGTGGAATGCTTCTTCGGGGTTTTCAATAGATTACTTTTATTGATTTAATAAAACTTGAGTCAGAACTAAATGTTAAAATGATTTTATATATATATATATATATATGGGTATATCTCACATTTTCTCTATTCATTCATCTGACAAGTTCAAAAACTGTGTCAAGCAGTAGAAAAAACATCTTAATAAGTATATTGCATCAAATGGAAAGTACTTTGAAGGTGACTTAACTTTAAACATGTGAGAATAAATACACAGTTTTAATATGTATAAATTCCATTTTTTGGGTGCCCCCTTGTACATTGTAGATATTAACCCCTTATCAGATACATAATTTGCAAATATTTTTTCCCATTCAGTAGGTTGCCTTTTCATTTTGTTTGTGGTTTCCTTTACTGTGCAGAAGCTTTTTAATTTGATATAGACTCACTTGTTTATGTTTGCTTTCGTTGCTTATGCTTTCGCTTTTTGACGTCAGATTAAAAAATCATTGGCAAGACCTATCTCAAGGAGCTTACTGCCTATGTTTTTGTCTATCAGTTTTGTGGTCTCAGGGTTTAAGCTCAAGTCTTTGATCCATTCTGAGTTAAGTTTTGTGTGTGGTGCAAGGTAGTGGTCCAGTTTTATTTTTTTGCATGTGGCTGTTTAGTTTTCTCAGCTTCATTTATTGAAGAGACTGTCACTTTCTTCATTGTATAATGTTGTCTTTTTTGTTGTGAATTGGTCATATATGTCTTGGTTTATTTCTGCATTTTTTACTCTGTTCTGTTAAGCTGTATGTTTGTTTTTATGCCAATACCATACTGTTTTGATTACTATACCCTTGTAATATAGTTTGAAATCAGGACAAATGATACCTCCAGCTTTGTTCTTCCTTCTTAAGATTGCGTTGGCCATTTGGAATCTTTTGAGGTTCCTATTCTTTCCTTTTCTTGATCAGACTTGCCCAAAGTTTTACAGTTACATTGGACTTTTACAAGGACAACCTTTTAGTTTTTTAAAAATATTTATTTATTTTTTTTTTAGATAGACGGTAAGGGAGGGAGAAAGAGGAGAGAAGCATCAGTGTAAGAGAGAAACATCAATTGGTTGCATCTCTCATGTCCTTCAACAGGGGACCAAACCCTCAACCCAGTCATGTGCCTTGACTGGAAATCCAACCAACAACCTTTTGGTTCATGGGCTGACACTCAGCCAAAGGAACCACACCAGCCAGAACACAAGCTTTCAGTTTTATCGATTGCTTGCTTTTATTATTTTATCTTTTATTTTATTTCAGTTTTAGCTTTATCAGTACTTCCCTTTCACATTCTTTAGATTTTTTGGTCTTCTTTTTAGCTTTCTAAGTTTAGCGCTTATACACATATTTTCCTTTTTAAAAGTAATACAAAATTTTAATTAAAATATAAACACAAAACTTATAAAATCAATTTCTATTAAAAAGTTGATTTCTAAAAAGCTAGAGTCCCGTTGCCTCACTTCTTCACACATTCCAATTCTGTTTCTTAGCAGGAACCCCTGTGACATCTTTTACTGTTTCATTTGGTCTTTAAAAAAATTAAAAACACTTCTACTCTTATTTATTTATTTATCAGTTTTAAATACAGTCACTCCTCAGTTATCGAATGTCTCCCATCTGGAACAATTTGGTTCTTGACTAAGTTGTTCACAGAAAAAATGACTTGGTTATCAAACCAAACTGCAGTTCTCAACACAACAACTCTTTCATGCTGATACCTGTATGATCAGTCATGCATCTCTCAGGCATAAAACAAAGAAGAGAATGAGTGCATGTGAGTATGATTTGGTTTTCAAACAAATTGCTTCTTGAACAGCCTTCCAGAACAAATTAAGTTCAAGAACCAGGTTTCCATATTATCTGTTAACTTCCGTTATGTTTTGTTCTCTTTTAGAAACTCCATACAAGTCAATGTTCTTTAATGTTATCATTTGGTTTAAATTATAGTCAATATTTACAATATTGTGACTGTGTAAATATATTTTGCTATTGAGCCATATAGCCTTTTCTTTTCTGTGATTTTTTCTTTTCTCTGGAGTTAATATTTGTCTCACCTTTGTCTTCTGTTAAGCAGTCTATATACATAAAACTATGATTTTCCAAAGGCTCCAAGTGAAACCTATCAATTTTTTTCCAAACACTAAAGCTCAACAAAGTACTCTTTCACTCCATTTCTGTCCTGGTGATTTCCCCTCCCCAGTCCTTCAGTCTCCTACTCTATCTGAACTAGTTGTTCTCTAAGCCAGTTGTAGAGCTTTTCAGGAACTTCCTTTCATTTTTTTCTTCTATGAAATCCCATATTTCTTGGATCTCATGTTTTTATTTTTTGTTTTAGTCTCTTATTTTACTGGAGTACATCCTCCAAATTTTTTTCTGGAAAGAATGAATGGGAATTCCTTATAGGTCTGTAATACTTCAATTTTAGTCTTGTGTGTAATTGATAGTTTGGCTAGATATAGAACTCTAGTTTAAAAATCATTTTCCCTCCATTCCAAAGACATTTTTCCCCTGTCTTACAACATCTAGTATTAAGATTAAGAAGTCTAATAATTCTCATTCTCATTTCTGAGTTTATAACCTAGTTTTGCATCTTCTTTCCATCTACAGCATTTTGAGATTTTATAATAATGGATGCTGGTATGAGTTTTTTCACTCCTTTTGATTGACCCTTTCAATCTGTAGAAGTGCTGTTTGGTTTTGCATGATTTTCTTGCAATTTTTCTTGATAATTTCCTCTCCTCTCCTTTCCTAATTTCCTCTCTATAGCTCCCAATAGATTCCATTCTCGGGCTGAACCTCCAATGTCCTTATATATTTTTTCTCATCTTCCATGAAATTTCCTACACTTTATCTTCATATTCTTCTACTGAATTTTATATTTATTTTTTCTACAATTTTATTTATTTATTTTTAGAGAGAGGGGAAGGGAGGGAGAAAGAGGGGGAGAAACCTCAATGTGTGGTTGCCTCTCACATGACCCCTAGTGGGGACATGGCCTGCAACCCAGGCATGTGCCTTGACTGGGAATTGAACCTGCAACTCTGGTTCTCAGACCAGCACTCAATCCACTGAGCCACAACTAGGGATGAATTTTTTATTTCATATTCTCAATTGCCAAGAGAGTTGTCTGATCAGCTGATTATGCCTTTCATTATTTATCAACATGTTTTCTTTTATCTCTCAGGTTATAATAGTTATTTTGAAACTTTCTTCTGCTACCTTATAATTATTTTGTGTTTTGGTGTATTTCCTCTTTATTTAGGTGAATTTCCCCAAAGAGGTCATTGGTTGTCCTATCATATTTAAGATTTAGGCACTAGAATACTAATTAGAAACTCTGTGTATACAGGCAAGTTAGTTGAATGGGGTAGGGATTACAAAATACCATCTTTATTGAAGGACCCTCAAATGTTAGCATCCTTAATTCATTTACTCCAGACTAGACTTAACCATTTTTTCTGACTGCTGGAATTCTGATGAGCAGTGTCAGGAAATCTGTTTTCCCCTTCTCAGTACCCTTCTGCTGCTCCCTTGCGATTTTGTTCTACACTGTTCTTGATGTTCTCAAGATTTAGGCCTCAGTGGTTCAAGTTCTCTAGAATATGCATCTTCACCGTTGTGGTGAGCCAGTTGCCTGACCCCATCGTGGAAAAGAACCTAAGAGTCCAGCCACTCTGTGTAGAGACTTTTAAGCTATCTCCCATGCGAGCCCCATGACTCAGCCACACCTTCCACTCTTCCTGGTACCATTTAGAGCCAAGTTTGATGGAGGTTCTGGGGTGAATTGCCAATCCCTTGTAGATATCATTGTCTGTAGATACTTGGATAATAATTGAAACTGTTCAGTTAAATCAGGTGCTTTATAACTTTCTAAAATAAACGGAAGTCCTCAGCTGAAGATTTCTCCTCTCCCTCCTTGTCAATCAATAGTGTGCTAATACCTGTACTGTCATTCTAATGTGGTCTGGGGAGATAGAAAGGTCAAAGGCCATGTTGTCACTTTTTATTGTTTTCTAATAAATTCAGTTGAAAACTCTACATTGTGCTATGAGTAACATAGGGCACAAAACAGCTTTTTGTATGAAGTTTTCTTATTATTTCTAAAAACTTTGTAATCAGTTTGACATCTCATTTTTTTTGAAGAGTTACTAGACTATTCTGGGTGATTGTTTTTAATTTTAAAGAGAATTGATCTTTTTGGGCTTTTATTTTCTCATTCATTTCTAGTTTTATTAAAATGCAGTCAGAGAATATGATCTGTATAATTTATGCTCTGAAGATTTATTATGATTTTTCTTTGTTGTTCTATCATTGTCAAGTTTTTTATTGTTCCATGGATATTTGAAAATGTTGTGAGCTTTTTTGTTGGATACATGTGCATATTTATCTAAAGTTAATTGTGCCCTTCATACTCATTATTCCTTTACATCTCACCATTTGTCAAATTTTGAGAGAGGTAATTTATTGTCCCCATTATGCTTGTGGCTTAATTAAATCTTTCCTAAAATTATAAATTATTGCTTGATGTATTAGTAGTAAGTTAAAGGTTTGTGGCTGATAATTTTTAAATGTATTTACCTCTTTATCAATATAAAAATCTCCCTTTTAAATTACATTTTTAATTGAATTCTATTTAGTTTGTTTATAATATTGCAAACCTTTGTCCATGGTTAATATTTCAGAGTGTATTTCCGTTTCCTTTGTTTTGGACTTTTCTGAGTCACATTATTTCTGGTGCCTCTCTTGTAACACATAGGTAGTTGATTTTGTTACCACTGCATAAATAAAGTTGTGACTATAATAAAGTCAATGGTTATGGAGGGATTTTAAGCAAATGAATATCAGAATTGGATTTGCCTGTGGAAATATACCCTTCCTGGAGGTGGAGAGGAAAGTGGAAAGGAACACAATTGAAGATGAGTATACTATGACTCAAGATTCCTGCTTAAGATTTTAGTGTTCTAATCCTCCTATTTTAGTGCTTATCTAAATGCAAAATAACATTATTTAGATATCTACAGCTCCTAGAAAAAATACGAAGAAAATGGGATTTTAAATCACAGTTCAAAAGATTTTGTCTACCAGATATAAATAAATAATTTCCTTTTCAAAGATATTTTAATGTTTTAAAGCTTACAAAAAATTATGACAACAGATTAGATTGCAAACTTCTTAAAGGAAGGATATATTGCTTATCCTTATATCCATAGTACTTTATACGTAGTAGGTGTGCAACTGATGTTTGCTGGATATAGTTAAATTTAAAAGAAAGTGACCTCATGTTTCAGAATTATTTTTATGTCATCCATTCCATATTTCCTAAGACTGTCATGGCCATAAACCTTAAATAAACTTCCATAATCAGTGCAAAAATTACCTTAAAATTCCTAAATTAATTTGACCTTCTTGGAATAGCTTTGAAGCTAAGCCAGTTGCCCTGAAAAACTAGCCCAGCTAAAGGGCTAGATGACAACTGGGCTTATGTGTTCCTGGAAAGCCATGTAGTCATGCTTCCTACCCCAACTTGCTAGCAACTCTGCAGTTGTTAAAACAACCACAGTCACCTCAATGCCACCACTCTTTACACATATACAGAAACCTCTTGGTCACTTCTCTCTGCCTGTATCCTTAAATTGTTCTCTACTACCTCTAGCTTGGCAGGCATGGTCTTTCACGCATTCATTAAACGGTAAATGCCAGGCACTGTTCTTGGTGCTGGAGTTGTAGCAACAAGCAAGGCCTGCTCATCTGCCTGCGTCACTGGTAAGATCCACAGCAGGGGCGAAAGGGCAGCAAAGAGTGGGTAGTAAGTATAACATGGACGAACTTTAAAGACACTATGCTGAGTGAAAGAAAGCAGTTACAAAGGCTGCATATTTTGACTCCATCTACATGAAATCTCCACAATCAGCAAATCCATAGACACAGAAAGCAGATTAGTAGTCGATATATGTATATATTATTATAAGGAATTAGCTCATATGACTATGGAGGCTCACAAGTCCAGATCTGCAGGGTGACTTAATGAACTGGAGACCCAGGAAAGCCCATGGAACCTTCACTTCTAGCCTGAAGGTTGGTAGCCTTGAGATACAAGAGGAGCTGATGTGTCAGCTCAAGTCTTTCAAGTGACTAACAAGTCTCACTCTCATTAGAAAGGTCAACCTGCTTTACTCAGTCTAGTGATTTAAATGTTAATCTCATCCAAAACATCCTCACAGACACACAGAATAATGTTTGGCCAAATATCTGGGCACCCCGTGGCCCAGACAAGTTGACACACAAAATTAACTGTCGCAGCTTTCTTTTTGGGGTGATGAAAGTATTCTAAAATTAGATAGTGATGAAGGTTGCAAAATTTTGTGGATATACTAAAAGCCACTGAATCGTACACTTTAAAGGGGTGAAAATTGAATTGTATATAAATTAAATCTCAATAAAGCTGTTCAAAAATAAGCAAAGATAATACACCCTCAAAACTCAAAAACAAAAACAAATACAAAAGTGGGCAGTATAGAAAAACCCTAAGTGAATTATAGGTGCCATGAAATGTTCACCCAGAAAGTTCATCTAGAATTTTGCTTCTCAAAGTGTGATCCATGGACCAGCAGCCTAGGCATCGTCTGGGAGCTTGTTAGAAGGGCAGAATCTCAGGCCTGACCTCCGACCTGCCGAATTAGAATTGATAGTTTAACAAAATCTCCAGGTGATTCATATAACCATTGAAGTAAGAAGTTCAGATTTAGTGAACTCATTGATTTATTTTGAACAATGGAATAATTTCTTAATCAACATTTTTCACTGAAGCTTGATATATGAAACAGTAAAAACAGAGCATCTCCAGTTGAAGAGAGATAAGGAAACCTGAGGCTACCTGCTTGCCCCCACCTGATAGTCTGGGGGCAACTCACAGACCACTCTTCCCCAGGATTATAGGGAATACAGGTGGGCCAGCATTCACTCACTCACCCGCTTCTCCGCCCTCGTAAAATTTATAGTAAAAACTAGTAGGCAGAGAGACAAGATAATCAGTCCTCTCTTTAAAAAACTTAAAAGAAGCTCCAACATACACTGACTCCTCTGCTCCCCAGAGCCCAGTGCCTGCCCCAGGTCCCGTCTTTTCCCTTCATAACCCAGGCTGTCTATGCTACACTTCATCTGACAATGTGGAATTGGCCTATCCCAGTGCACGTTGCAAGAAAAAGACATTTTCTAGCACCTGTGTGTCTGTGCGTACCTCCAGCCAAACTCCGCAGTTGAACCATTGGAAATGCGGCTGACTTTCCCTTAGGAGCCAACACCTTTCACTCATAACATTCATTGAGCAATCAGATGGCATCCCAGTGACATTCTTTGCAGCTGCTGGCACAGGCCTTTAATTCATCTGGTATTTAACCAGGGTGAAGCATCCTCTAGTTACAACATGTTTGATGGTGTGAGCTGAGCCCAGCCCATCTTCCGCTACCTCTAGTTCAGGGTTTCACACCAACTTGTAGTCCGCGGACAATGCAGTTACTTCACAAAATGCTCTGTTTCCATATTGTTTGTGCTTTTGCATTTTTGTTCTCCTTCTGGTGGGCTCTTGATCAACAGAGAATCACAGGATAGAGCTGGAACACATCACTTTACAGATAGGTAAAATAAGCACTAGAAAACCATGAAACTTGGAAATATCAGAGTCAGGAGGCCATCTGAACTTATTCTTTCAGATACCAATGTATTTCTCCTGAACAAATACTGTCTTATTAGTAGAGTCCTTGGTTCATAATAGGTCAAAGTTGCTAGCTGATAGCTAGGCCGAGGAATCACCGGAGATCCTCTAGTATCTTTTAAAAGCCATGGGCTTTTTTAAATACCCAAAAAGATGTTACCATACAACCATGTTTTTATCCAGCTCTAAAATCTCCTTAGTGTGAGATCTCATAGGAGAAAGTGATGATATGTATCTCCACATGTAGATTTTGAAATTAAAGCAGGACCATGCCAAAAGAATCGTGGATGTATGTGTGTAAGAACTGTAACAACAAAAATACTCATCTGTGACCAAGGACAAAAAGCAATTCTTGGTAAACAGGAAACCTTCTGTGACCTGCCCAAGTCACACTTTGAATCTCAGATTCTGATCTTAGTTTCTCCATCCTTCTGCTGTGGGAATTTTCTACTTCAGATATTTGATCACAATAGTAAAAGGTTGTTCTGCCTGAAGAGAGGACAAAAGCATCACAGACACGTGGAAGAGACTTCCCTAACCACAAAAGAATAAATGAGTATTTTGGGTAGTCCCCTATTCTAAGTGACTTAATGAGGATACATCAATCCTGGTGTACACCGTTAAGGACACCTATACCTCCTTATAATTACTTTCTCAGTAGCTCTTTCCTTACTCAATTGTAAAGTCCATGAAGATGGAGGCTTGGTCTTATTCAAAGCCTTATTCTTCGTTCAAAGCTCTCTGAACAAAATGCCCAATAAATATTGGTTGAATGGATGACCTTTGAGTCTACTTTCTGTTATTTTAAAGATATTGGTTACAATTATTATCTGCAAGTAGCCAAAACACATTAACCTTAAGCAAAATTGGAAATTTATACCTGGGCCTCAGGAACAAACAAAAACCAAGGGATATTTCTCTCTCTTACTCTCTTATTTGAATGTATCAATCTAGCTGCAAAGGAGCCTGAGAAATGTCAGTTTTTACCTTTCAAACTCTGAAGTACAGGAAAGCCCATGAAGAGGAAGTGGGACCAGATTGTAAGGGCACTTGACCATTTCTAATAAACACACATAAACTATACACATGCACACACACAGAGAACATTCAAGGAGATTCAAATTGTATATAAAACTTATAATATCACCCCAATCCAGAGATGTTTATCAAGTATTAAATACTAGTTTCCTTTTATCTTCTTACTGATATTGTCATTTGAAAGTAAGATAGATGTGGAAACACAAAAGTGAAAATAATTGTTGGGGAATAGTAAAATTTTTTGGTCAAAATTATATTCAATGCTATTGTTTATACAATTTTAAAAAGTTATCAAAAAGTAACAATAGACACACTAATCCAAATTCTATTTTGATATCATTTCTGCCATTGTGACTGGCTATGAACAAATCATGTCGCAGAATAGGCACCAGTTAACTCTGATACGTACTTAAATATATAAATAAGATGGAACTCTCAACTTTGATAAGTGCTCAAAGAACAACCAATGATCCAGGATGCCACAGGATCAGGAAAAATAAGACAGCTCAGGGATCATAATTATTAAGTCATATTCTCTATTTCACTTGATTCTTAATTCAGAAAGGATTCTTCTTTTCTTATAAGATTTTACCTTGAGGCTTTCCAAAATCCTTAATTCTTAAAGAAAAAAAAATAAGTCAGACTCCACCAAACCTGTCAAAATATGCTCATTTTATTCAGTAGTTCGAAGGAAACTGCCACCCTCAGAGAGTTGTTTTCATCACGCCGTACTGGCCCTGCTCTACCTCCTCCTCGAGCTGAGCCAGGAGGACTGGGTGCCAGCCTGTGGAAAGTGGTTTTCTAGAGCATCTTCTGTCTCTGCACACAAGTCCTGGGGCTGTAGCTGGCACTGTGGTCCTGGGAGTTCCCCCAGCACTACCATTGGTTGGGTTAGCCAATTGAGGGCTCAGTCCAGCTATTACATGCTTGGGGAAACTGAACTTCTCTGATGTGCCTTTCAGTAAGACTGTGTTAAACCACTCTCTCCGTCTTTATTATGGACAATGACATGAGCTTATCTCTTTTGCGTAGTCTGCTGAGAAAGAAAATCATTGATATCGTATTCTAAATCAGTGTTCCCAATCTTCAGAATACATCAAAATAACCTTCACAGATTTTTAAAATAATAATAATAATAATATGGATTTAGATTCAGTGGTTTGAGCATCAGAATTTTTAAGCTATCCAGGTGACCCTGTTCTGCCACCAAGGTGAGAACAACTGTAAAAAACGATGGCCCAGTTACAGTGGCCACATTGTCCTGATTTGCCCAGGATTTTCCTGGTTTTAAAACCGTTAAGTCTCATGTCCCAGGAACCTCTCAGTCTCAGGCAAACCAGGACAGTTGGTCACCCTAGACCTAAACATCTCTCCATTTAACCTTCAAAGAAAGTTCAAGTCGTATATATGCACAGACTCTGTAAATATGCAGAGGACACAGCACCGGGCTCACAGCCCAAAAACCCAGGTTGCTAGTTTTCTTCTGCCATTTCCTACCCGTGACCCTGAGGGGGGTTCGCTTAACTCGTTAGAGATGGAGTTTCGTCTCCGTTTCCTGCTTCCTCAGTGCCATGTCATGGGGATCAAACAACAATACACATGGCAGAAGGGAAACTGAGTTTCAAGGAGGATACATCACAATGTGGGGTCACTGAGGTGGTAGAGATGTGCCCTGACTCGCAGTCCTGCTTGTCCTCCACTGCAGCCGTCCTGCAGGGATGCAAGGATGCATTCCCCGAGCTGGGACTCACGAATCACTACCTCAGGCTGAGAGTAAAGTAGTGAGCCCCCCACCTTCCACACACTCCCACACAGTGGAGGCATTGTGTGGATTTTTCTCTTTGATGCTTATTTAGAACTAAGGTCATCTTTCTAAAATGTGTTTGGAGGAGGTAGTTTAACTTGTCCCGAGTTCTAGGTCTGGGAGCGGGTCTTGATTGTGCCTGAGCAGGCTCTTGAAGGAAGGTTCACATGCCACCTCCCTCCCTCAGTTCCATGTGGGAGCCCAAGAAAGTGCATTTGGGAGTGGTCTTCGGGCCACTCACTGAGAAATGTTGTGTTAGAACTTTATGTTTGATTTTTTTTATGTTTTGGCTTTTCCGAAATAGTATTACAATCAATGTGTATAGATTTTATGGGTTGCTATTTTTATTTTCTCCCCAAATTGCCCCAAAATAATGGTGTAACATACACTGAATGAAATTATTGGTTTCCAGCAAATCAAAATATTCATTTTAACTCCATCAACAGCCCTGTGAAATAGGTTTTGGGGGATGGAGAGCCTGCCGAAAGTCGTCACGCAGCTCTCCCAAGACAGGAGCCCATGGCAGTCCCCCAAGGGCAGTAGAGTGGGCACACCCCATGTCTGCACCTTGACAACTTAGCATGCACAGACCTCGCACTCATAGAGAACATGGCATTGCAGCTCACACAGTACAGGGTGGGGCAAAAGTAAGTTTACAGTTGTTCATATGGAAAATAATACAATAATAAATAAATAACACAAGAATAAACTTGTGATTCATGTATTCATATTGTAAACCTACTTTTGCCGCACCCTGCATTTTCGGATGTCATTAGCTAGCTCAACTCTCAAACCCTTCTGTCATAAAGTTTAGGCAGGATTCCCACAGTTATAATGACTTAAAACTTTATGTTTACTTCTGCAGTAACCATCAAGTTTCTAGCATTTGACATCCCAGCAACAAAAACTTGATACTAACAGACATCTATATGAAACAGGAATGGAATTGGGGCCCAGTCATTCTAAGGGGACTTAACTGAGGCATCCAAGGGTTGCCTGTATTACATACAAAGTTATCTGTCTTACACTATCTTGACCATACACTCTGGCAATATAATCTTCAAATAAATTTACTTAATAAATAAATAAGCTCAACTGGCACCTTGTTTAAGTGGTGTTCTCATCACAGTTTGACTGAGCAACTTGGTAGAACCAACTTACCCATCTGGTGTTGAAGGAACAGAAATGAACAGATTTTTTAAATAATTATTCGTAAGATGTCAACTCTCATAACACTGTTTTCTTTATTATCTGTTGACCTCAGGGGCTCTTGCTCTGCTCTCAGAATAAAGTGTGACATGCTGACATCCGGCTGGTCAATGCTAATGAGATATTTCGTGGGTGAAAGAGAAAGGCTTGATAAGTAAGTCCAGCCTTGACTCCCCTTTGTCTGCCATCCACTGTGACAATTCACATCGTTTGAAGGGTGCAGGGTAAAATGAACTGATAGTGGAGAGTCTAAGATCCTAAATGTTTATGTTCTAGGTAATAGGGAGCAAAGGATACATAATGATAAAAGAAAATATATAATTCTCTGGAGGCAAATATTTAAGCATCAGGGAGAAAATGTCAAATAAGAGAAAATGGCAGCCAGGCAAATGTCAGCTTCTTATTTTATGGAGTTTTAGCTGCATGACCATGGGTAAGTCACTTAAACTCTCCGAGCCTGTTTTCCAGTCTGAAAAATGAAATGAAATGCCTCATAGGACAGTGGTGATGATGAAATGGATTAATCTATGTAAAGTATCTTCTGCAGAGAAACATATTCAAAATTACACTAAACAATGGGAATTTAAATATTAAATATTTTCTATAATATCAAATAATATGTTTTCCATTTTGAACTCCTAGATTTCCAAATATGCTTTGTTGAATATGGCATTTTATGTGTTATGGGTGCTGTTTTTAAACGTATATAAGAACATAATGTATGAATTTAGAGAAAGATTCTGTGATTCTCAAAAGGCAACTACATTATTTTACAAAATGTTTGATTTGAAATTGTCTTCTAGGTTGGTTTCAGAAGGGCTCACGTCTTAGACTTGCTTCTGCCACATGTTAGCCAACTAGCCCTGAGAAAGGCAACCTGTGTGAAATGGGGCACTTTAATCTCATCTGTAAAATGGGATAATTCCACCCTTCTCACCTCACCAGGTTGTACAAAGGACCAAAACAAAACACATATGAAAGTGTGAAGCACTATACTAATGAGAAAGATCACTGTTCCAAAGAATCCAATTAATTTCTGACACATGTTTACGCTGGTGGGCTTAGAGAACTAGATTTTCATACAAAAGCCCTAGAACCACAGAGAAATCTCCTGGAGACACCAGAGTGGACCAAGGCCGCCTCAAGAAGTTGATCTGCCTTCTTCCATTTCTTATGGGGAAATTACTCTTGACCAGTATCTTGGGCAGATCCTCAGGCAGAGCTGTTGTTCCTCCTTCCCTGCATAGGTCATAAAACAGGTTTCACTCAGAGAAGACATCAGTTAGACTTATAAATTTTCATCAAAGAATATCCATCTTGCCCTCTAGCTCAGGGATATACTTTAGGCAGAAGTTAAGACACTCTAAATTCAAGGGCCATCAGAAAAGTTGACATTAAACTTACCACTCCCTCTTTCTCAAAAACAAGTTAAGAAAAATGGATTCTAAGGATATATTCAAAGGGACATGCTGCCCACTTGTCTGTCTAACTCATGACTCCTAATCCTTCATTGTAAGAGGAGTCCTTATTAGCCAAAAAAAAGAAAAGAAAAAATTATTAAGACCTTCCTTAAATGACAGCAGTTTTATTAAGTAACCATCAATTGAAAAAATACAAAATAATCATCAAAAATACTAACCCCCCACCATGAATTCAGAAGTACTATAATCAAAAAAACACCTACCTATACCTGTAAAAACAGCCATGCATATTTGTGAGACATCTATTTATTCAGTCTGCAAACAATGTGTAGTGAAGAAATTCTTACAAATCTACTGAGGTCCCCATGGGGGCTGGCCTTGGAACCTAATTGAGAATCATTACTTCTAGTTTACAGAGGTCAAGTTCCATGACCTTCTTAACTTTGCCCCAACAGAAATCCTTCACTCTGCTATAGTTGAATATATTATCCTTAGATTTTATGGAAGTTTAAGATTGATCATTATTTTACCTAGTGCTACTTATAAATAATAAATTTCTTTCAGAATGTAATGCCAGGAAGTGCTTATATTTCTTGAAAGAACTAGTGCATGGTTTTTGATTATATTATGAGAATTGTTGAGGCAAGTGATAAATATATCAAAGGAACCTGCCCACCTGCCCAGAGATTTCTGTAGTGACAGTCCCAGAGTCTGATCCTTTAGTCAGCAAATGCTGCCGGAGTTGACAAGACTTCTGAAACTGACTTACACTCACCGAACTCAAGGGACAGATGTATAAATCCGAATGCTAGCATGTAATACCACAACAAGAGAGACATCTATCCAGTAGGACAACAGTGGTACCCACAGCCCAGCCCACTGCCTTCCCAGTATTAAAGTATTTGGGTGCCAAATTATTTATCAAAGGTGGGCTAGTAAATATTGAGGTTGGCCAATAGAATCCACAGTTTCTGGTCAGTTTATTTCTCCTTTTTCATACATTTTGCTTAGAACATTCTTAAGAGCACTCTCCAAGACAGTCTCTGCTTGCTTTTGTTTTTCTTGATTGGGTTTCTACCAAGTTTACATCCAATTTGAAGTGTCCCTACCTCTTTGGTTAAGTTCACCCAGAAACAGACCCAGAAAAAAAGAATTAGTTCAAACCATTTATTTAGAAAGGAGATTCCAGAAACCACTGGTAAGAGTTGGGAGGTAAGACAGGAAGGGAAAGAAACTGTTACAGGGTGGTTACGAAGTCGGTTATTACTGTGGGTATTTAGGTCTCAATCCCACGGAGGACTTCCTGGGAATGATGTAAAACACTCCTCAGAGTGGGTGCATTTTGAGGGCTAAGAAAGCTGAAGCATTTATCTTCCAACTCCATGAACTATTGGCTAAGGGATGCTCCCAGAGACATCAATTCCCCAGAACTTTGGGCCTTCCTGACCCATGAGCTGAGCATACTATAGAGAGCTTGCTTATAGAAAGTCACAGGTGCTCCCAGCAGGAAGTTGTCAGGTAAATAAACACAGTGTGTGGGGAGGGATATGGATAGGGTACTGGCAGTATCTACTAATATCTTCTTGGACAGAATTTATATCATGCCATTTCAAACATGGTGGGCGCTCAGAATTTAACATGACTATTTAGGTACTAGATGCAAGATATCAAGGCAAGTTTCCCTGAATGCATGGGCAAGGACCCTGAACACTTGTGTGACTATTTTCTTAAGGGCAAGAACTTTTGAACTTTAGGCCCTGCCTACTTATCATGGTTCCTAAGACTACTGAAGTGATGAAATACAATAAAGTACGTAGAACAGAAACATGGTCCGTGGCAATGTGTTAGTTTTCCACTGCTGCCATAACAAATGCTACCAATATAGCAGCTAGAAATAACACACATATTTGTTATCACATAGTTTGCATGGGTTAGAAGTCCAGGCTCAGGATCTGAGACCAGTGTAGGTCAGGCTTTGTTTTAAACAGGGGAAAGAACCTCTTTCTAAGCTCTTTCAGGTTATTGGCAGAATTCATTTCCTGTGGCTATGTGATGGAGGGCCGTGGGTGTCAACTGGAGACTGTCCTCACATCCTAGAGGTCATCCAGGGTCTTTTGTGCCACATGAGCTTCCTCAATATGGCTGTTTACTTTATCAAGTGAGCTAGGAGAACCTCTGCTAACAAGGAATCTCATAGCCCTGACTGGTGTGGCTCAGTGGGTGGGGCATCCTGCAAACCAAAAGGTCACCAGTTCAATTCCTAGTCAGGGCACATGCCTGGGTTGTGGCCCAGGCCCTTGGTTGGGGGTGTATAAAAGTCAACCAAAGTTTCTCGCCCACATAAATGTTTCTGTCCCTCACTTTATCCCTGTCTTCTCCTTTCCCTAAAAGTAAATAAAATCTTTTTGAAAAAAGAAGGAATCTCATATAACATAATATAATCACAGGAATAACAGCCACCTTTGCCACATAATATAACCTAATCAAGGGAGCTACATCCCATCACTTGACATATTATATTGGTTAGAAGCAGGTTCCAGGTCCTGTACACACTCAACGGGAAATTATGCAAAGGAGTGAACCCAGGAAGGAGGGAATCATTGGAGGTCACCTTAGGATCTGTCTGCCACAGATACATAGTGAGTACTCAATAAATATTAATTTGCCTCTCCTGTTTTAGCATCTTCCATCACTGCATATATTACTACCATCATAATAAATGTAGGCTACAATAAAGACTCAGGTTGGACATTGACTCTCTGGGATTGAGAAAACAATTCAGACATGACAGGTCCATGGTGACAGCAAACACTGTCAGATCATATTACCTGCCTATACACAGTTATAACACATTTAATGTGGTGAAATATTGTGACCACATCACAGTCAGGCTGAGCTGATGGTTTTAATTTGGACCTAAGGCTAGAGCTGTGCTGATGCTTTTAACTGCTGGCTAGACTAAGGGGTCACATTCCCATGAGTTTCTGCTATCAAGAGGAAGGCTTTGTTCCTTCTTCATCTTGAACTTTTCAAGGAAGTGAAAGCTAGTATTTACCAGGTGGAAAAACTGTCATTAGCCATTAATCCTTTGCATTTAATGTTGAATGAGTTTCTGAGTGAGATATAAAAATATAGGGGTTGGCACATTCAAGCTCTGGGAACTCTACGTGGCAATTGAAATTTGGCTTCCTTAAGGACTTGAATGAAAAAATAAAAAGCTCACGAAAGTCCACCGGCAGGAACTTCCAAGTAGTCACCTGAGGATAAGCTACAAAAATACTTTAGATGCATGTAACTACAGTCATTTCCTGCCCCAGTCCCAAACAGCAGTCTCCAAAAAATGACTTGGAAGTCAGCCTTTACTGCAAAGAGAAACAGTCATGACTCTACTTTAAGGATTATATTCTTGGAGTTGGCTTTTGTTGATTTTGAAGAGATTGGGCCTGTTTTATCGATGGATGATGATTATGCCAATGGATATGGATTGAAGACCTCATAAGCAAAGTAGTGAGTTTTTTGTTTGTTTGTTTGTTTGTTTTAAATGTCTTCTCTATGAACTCAGAACATGAGCAGTCTCAGGTTGTAATGTTGGAAACAACAAACATTGTGAAGAAGACAAACCCTATCCTGTAAGTTCCAATTGATGGAATTTTGCTGTCCATGTGTACATCTCCCTCCATTTGGCTCTAAACTCCATAGTGACTTGATCTAAAATACTGCGAACATTCCTCCATGTCTGTGCAGATCACCATTAAAGTTTTGAATAGCTTGGAACTAATTGGCTGTGGTTAAAACTCAAGTTGGTTATTGGCAGCATACTCTCAAAACATCAATTTTTAGTGACACCATTATTAATCAGACACATTTAATATGGAACTAATAAGAAGAAATGTTGTTATTGATCATAACAAATTAAGTTTATCCCAGCTGCTGAAGAGCCTTAAAGATTCAGGTTCCATGAGATAAACCACTGTAATTTTAGCCACTGATTCTGATACTCTCCTTCGTTCTGCCCTTCAGTACCTAGCTCAATATTCTGGTTTCTCATTAGATCGTGTCGTGGATAATGGAAAGCACACTCTACTCATCTATGAGGACTTATCGATAAACAGGCTCTTGGTTTTTGTTAGCGTCTGTGTCGCTCTATATCCTCCCGATTTTGAGGTTGGTGATGTTTTCTAGCAACAATAATATTAACAGAATAGTTAGAATGTGTGACATGTGGTAGCAAGCTTCCTGCTCCTCTGCCAGGCATTGAAAGAAAGACTGCTTCTTTTCAGCAGGAAATGTGATTACTTACATTTTAAAAGGTGTAATTTTCATCATCGACTAAGAAATCTTCTGGTGAACAGAACTGTCTATAAAAGAATCCATCCTACCACTAATAGCCTATCTGTGACCTCCTGGGCCTTGAAGCTGGTAGGACATACCATGGAGTGGTTTTGCAGTTTTTGTGACCGGCTTATATTTAACTTAACATAATGTCCTCAAGGTTCATCTGTTGTAGCATTGACAGAATTTGCTTCTTTTTTTAAGGCTGAATAATATCCTGTGGTATGTATATACTACAGTTTGTTCATCCATTCATCTGTCAATGGACATTTAGGTTTCTTCCACTTTTTGGCTCTTGTGGACAAGGCTGCTATAACGAAGAGTATAAAAATACCTGTTTGAGGCCCTGCTTTCAATTTTTCTGGATAAAGGGCCTGAATAGACATTTCTTCAAAGATGATATTAAAGAATGCCACAAAACTTATGAAAAAAGTGTCCAACATCAACGTCACTAATGATAGGAGAAGCACAAATCAAAACCTAAGTAAGATACCACCTCACACGCCCATTAGGACAACTACTATAGAGAGAGTGGGAGGGAGGGAGGGAGGGAGGAAGGAAGTATTGGCAAGGATGTAGAGAAACTGGAACCCTTGCGTGCTGTTGGTGGAACTGTAAAATGGTGCAACAGCAATGGAAAGCAGTATAAAGGTACCTCAAAAAGTTAAACACAGAACTGTCATGTGATCAAGATTTATAGATTTATATGCACATCAGCAATGTGCATCTCTGCCTATTTATATTAGATGCAAAGCATCACTTCTACACCCTTCTATTACTCAAAGCAATCACAAGATCAGCCCAGGTTCTAAAGAAGAAATAAATGCCACCCCTTGATGAGCGGCATGAAATGCATGTACAACAGTGGAAGAATTGTGGGCAGTTATCTTTAGAGACCATTTACCACAGATAACTTGATAGAGGGTTGATGATAACCTTACTTTCATTTCATTTTGTATTTCCTTCATTATGAGTTCTTTTTCATTTGTAATTTGTAATTCTGTCCATGTCTTGTGATTTTTTTTATTTCTCTAGCAGGTTTTAAAATTTTTTGTATGAAGTCTTTATATATTTTGTTGATTATTAAAAAATAGGATGTTGGCCCATTTTCTATCATATTTGTGTTAAAACTCTCAGTTTGTCCTATAGCATTAAATTTCTATATGCAAAGCACATTCTAAAATTTTAAGTTTCCAAGTATCAAAATCTGTCGAGTTTTGGGGGGAGGGGTGTGGATAACAGATTTGGTGACAATACACAAAGTACATAATCATAGTGAATATTCATCATCTTTTTGGCAACTCATCTAATACCTTTCCTAATTTGAAGGAATTTTCGATAGTCTGGGTTTGCCATAAAACAGGCACATGCCCCTGGGGGTATACATGTGATTCACTAGGGAAGCAGAGAAAAAATATTTAAATAACTATTTTTATTTATTTTATCTTTAAAAATATTGAAATTTTCCCTGGCTTGCTGTGATTCAGTGGATTTAGCACCGGCCTGCAAACAGGAAGGTCGAGGGTTCAGTTCCCATTCAGGGCACATGCCTGGGTTGTGGGCCGGGACCCCAGTTGAGGATTTGTGGGAGGCAGCCAATTGATGTTTCTCTCATGAATGTTTCTCTCCCTCTCTTTCTCCCTCCCTTCCCCTCTCTCTAAAAATTAATAAATAAGATTTTTTAAAAATAAATAAAAAATAGAAATTAAATTTTACCAATTCTTAAGATAGACATGAACCCTGGGGCCTTTGCTTTCATCATCTATCAGGTGTAAGAGTGACCCTAAGACAAGACAAGGTTCAAAAACATGGGAGGTTCGTGGTGTCATATGCCTTCCTTCCTTTTCAGGGCATTTCAGTGCCTTTTACATGTATCTAAAAAATAGACTTACATATTCTAGTGCCCAGCTTTATTTAAACTGTCCTTCAAACATGGACAAGTGTCTAGGAAGCTCCCTGCAAATAAATATAGACCACATACACATACACTACTATCAGTGCAAATATAAGTGAACAACAAGAAACTAGCTGACATTCTAGCTCTTCTTACCTACCTTAAAAGCTCATCAGATCTGCGCAGTGATTGGCCATAAAAAATAAAATGAACAAGACTATTTGACAGAGATAGAGACTTATATCCCATGAGTACATTTTAGCTCCATAGCTAATAGTAGCATGAATTCCCTATGATTGGCAGATGGTCTACATAACCATCTAATATGTAAAGACAAATCTCTGTAATTTTTTCTCAGATTTTAAAATTAACATGATACTCATTCAGTACGTAAACTTTTCACACTAAGCTTAATGATGAGTGTTTACACTGAAGTTTCTTACTTAAAATCTTTCTGAGGAAAAATTTTCTGCTGCTGACAACCATTAAAAATTGGTATTCAAATAAACTTAAGAAAGAATCCTTTGAAATTCTCTCCAAAATACCTAAAGTAGTGCTTTACTGAAGCATATTCAATTATGGTTATTTATAATCATTTTAGGAAATAAGTAAAATACATTACACTACTACTAATACTAATACAAAATTAAATACAATAAAATAAACAAAATACAATGTCCATTTTCATCTTTATCACATTATTTTAAATGTCTATCTGTATATAATTTTTGTATATAGTCATATAATAACCATGAATAAATAAATATGTATTATCAAGAATATTGCTGGCCCACACAATGGGAAAATTAGAAATAGTGCTCTTTCTTTAAATAAAAGTTTTTTATTAGTATATTCCTTATTTCTACAAATAAAAAGGAGCATTCCATATAAATTACAAGATATTAAGCATAAAATAAAAAAATAAATATCAAAATAATTACAAATAACACAAGTCAGAATATATTTTTTCATGATGATTTCCATTTTTACTTACTCAAGCATCTCATTTTCCAAAGGAATCATTGCTTTCTCATTTTCTCGAGCTATTGCAGACTTTAAGTAGTTTTAAGAACATTTTAATTTTGAAACTCTGTGTTCTCCACTGACAACTGAAATTGGCATAGTTACTTATAACCTTCGAGCTAGAAGAGTATTTGGAAATCTGGCCAGTAAATTATTGCTGCAAATATTTAATATTGAAATTAAAATTTTTCAGAGGAAATTGATCTAGAGTCTACAACAGAAAGCACCTTAAAGATTTTAGTTTCTCATATATTTATAAACCATCAAGACCATGTTCTCTATTACAGCCATCAGTAGATTTTATATTCCTTATATTTCTTCAAATGACATGTTATCTGGAACACTGAATCAGGCATAGTATTCTTTTATTATCATAAAATTTTCCTAATGATGATATTGTCTGAAATAAAAAAAAACTCTCAACTTGGAAATTTTGCTTTTGGATCAGAGATGGGTTGTTTGTGGGGTTCCCAGCCAAAATTGGTTTCTTCTCACTTTTAGTTTGTGTCTACAACAGAGAAGCTTACATCTATGCCAAGAGGTTGAAATTTCTTTAGCAACAATAATACATTTTTCATATTAATCACTTTGTTTTTAAAAGGAATATCTTAACCTCTTTGAAGTTCCAAGGATATTGTGTGTTTTGAATTTTGGAATCTGCAGTATTTTGCTTGTAACATTAATACTTTTTAAAACGTAATAAATTAGCCCTACATAATATATATAAATGACTGTTTTCTGAGTATACGTTCATTCTAGAATTTATACTTTTATTAATACCATCAAAAAACTCTAAAAGAGTTTTGTACCTGCCTCTACTTGCATTTTTAGTAACATGATGTTACAAACTTTATTTTATATTACAAATCCAACAGTGGCTAACTGCTTATATTTGGTAGATGTGTTTTCAATATCTTCAGTTTTTATTGAGACTAAAATCTAGTTGTATACTTGGCACAATATAAAAAACTATCCAGTGTTGTTAAAGAGATTCTTTGCTATCTCATTTCCTTCAAGTTTAAAAACCTCCCCCAAAGTAGAATATGGGTATTATATCATTTTCAAAGACTCTTTGATTCAATTTCTTAAGTTTTTGCATGCACATTTATGCTATTATTGTAGCAACATTTTATCTTTGTGTGTGTATACATACACACACACACACACACACACACACATGCACACATATTCCTTTTTTAGATATATCACCTACTGGACGAAAATTCCCCCAGTTGTCACATGTGGAAATATAAGACTTGCACTTTGAAGTTCCCTCACCCAGCAGCGAGTGTCACCTGTTGAACATGGCTCAGGTTTCTGTGCTGCGCAGCAGTGCGCATGCTCTGGCCCAGAAAGCCTACCAGTCAGTGTTGAGGAATTTGTGAGCCAGTTTTTAAACTATTGAAAGCTTAAAACCAGCTGCCTTAGGAATGCTTACACCGAAATTGGCAAATGTCACAGTTAGGGCTTTGTTTTTCTCTTTCAGGAGAGTCAGTTTAACAGTACACCACTGACTGTATAAAAAATAATAGAATAATAATTAATATTGCTCAATTAAATGATCTCATTCACCCTGTCTGTTATCATCTTAATTTCTGCTTTGCATTTCATCTCCTAAACAATGTGCAATATTGCTATTTATTGTTGTGTATGTGTTGTGCATAACTGTCAGTCATAAACTTAGTAAATTTTGCTATGGTTTCTACCAAATGAAGGAAATTCCCATTTTCATTAAATTTCGTAGATTATTCTCTGAATGCTAAATTGTTTTTACTAAACATGTAATTATTTATAGTATATATTTACTAGAGGCATGTTAATATTTTCCCATCTTTAAATAGTTATTTTCTGTAGCATCAATAATTATATCTTTTTAAAACTGTTTAATTTTCAACACAATAAAAATTGTGGCAGAATTCACTCTATTCCTGTTTTAAGACAATTGAGAGATACAATCTGCCAACCTGTGTCCCCATTCTCTTTTTAAGTTGTTTTTTTCCTTCATCCTTAAAGAGTTTACAGATAATTTTTTTTAGAAGCAATGCTTTCAGCTTTAAAAAAAAAAAAACAGTAACGAGGGTCAGAAATTTTTTTCAGTATTTTTCAAAATTCTTGTGTAAAAAGTTGCCAAAAACTGGAAGATAAACTTGTATTATTTGAACTGGATTCTCTCCCCAAGAGGGTTCTGCTGTTTAATATTAAAAAATATGGATATGTAACCAGATCAACAGAAAGTATATTTCATTTAATGAATTCGACATCTTTTTTCCACTCTCATTTTTTTAAAAGGCATTCATCCATTCTTATTGGCATGAAACCAGAGGGTGAACTCACCGTTTGCCCCCTCTGTGAAGCGTCTGTGCCAGATTCTCCGAGACTAGTATTTTCTCCGCCTGCCTCCTCCCCAGGCATTCATGTTTTTCTGATTGTGATACATTGTTTTCTTATCTTTGGATTGTCTGGGCACAAGTAATGTGATCATTTAATACATTTACCTTAGAATGTGTAATATTTTAAACTTGTATTTATTTAATGAGACATTCAACTTTAACAGCAACTAAAATTGTATAAAATTTTCACGTCAACCAAAAAAAAAAGGCTATGATATAATTAGATCATTATGTGGTAGTGGCAAATAAATATTGACTTACAATATAGTGATTTGTGTAGAATGAAAGTATTATTAGATTTAAATTGGAAATTCTGCAATATCATTCTAGAAATAAATGACAATGGTGTCAACTCTAAAATAAATCATAAAATTTAACTAAATTTTACCAGTAGGGAATTTTTCTTTTTCATTTTAAGGTATTTTCTGAGGAGCACATAAATGTGAAAAGTAGCTTTCAGTGTTAGAAGTGTTGTTTAAGCATCGTTTATTTTCACAACAACAAAGTCTTTTGGTTTTTGAACTTAACATTCTTCATGAGTCACAGCAAAATGGTCTATCTACTCTGCTATGAGAAGACATTCTACTGGATTGGCCAGGGAACTGGCACAATAAATACACAAATATCTGTATTTGAAACATAAAAAATTATAGTAAAATATTTTAAAAGTTTTAAATAATAAAGATGTCTATAATGTGAAAGGCACTCTCTTCGTTGTCATGCCCTTGTATAGGACCCCACCCAACATCTCTCGGCAGCAGCTGTACCCTGATGTAGGGGATGCACATTCAGAAGGTCTGAAGACTGTTTCACTGCCAAGGTGTAAGCACTAACAAAGGCGGCACTGCTGGTACTACAAATAAAAACCAAACTCTAGTTCATTTAATCAGTCTGTTCTTTTGTGATTTCCTCCATTGACTTTGCTTTCTATTTTTGATTTAGAGTTATTTCCCTCTCTGAAATTGTCACACTAATCATCTATATTTTCTGCTGTTTTTCTATTTAAAAAAACTTTTTAATTCTGTTAAATGTATTTTAGTACATATTATATAGTAAGAATCTAATTTTATCTCAAAGTTTTATCTATTATGTAATCACTATTTAGTAATCTTTCTCTATTTCTGATGTGATTTTTATAATAATTTTTCATATACTAGTGTCTGCTTCTGTAAATATCTCTTTTATTTGTACCTAGTTTTGTACCATTAACACGCTATTTCATTCAATATAAGTTTATAATACATTTCATTATTTGGCAAGGTGAACCTTCACCCATTATGCATTGGTTCCCTTTTTTCATGAGACACTTTTGTCCATTTCTTATTTCAAATGTAAAACATAGGACTTGAAAGTGTAGAGATAGACAAAAGATATTTCAAAGAAGGAAACAGAGTAGAGGCAAAAGAAATTCCACTGAGTAGATGCCTTTGAGGCCCAAAAGCAATGATGAGTTTATAAAAGGAAAGTAATTTTTTTTCTTACCTCAGCTATCTTGAAGCTAAATTTCCCTCTGATATCAAATCATCTAGGTAAGACAATTAGAGAAGGAAAAAATATACTATACTAGAAGTGTGTATCAGTGCAGCAGTCTTGCCACAGTACTCGTTGCTCATTTAATTTGCTCTTTAGAACATGTCACGTAAAGAGAAAGTTTCTGAAAATATTCTGAGAAAGTAAAATCTTATATGATCTCACCTGTAAGAGGAATTTAATGAACAAAACAAACAAACCAGTAAAATAGAACCAGAGGCAGGGAAACAAGGAACAGACCAACAGTGACCGGAGGGGAGGGGAGAAGGGGAGAAGGGTGGAAAGAAGGGGAAGGGACTCGTCAAGAAAGATGTGTGAATGACCCATGGACATGGACTACGAGGTGGGGTTTGGCTGTGTGAGCAGGGGATGGGCTGGGTGGAGGAGAGCAAAAGGGGGAAAAATTGGAACAACCGTAATAGAACAACAATATAACAGTAAAAAATATAATTAAAAAAAGAAATTTGGCCATTAGAATCAACAATCAGGACATAAAGTGACCCCCCAAATGTTTTTCAAAGTATAGAAGAATCTGAAAGTAATTTCACCAAGTCATCCTCAGTTAGCTCTGTAGCTACAGAAATGAAATATTTTCACTTACAACAGTCTACTATTTTTGATGGATTCTTCTAATTATGCTTATATACACAGGATGAATGCTCTATAACCTGAGCTAGAAATTTATTCAAGTTTTTCTTAAGTCTCACATGACACTTGAGGGAGAAAAAAGCCTATTACAAACCAAATATTTTAAAATTTTAATAAATGAAATGTCAAGGGAATAATGGCCACTTGGAAGTTCAGAATCAAAGACCTCAGAGTCGGGATGCCTAATGCCCCATCCACCAGAATCTTGAACCTCTCAATATCACCCGTGACACCTGCCTCACCCACTCCTGATTGAATCACTGCTGCTGAGGCCAGCATGCCTTTTCTGAATGCTTTTAACTGTGAAGTTCCTCGTTACACTAATTCAGAATATGACAGGGAGCATAATGAGGTCATGAACCCTGGGGCAAAACTGAGTTTGAATCCTGGCTCTGCCACTCATCAGCTATGTATACCTGAAAATCAGCCCTGGCCGAGTAGCTCAGTTGGTTAGAGCTTCGACCTGATACACCAATGTTGTGGGTTCAATGCCCAGTCAGGGCACATATAAGAATCAACCAATGAATGCATAAATGGGTGAAACAGCAAACCAATGTTCTCTCTCTCTCCCCCCACCCCCTGTGTCTCTCCCTCCCTCCCTCTCTCTCTAAAATCAATCAATCAATAATAAAATAAAACCCTTCATTTCTTAATAAATGGGGATAATAATAGTATCTATTGCTCTAGTTGTTGTGAGAATCAAGAGTTAACTTATATGAAGTGCTTGAGCCAATGCCTGGGAGATAGTAAGTGCTATATAACGGTCAGCAGAAATTCCATCCTTGCTCTCAATCGTACTTCTCAAATACTTTGAATAGCAGAAAACTGGTAGAGCTGCAACTAAGGATCCTAGATCCTTGTACGTTTTCTCATATTGCATGATTTTTATTCTTTCCATTTTCATCAGGCTCTTTTGAAAATTGGGTTTCTAGATTGAACCTCTATCTCAGGGAAGTTCTGACCTGTACAATATACACTGTGTTCATGCCACAGTGTAAAATCAGTGCCTACTCTACTTCTAGTAATGTGTCCAGAAAATTTATTACTCTAGAAAGCTTGAATGCCAGTTGAAAAAATGAGGTGTCCAGGAACTCTTCTTTGTTTTTTATAACTGAATTCAATTTATATTGTAAGTCTTTATGCTACTGGGTGGCAGAGACTTAACTGACTTAATTCAAATTCCATTTTCTTGGCTTTCCCCAGGTTTGCATCAGAATTCTGGCGGCAGTAAGTTTTCAGAGATCATAGTATCAAGTTACAGGATGCAGTAGGCGAAAGCATCTGATTGTCAGTTGGCATCTTCACTGTTACCCACTCAGATGTCCTGGTTCCCTTCTAGACTTTGCCATTGGTCATTGTGAGACCAGAACTGCATCCTCCCACCCTACCCCATTGTTCCCGTCAGTAAAGCTTCTTTGAGACCCTGAATCTTCTTAGAGTCACTCCTGGTGGAGGGAGGAGAAGTTCTACTGCAGGGAACTGCTCTGAGTTGTGGAAATTCTGCTGTGTTTTCAGGCCTTAAACCATCTGCTGCTGTAATGTCATGCTGTGACACAAGGGACTCTGAGAGGCTTACACCGTGCAGACAACAGGAGCACCAGAGCTGCTTCTCTGCACTGCCATCCCTAGGCACGACCCAGAGACAGAAACTCAGGTCTCCTCTGTTCTCCTGCCTCCAAACTTAGTTTTCTCAACCCTCGGCCCACCCCCATTGCCCCAGGGAGTCACCAGGTCTTATCATGTCCTGTTCAAATCTCTCCAGTCTTATTCAGGATAATGAATCTTTATTCATCTCTATGAAGGAGATACTAACTCTGATTCATTATGCATTCTTCCAAATACGCGTAGACTCTTTTGAAAAATCAAAATTTATGAACTTTACCACATTTGTAAAACTACTTTCCCAATGGCACCTCTTTTCCAAAGAAATGAAGGCAAAATACCAAGCTCCCCAAACTGGAAGTAGACAAAAAGAGGGAGAGGTAACCACAAGAAAAAAGTATCAGTTAGAATTATAAAATTTCTCACCTTATTTTTTTTTTGATGACATTCAGTCAAACTGAGTCACTTGTATGATCAAATAAGAAGTATTTTCTCAGCACCTACCAGAGACGAGTCATTGTGCTAGGTGCAGGGTACACAAAGATCAACAAGACATGGGCCTTACTCTTAAAAATCTTACTCTCATCACTCGACTAGGTTTCATTCTCTCCATTCTTTTTGTGTTTTAAGAGCATATAATTTTTCAGCTGTATTGTAAGTTTTTTGCCTCTGTCCTTTTTTCAAATCTCTTATTTTCCAGTTGTATGTCCTTCCTACTCATCCATCACATTTACTTTTAAAATATCTAATTGTATCATTCTTTTATTTAAAAATTTTCAGTGGTCTCCATCATCTTCAGGACCAGATGCCAGGCATAGCCTTAGTGCTTAAAGATATTATTTCCTTCAGTTCTCAAAACAATTCTATTGAGTAGCTATCTCATCTTGATATTTTAAATTTATTTATTTAATCCTCACCCGAGGATATGTTTATTTATTTTAGAGAGAGAGGAAGAGGGGAAGAGAGAGAGAGAGAGAGAGCAAGGGCAGGGAATGGGGGGACATTCATCAGTTGCCTCCCGTACTTGCCTCAACCAGGGATCAAAGCCACACCCTAGGTATGTGCCCTGAACAGGGATCAAATCCACAACCTTTTGTTGCACAGAGCCATGCTCCAACCCACTGAGCCACCTGACCAGGGCTTGATCTTGATTTTTACAATATAAACAAGGAAACTGAAGCTTAGAGCAGTTAAACTCTCTTCAGCAAGTTCACGGATCTGGAAGAGCTGGGACTCGAAATCAGCTTTCTTATCTCCCCATCCACACTTTTAATATCAGACAATGTTTTGGATCCTTAATCAGTTTCCCCTGTTGCATGAGGAGTGTGCTCTAGTAAGACAACTATGACCATTACCACTATAAAAAGTAACCATTGCTTTAGATTGCATGCCCTTATTTATCTTCAATATAAAGAAGGAAGGAGGGGGAAGACACTTACCTAGTTGGCCAAGTCGGTCAGTCAGCCAAATGAACCTTGGGAGTCCATGGGTGACAAATTTTGAGCCAAATCTCCCTCACAAGCAATAGATAACATACAGAGATTTAAAGATAAAAATAGTCAGTGAAGCATGCCAATTCATACAGCACGTCACTGGGAAAGTCAAATGGAAGTCCCAGTCTTCTGAGTTCTCTGCCCACTGAGCCCTACTGCAGCACATAAATCTACGGGTCTGAATGAACAGAAACGTTTTAATAAGTTAGCCTGGTGTAACAGGCAACTTAACACTTTTGAAAGCTTTAAAATAAGGCAATTAATCACATCTCTAGGAAGTATGTGGTACTCAGCGAAATGGCGATTCACAGGCAAACCTCAAAAACACCAACGTTGCTTATGACTGTAAACTTTACTCAAAATGTTTTCCCAAGTGGTTTCAATACTCAGTTGGAAGAGTGACAGTTGGACTTAATGGTTTTCTTTTCTCAATTTTTTTCAGAAACGAATCCATCTTACTACTGCAGTGCTTTGCAACCTTTTAAAACCCAAAATTCCTTTGGATAAATCTGAAAGTACCACAACACCATTCCCTCCACCTCTGACTCCCAGTCTCATCAGTGTGATTTGTGTGTGCAGAAAACAAATTCTATTTCCTGCATATTGTGTCAGGTAAGAAAAAATTATTGCACTTCATTCTTAAGTGATTATGAGAAAAGAGGTGTTTACTTTCTAAATATAAAAATATTTTTAAATTTATTTTTTCAAGCCACATATCAACCTGTTGGAACACCCAGTCCTGTCCCTCCCAGCTACTAAATCAGCAATGAGCCTACACTTGTTCACATTCATTGCCTACTCCTGTGCAATAATGAAGTTCAGCTTAAGGCTCTAAATAGGTCTAAATTATCCAAATATTTAGAATATTTGTCATTCATGAAAGAGTTCCTAGCTAAAAAGGAGAGCAAGCAATAGAAATGAAATTCGCAGTCATCAGTAATCTAAGTGTCAGGGACCCCAAGAAATTACGTGGCCTCATGCTTTCCACCCCAGATGTATGGGATCCAAAACCTTGGCAAGAACTTGAGCTGATGCTAACAACCACCTTGATTGGGGATCTACTGTTTTATTCCATTATTAGACAGTCGAGGAAACTGAAATGCAAAGAGATTAAGTGCAACTAACCCTGTTTGCAAACCTAACTTTACTCTCCGCTGGTACATGGTATGACACTCTGGCAAAGTCGTACAGAAAACCTCAGACATAAGACTGCCTTCACTTTCTGGAGATTTGCTAGAGAACTGGCTATTTCATTGATGCATATCCCTTTCCTCACAAAAACACATGGACACAATTGCAGTATGTAGTGATCATTCAGTATCTGTGGAGAGGAATCCTTCAAATTTCTCCTGCAGGTAGACACCTAGTTATGTAACGGCTTGATGGTTCAGCTATTCACAATGAAAATCTTTTAATTGATATTCTCCCATCCCCTTTATATCATTGTACCTCACTGCAACCTTCTGCTGAGTTTGGTGCTTCTGAATGTAAGTCTTGCCCTTTCATTTTCATTGGAGAAAAAAATTTGGGCTTTCAGTCGTAGAAATTGGAGGTATTTGGTTGTGGGCACCTTTGCAACTTTTAAAAACAGCCTTTAGACTTTTTTCATTATGAACTCCAATTTCTGGTGAGAAAAAATATATTTTTATAATCACCTTTCTCCTTTTCCAAAAGTTGTCTAGATAGCTAAAAGGATGGATTAAACACATTCTTTTATCTCTTCCAATAAAATATTAGTAAAAGAAAACTGTAATCCAGTAAAACAAAGGAAACGCTTGTTCACATTTTTGGAAGATGTAAAGCAGATGACAGAGTCACGACTGATGTAATAGTAGAGCGAGCTAAAACCTAAAGCACATATCCAAGGAGATACCAATTACAAGTGGACTTATTTGCCCTAGAGAATTCAGGAGCAAATACCGCGGCACACAGCAATGGGGAAAACTCAAAGCAGAAGAGCAAGTGAACAGCTTGAAATTCCAGATGTGCTTGCATGTACCACCTTCCCCACCCAGAGGCAGAGATACTGGCAGCCAAATGTCTGAGGGCTTCTCTGTGAATTTTCTGGGGCTGCCATAACCATGTGTACCACAGACTAGGTAGCTTAAACAACAGAAATTGATTCCCCACAGTTCTAGAAGCCTGAAAACAGTATGTCAAAGGGTTGGGTGTTTTCTGAGATCTCTCTCTCCTTGGCTTATAGATCATCATCTTCTCCATCTGGATTCTTATGGTCTTCCCTCCACCTGAGTGTCTAAGTTCCCCTTAAGAACACCAGTTATACAGGATTAGGGCCCACCCGCATGGCTTCTTTTTATCCTGATTATTTGTTTAAAGACTCTACCCTCAAATACTGTTTTTCTGAGGTCCTGGGGTTAGGACTTTGACATAAAAATTTGGAAGGAACACAAGTCTATAACAGCTTCTAAAAAAACGTATTTTGTCCTAAGGCAAGGATATATTATTTTTATCATTGCTTTCAAACAGAGAGAGGAAGAGAGAGAAACATTATGAGAGAGAGAAGCATTGATTGGTTGTCTCCTGTATACTCCTGGACCAGGGAGCAGAGGGCCTGCACCAGAGATAGAACTGGCATCCTAGACATGTACTCTGACTGGGAATCGAACCAGCAAACTTAACAGTTATAGCACAATGCTCCAACCAACCGAGCCACACTAGCCAGGACCTAAAATTATTTTTAATGTTTTACTCATAATCATGGCTATCAAAGATAACTAGAAATATAAAGAAAACTCTCTAAACACACACTCACTCACTCACTCTAACACACCTTCAAAAAGTAATTTAGGTAACCAGGGAAACTTCAAAGATATCAATTAATATTTTCAAAGAAATATAAAGAAATCTTAAACTGATAAAACCAAAACTGAATAATATTTAAAAAGAGCAACCAGAACAAGAACTTGAAAAATTAAAAAATTTAAAATTTAATTTTGTTTATTTATATTTACATGGTAAGTAAATATAAATAAACCAAAAAAATGGAGACAAGAGGAAGTCAAGGAAATCCCTCAGAAAATTGAACCCATCAAAATATAAGAAACAGGACATATGAAAACAAAGCTAGAGATTAAGAAGTTCAATCTAAAAGTTTAAACCTGATAAATAAGAATTCCAGAAAGAGATAGCAGAGAAAAAGGCAGGAGAAAGATATTATCAAAGAAATAGTACTGAATTTTTTCAGATCTGTATCTCCAAACTTGAACTTCATACTTGAACACCCGTTAGCTGCCTACTCAGTATTTCCAGTTGGATGTCAAATGGGCATCTCAAATTGAATGTCTAAAACTGCACTCCTCTTATATAACCTCCTATCTTAACAAAATTTTTTTTTCACTTAAACAAAAAATCTCATACTTTATTAGAAATTAATTAAAATTGAGTACAGACTGAATATAAAATGTAAAGTTATAAAAGTTGTAGGAAGAAATCAGGAGAAAAGTCTTTATAACTTGAATTTATCAATAATTCACATTTATCAATTCACATTTTTAATGTGAATTTAAAAACAGAATACACTAAGCAGAAAAAAAGAAGGAACCCCTACCCTTTGCAGCAGCACGGATGGAACTGAAGAGCATTATGCAAAGTAAAATAAGCCAGGTGGTGAAAGACAAATACCATATGATCTCACCTATAAGTGGAACCTAATCAACAAAACAAACAAATGAGCAAAATAGAACCAGAGACATGGAAATAAAGAACAAACTGACAGTGACCAGAGGGGAGGGGGAAGGGGATAATGGCAGAAAGAAAGGGAAGGGACAAGCCAAGGAACATGAATAGAGACTCATCAGCACAGACAATGGGGGGATTGACTGTGGGAGTGGGAAGGGATGGAAAGCAATGGGGGAAAAGGTGATAAAACTGTCACTTAACAACAATAAAAAATTTTTAATTAAAAATATGTGTAGTACATAAAAGAAAAATTAAAAATTGTTGTTCTATAAAAGGAACTATTGAGGAAATAAAAAGAAGAGCCATAGACTAAAAGAAAGTATTTGCAAATCACATGTCTCATAAAGGACTCCAGAATACATAAATAACTCATAATAAAAAACAACAGAATAATTTTTATTCAACAATAAAAAGCCAACAAAAAAACAAATTTTTAAAAATGAGCAAATAATCTGAATGGGCACTTCACCAAAGAAGATATATGAATGGTAGATAAGTATAAGAAAAGATATTTAACATTATTAATTATCAGGGAAATTAAAATTAAAACCCCAATGAGATAGATACCACTACTTATGTATTAAAATAGCTAAAACATTAAAATCTGCAATACCAAGTGTTGACATGGGTGCAGAGCAACTAAATCTCTCATACACTGTTGATGAAAATGCAAACTGTTACAGCCACTTTGAGAAAAAGTTTGGAAGTATCTTATAAATAAATTTGGAAAACAATGTTTTGATTGGGCACGATAAGGCTAAAAAAATACTACATACAAACACTAGTGGTAAATTCGTTTCTCACAAGGGTACATACTAAAATTTTTAATTTACATGTATACTATGATTTACGTGTATACTAGGATTAAAGAAATATATATGTACACACACACACAGGTATACACAGGATAATGAGAGCCAGATTTCTCATTCCCAGAGAAGGAAAAGTTACTAATAAGTAAAAGGAAATGCTAGGAAGACCCCTATTGTGCTGTATTGCAGGGGGAGTTCCCAGGAAGAACTCATGATTTTGTAAATATGTATAGAGATAGAAACAGAAATAAATATAAATTTGTGTGTATGCATAAATTATAGTATATAAGGAACATGTATAAAGGACCCATGGACAAAGCCAGAAGCGGGTAGGATTGAGGGTGGGAGGCAGGGCTGAGTGGGGCAGGAGAAAGTGATGGCAGGAAAATGGAAATAACTGTACTTGAAGAATAATAAATAAATAAATAAATTTTAAAAATAGATAGATATGTCCATCTGTCTATCTATCTACCTCTCCTAGCCAAGTGTCCTTACAAGTCCCGGAAGCAGTGAAATTCTGGTAGTAACCTAGTACCTATATCTCGGTTTTGAAATAGCACTCTACAGAAAAGAAAGCAGGACTTCTGGAGAGTAGTCGATTTCAGTGTTGGATCAAGGAAAATACAAGGTGAGCCAGGAAACCATCATGATGCCATGAATGAAGTTCTATTAAAAAAAAAAAAGAGTCATGTGAAAGGATTAAATAAATAAATGGGGAAGAGAGGCCAATTCTTTCTTACAGAATTCCAATTAGTAAGCTTGAAAAACATAAGCAAAATTAAAAATCACCATTAGAACACAAGCTTGGGTCCCTGATTATTATGGAAATGTAATATTGGTTAGTACTGCCTACTTCAGATTTCTGTCCTGTTATTGAGAAGTAAGGTTCTATCTGGATTTAGTCATTTAGCTATTTTGGGCTTTCTGTCATGTTAATTCAACCTCATCCTAACTAAGACAAGGCTCTTCCTAAAAGTTTTATTTTAGGAACCTCTGATTCTAGTTTTTGCAGTAATGCCTCTGAAACCATTTACATAATGCCTACAGTGAACATTTGACATACATTAATTGATCTAATCCTTAAAGCAACGCTATACGAGTATATTATCTCCATTTTTCAGATGAAGGAAATGGTCCTCAGAAAGAGTTAGTTTGTGCGGCAAAACCTAAATGCAAGCCCATGTCTCATTGGTCATGCTTTTTCCTCCATATCCCATGGTCACCCAAAGAACTTTTAGGATACTTCCAGGAACAAGTAGAGTTTGTTCTTCCTTTTTGGAAACTAGATGTATATTGAGGAGAGTACTAATCAGATATTGTTATTGACTTCTGATTTTAATGAAACCTACTAGTGACATTCCACAGGTGAAAATCCCTAAAATCCACCAGAAGAAATAGCCTTAGAAGTCCCAACTCAGGGAACTTTCTTCAGTCACCTGGCATTGTTAGAACTTGCCTGAACCCTGGGAAAATGTCCCCGTCTGCCACCTGGGGTAGCATGTTTCCATGATTGTCACCAGTTCCTTCCCTCTCAATCCATGCTTGGCACTCTCCCAATGAAGATGGAGTTTATGCTTCCATCCCCTTGACTTTGGGGTGACCTCTGACTGCTTTGACTGCTAGCCACAAGGAGGGGCTTTGGAATACCACATACATGAGTGAAGAAGCTGCGTTGGACATCCAGCCCAGTGAACCTTCACATAACTCAAGCTCCAGCCCTATCAGACTGAAACTACATAAACCCAAAGAGCACCACCCAAGTGAGCCCATTCAACACACAAAACCTAGAGATAATCATAAATTGTTTTAAGACATGACAGCCTTGTTGCACAGCAATAGTTATCAGGAACCCTGCTGATGCCACTTTACACAGACAAGTGGAGAGGACAGGGGACGATTGGTCAACAGACTTTTTGAGGCATGTCACAGAAGAAAGGGAGAGAAGGGAAAGCTCAAAGTAGTCTCCAGACTCGCCAGGAACAGGGGAGGGAATCAAATGTTTCTCCTAATGCAGCTGCCTGCTTCTTGGCTTACCTTCAATAAAGGTGAGGTTGTAAGAAGGGAAATTTCAAAACTCCTGAGAGTTGACAGAGGGGACAACAATGGGTAACGGTGGTATAGGGGGAACTCCAGTCCCAAGGGGTAGTCCCCCGTTCTTTTTCACCTCCATGTCCTATTCATGCTTTTTTCTTTTGGAATGCTTCCCCCACCCACATAACCACCATACCTCCCAGCACAGTTGAATTCTCTCAATTCTTAACCCAGAACTTTTGCTATCTAAGGGGAGGCATTTCCTGAGGTCCCCAGGTAGGGCTGCTGTCCCTCCCTGTGTTTCACCTGCACTCTGTCATAGCATTATGATTCCTTTCTTCAAATATCTGTCTTTCCCCTTGACTGTGAGTTTTTCTGAAAGCAGGGAACAGTTCTTTCATTATTCTGTTTCCTTCTCTGGGTCCCCTTAGCCCATACATCCAGAATATTTGTCAACTGAATGATGCATTTTTACAAATAGGCTGCAGCATAGCCTTTCAACTGTGTATATTAAACACAGTATAAAAAATTAAAAATAATGCACAGAAGAATCTGTTTTACTAATAATATTTGGAGGCAGAAATAATCCTTGCTTTTGTTTTGTTTTGTTTCCCTATCTTAGAACAAAGGTCAATGGACTCAGATATTCACAGAGACCAGCCAGCTAAAGTACCTGAGAGACATAGGCTAGCCAAAGATCACATGCCTCACCTAATGGAAAATGTCATTTATTTCAGTTAAAAATACCACCTGTAGGACTGCTGGCCCAGTGTTGCTTCTAATACTATTTCAATGGAAGACAAAAATCCAGGCTTTATGTGAAATGTTGGCCAAGTCAAGCATGTCATCAAGGCAAATCATTTCTGTGGTCTGAAGTTGGCCCGAATCCTGACAGTTTGAAACCTCTAAGAGATACTTCATCCTTGTTTCTACTCAAGTGTCTCCCCTTCAGAAAGGCTGTTCTGACCACACTACCTAAACTTGTAACCTACACTCACACACACATCCACTCAATGAAAACAAAATCATGTTAGTAAATCCTACGTAGATACTGCTCACTGCCAAAGTTCTTTACCTAAAGCCTGCTTTCTTTGTGCTCATCTAAAGAGTGTTTAGCAAGTGTAACTATTCTTGACCTAACCAGAAAGGTTACAAGAAAACTGAAAAAGGAATAACTCTCCGTGGTAATGATAATCAATATTGTGACCTAAAATCATGGTCCATAGTTTACACAGAGAAACTCAATCACAATTCTCAGGGTTAGAGACAGCCTGATTCCAGAACTCACCTTCAGGTAAACATGGGGATTTCCAAAGCCAGGCAAGAAGTTGGGTTTGAAATCTGTAACTGAAGGTTCTTAGAAGTTGCTGGTGAGTGGGGCTGGAGCAGGCAGGGACTGCCAGTATGAAAAGAAAATCCAGGAATCTTTCTTGGTCAGTTCTGCTGCAAACATGTTGGTGGCTCCTCCTACTGGCCCTTGGCTGGGGCATCTCAGTTCTCCACCATGTGGCCTCTCATTCTCCAGTAAATCAGATGTGGCTTCTTTGTAGCTTAGTGATTGCAAGGTTCCAAGAGGGCAACAGTGACAGCTGCCAGGCCTCTTAAGAACAAGGCCCTAGAACTTGAACAAGACCATATCTGCCATATCTTATTTGTCGAAGCAAAGGCTAAGTCAGATTCAAGGGGGAAGAAAAATAGATTCCACTCCTTTTTTAATACATCCTTATCTGAGGATTTTTTTTTTAAATTAAATTTAGAGAGGAAGGGAGAGAGAAACATCAACATGAGAGAGAATCATCAATTGGTTGCCTTCTCATATGCACCCTGAGCAGGGATCGAACCTGCAACCTGGGTATATGCACTGATCTGGAATCAAACCCATGACTTTTTGGTTTATGGGACGACACTCCAACCAACTGAGCCACACTGGCCAGGGCAGATTCCACTTCTTAATGGAAGGACTGGAAGCATCACATTACAAAGGAGTGTATCTAAATGCTTATGCTTACTAATGCTTACTGGGGGCCATTATTTTAACAACTTCCTTTTGTGTATCTACTTTTTCTTTCTTTTTTTTAATTGCATTTTTTTCCATTACCATATAGTCCCCTTACACTCCTTCTTCCCTGCCATCACCACAATGTTGTCTATGTCCATGAGTCCTTTTCCCTTTTTGCTCAATCCTTCCACCCCCTTACCCACCACCCATCACCTACTAACCTGTCTTACTGCTCTCTGTGAGTCTGTCTCTCTTTTGCTTGTTAGTTCGGTTTCTTCATTAGATTTGACATATGAGTGAAATCCTATGGTATTTGCCTTTCTCTGACTGGCTTATTTCACTTGGCATGGACTTGTTCTCCAGGTGCATCCATATTGTTGCAAATAATAAAACTTTCTTCTTTTTTATAACCGAGTAGTATTCCATTGTGTAAATGTCCCGTAGTTGTTTTATCCACTCATCTACTGATGGACACTTGGGCTGCTTCCATATCTTGGAGTTTGTAAATAATGCTGCAGTGAACACAGGGATGCTTATGTTCTTTTGAATTAGTGTTTTGGGTTCCTTTGGATGCATTCCCAGAAGTGGGGTCACTAGGTCAAAAAGCAGATCCATTTTTAATTCTCTGAGGTAACTCCATACTGCTTTCCACAGTGGCTGCACCAATCTGCATCCCACCAATAGTGCAAAAGGGTACCCCTTTCTCCACATCCCTGCCAGCGCTTGCTGTTTATTGATTTGTTAATGATAGCCATTCTGACAGGTGTGAAATTATATCTCATTGTGGTTTTAATTTGCATTTCTCTGATGACTAGCAATGTTGAGCATCTTTTCATGTGTCTATTGGCCATCTGCATGTCCTATTTGGAGAAGTATCTATTCAGGTCCTTTGCCCATTTTCTAATAGGGTTGGTTTTCTTTTTAGTGTTGAGTTTTGTAAGTTTTTTATAAATTTTGGATATTAACCCCTTATCAGATGTACTGGCAAATATGTTCTCCCATTCTGTGAATTGTCTTTTTATTTTGTTGATGTTTTCCTTTGCAGCAAAAAAACTTTTTAGCTTGATGTAGTCCCATTTGTTTATTTTTTTGTTTTGTTTCCCTTGCCTGAGGAGCTATATCTGGTAAAAAATTTCTATGAGTAATGTCTGAGATTTTGCTACCTCTGTTTTCTTCCAGGATTTTTATAGTTTCAGGTATAACATTTTTAAGTCTTTAATCCATTTTGAATTTATTCTTGTGTGTGGTGTAAGATGGTAGTCTAGTTTCATTTTTCTACAAGTAACTGTCCAATTTTCCCAATGCCATTTGTTGGATAAACTATCTTTGGGCCATTGTATATGCTTGCTTCCTTTGTCGAATATTAATTGACTGTAAAGGTGTGGGTTTATTTATGGGCTCTCTATTCTGTTCCATTGATCTATGTGTCTGTTTTTATGCCCGTACCATGTGGTTTTGACTACTATTGCCTTATAATATAGTTTGATATTAAGTAATGTGATTCCTCCAACTTTATTCTTCTTTCTCAGGATCGCTGTTGCTATGCGGGGCCTTTTGTGGTTCCATATAAATTTTTGAAATATTTGTTCTAGTTCTGTGAAATATGTTCTTGGAATCTTGATGGGAATTATGTTGAATCTATAGATTGCTTTGGGTAGTATGGATATTTTAATGATCTTAATTCTTCCTATCCATGAACATGGTTTGCGCTCCCACTTATTTCTAACTTCTTAGATTTCTTTCTTCAGTGTCTTATAATTTTCCAAGTATGGGTCTTTTACATCCTTGATTAGGTTTATTCCTAGGTATTTTATTCTATTTGAAGTAATTGTAAATGAGATTGTTTCATTAATTATTAGCATACAAAAATGCAACTGATTTCTGGATATTAATTTTGTATACTGCTACTTCACTGAATTCATTTATCAGTTCTAGTAGTTTTTTGGTAGAATCTTTGGGATTCTCTATGTACAGTACCATGTCATCTGCAAATAAAGACAGCTTTATGTTTTTCTTTCTAATTTGGATGTCTTTTATTTCTTCTTCCTGTCTAATTGTTGTGGCTAAGACTTCCAGTAATACATTGAATAAGAGAGGTGAAAACAGACATCTCTGGCTTGTTCCCAATCTTAATGGAAATGCTTGTATTTCTGCTTGTTGAGTATGATACTGGTAGTGGGTTTTTCATATAATGGCCTTTATTATGTTTAGGTATATTCCTTCTATTCCCATCTTGCTGAGAGTTTTTATCATAAATGGTTGTTGGATTTTATCAATTGCTTTCTCTGCATCTATTGATATAATCATGTGGTTTTTATTATTCATTTTGTTTGTGTGGTGAATCACATTTATTGATTTGTCAGTGTTGTGCCAACCTTGCATTCCTGGATAAATCCCACTTGATCAAGGCGTATGATCTTTTTGATGCATTGTTATATTCAGTTTGCTAATACTTTGGTGAGGATTTTAACATCTGTGTTCATCAGGGATATTGGCCTATAATTTTCTTTTCTTGTAGTGTCCTTATCTGGTTTTGGAATTAGGATAATGCTGACCTTGTAAAATGAGTTTAGGAGTCTTTCCTCCTCTTGAATTTTCTTAAATAGTTTGAGGAGAGGTGTTTTTTCTTCTCGGAGTGTTTGGTAAAATGTACTTGTGAAGCCATCTGATCCAGGGTTTTTGTTTATTGGGAGTCTTTTGATTACTTCTTCAATTTCACTAGGTATAATCTGTTTATTCAGGTTCTCTGATTCTTCGTGATTTAGTTTTGGAAGATTGTATGTTTCTGGGAATTTATCCATTTAATCCATGTTGTCCAGTTTGTTGGCGTATAGTTGTCCATAATATTTTCTTACAATCTTTTGTATTTCTTTGGTGTCAGTTGTTATTTCTCCTCTTTCATTTCTGATTTCATTTGTGTGGATTCTCTCTCTCTCTCTCTCTCTCTCTCTCTCTCTCTCTCTCTTTGTTTTGTTTTTTGTTTTTTGGGGTTTTTTTTTGATGGGTCTGGTTAAAGGTTTGTCAACCTTGCTTACATTTTCAAAGAGCCAGCTCTTGGATCCCTTGATCTTTTGTATCATTTTTTTAGACTCTACTTCATTTATTTCTGTTCTAATCTTTATTATTTCCTTCCTTCTACTCACTTTGGGTTTTGTTTGTTGTTCTTTTTCAAGTTCCTTTAAATGTAAAATTAGATTATTTGAGCTTTTTCTTTCTTTCTTTCTTTCTTTTTTTTTTTTAGATAGGTCTGTAATGCAACGAATTTCCTTCTTAGGATTGCTTTCTCTCTGTCCCACAGATTTTGGATTGTTGTGTTCTCATTTTCATTTGTTTCAATGCATCTTTTCATTTCTTCCTTGATCTCTGTTGACCCATTCATTGTTTAATAACATGTTGCTTAGCTTCCATATCTTTGTGTATTTTTCAGTGTTCTTCTTGTGATTGATTTCTAGTTTCAAAGCATTCTGGTTATGTTTCTATTTCTGTGGAACTCCAACACTCTCAGATTTTTCTGATTACGCTCTGCCTCCTTTAAAATTATTGGTACCATTATCTTACATGGTAAACTGAGTTGGGAGCTACTAGAAAGAGCTCATTGATGAATAAATTGAATTTAACATAAGCACTCTGACTCCCCAGTTTGTTATCAATAAACAGAGTGAAAGTATTTTTTAAGGACAGCACTTTTTTTTCTTTTTTCTGGTGATAGCACCTGAATAGTTAGTGCCCTCCAGATTAAAGCATTGTAATGTAGCAATGCTTTTGAGGACAGTTGTCCTCAAAGTGTGGTCCACCTACCATTACTTACGGAATCAGAATCTCTGGGGGGTGTAACTGAGCAATTTGGGTTTAACAAACTTTTAGTTGATTCTACTGCATGTTGGAATTTGAAAACCATTGATAATAGTGGTCAAATACAACTAGATTCAAAATCCCATTTCTGTTACTTTATAAGCTGCCTGACTTTGGGCCAGTACTTAATCTTTCTGTTCCTCAGTTTCATCTGGAAAATGGTAATAATAAAGAAACCTACCTACCACAGCTATTTAGAGGATAAAATGTGACAATATAAAGTACCTAGAACCAATCATTGCACATTCTAAGTATTGTGTAAGAATTGGCAGCTATCATTATTGAGTTCTAATTGCTGATTGTGCCTCTGTACATGGCCTTTTAAAGCAGCAAACAGGGTATAATACAACTAAGGACATTTTTAAGAGAAAAGGTCCTTGACCAGAATCAGAGGGAACTAGTGTAATCAATCCAGTGCCTGGTACCTAGTAAGTAATCAAAAACATTTCTTGAATAAATGAATGTTATTAATACCTTCAATCATATGCCCTATCAAATTGGGAGACAGAGAGTAAAACAGGATCTGGAGAACAGAGTTTTGACTTGGGAGGAGCAGTGGGGAAGGGAGACTGGGACCCTACAAGAAAGATTCTCCCATTAGGCGTCCAGGAGTCCAGCTGGGCTTTGGGAAAGGAGCCACTGGGTGGAAGAGAAAGAGGCAGGATATTAATCTGCTCCTCATGTGTATGTACTAGGCTCAGTGGTAGAAATTTCTGTTTACACTCTATTACAAACCCGTTAGATGGGCATTCCTCACCTTCACAGACAGGAAATCAAGGCTCAGAGACCTTGATAAGTAAGTAACTTATCTGTGGTCACACAGTTGGGAAGTAGCAGTGCTGAGCCTAGATCCCATATCTTTAACTCCAAGTTCAGGTTCTGTCCTTGTCGTCAGTGCAGGAGATGAATGCTCAGAAAGCTGAACTTGGAAGGCTGAATGAAAATAAAAAATGGGCTCCACATTTTTCCGTTTTGCCCAGACGTGCCTGGTAATTATCATAATAATAACAATGATAATAATAATTTGTATTATCCTAGCTAATATTGATTTAGTATTTAGTAAATGAAGATAGTTTACATGGATTATCTCACTTAATTCTCAAAATGACCCCTATAAGACACTTTCTTGTATTATTTTATGGTAGAGGGGATTATTGGGGCTTAAAGATCTAAGACTTACTTACCTAAGGTCCCACAGTTACAAACTGATGGAGTCAGAATCCTTTATTAGGTGTTTGAAATAATAGCTAAGTGAAATAAGCCAGGTGGTGAAAGACAGATACCATATGATCTCACCTATAAATGGAACCTAATCAACAAAACAAACAAGCAAGCAAAATATAACCAGTAACATTGAAATAAAAAACAAACTGACAGTAACCAGAGGGGAGGAAGGAGGGAGATAACGGGGGAAAAAGAAGGGGAAGGGTCATCAAGTAACATGCAGAAAGGACCCATCGACAAAGACAAATGGGGGAAAGATTGAGGGTGGGAGGTGGGGATGGGTGAGGCTGGGGAAAGTGGTGGCAGGAAAATGTTGACAAAAATATATATAAATAAAGTAAAATAAATTAAAGAATAAACTTGTGAAGATTTATACTAGCAATGTAACCAGGCTACACCTACTCTAATCTGCGTATTGGCCAGCCCTGAATACACTGACATTTGTGAATCTCTGAATATTTTCTTGGTGTTCTCCCCTGATGCCCAGAGATCCCTTTAAAAGAAAAAGAGAAGGAAACATAGAGGAAGAATATTTCCACTACCATCATCCTTCTTTATAGGTACCACACATACTTCATTTCTTTAAAAATATGAAGTGACTTCAAATCAGACCTATGGCTGGATTTCCAGCATTTCCCACTTATTCTGCCATGTCTTTAAGAATTTCCCTAAACACCGTGAGAATGGGAGGAGAAACTTGCCACCATATGCCCTGCCCTAGTCCCCCACTTGCCAAATCCTTTACGTTAGTTTTCTGATGTGAGCTATTATCGATGAGAGCCCCAGAGCTGATACGTGAACTCCGTTTCTTGGAGGGCTGAACTAGAATTCCCTGAAGTGGGAGCTAAGTCTTTTACCCACCAGCCTCCCTCTTTTTATAGTTAATCAACTAGCTAAATCCTCTCAAGTGAAAAAAATGCATTTTGTTGTCTGTGACTTACTGCGGCTAAATGCTTCTCACAATGGCAAAGTCTATGAAACGACTATGTATTAGGGATGAGTGATTTCTCACACTTAATTTGTTTCTATCCAAGACTGCCAAGTTGGTCCACCGGGCCTCGGAACTGAGATATCACATTTCCCACATTCCTGCCTTTTTTGCTACTTGTGCTCCATTATTTATTAAGGTCTTGAGTGCACCTGGGGTTCATCCCCAGCTGGGGCCTGACTTTTTAGGTCCTCCCCCATTCTCAGGAGTTGGAGTTTTATAAAGGCGTGAAAGACTCCTACCCCTACAATTCTATTACAATAGACTGTTATTAAGAATAAAAATGGAGACAGACAGAAGCTCAGCTGAGAGAAGATACTTCCAAGACTTCAGGTCCCAAGGTCCATACACCATCTCTTAAGGTTTATTTTCTTCCCATTCTGCGTTATGGCAAAAGCTGATCACTCTCATCTGTCTCTATTAGGACACTTTTTCTGGCAAGTAACAGAAAATTTAGCTCAAAGGCTTCTCCCCACCTCTACCATATAATAGCGAAGTCCTGGGGTAAATTCGGGTTTCGGGAATACTGGACTCAGGCCCATGTTTTCCCCATTGCTTTTCTTGGCTCCTTTCTCTATCCACTCTTCTTTCCAGTAGCTTAGCGGAAACTGTTGGTTTTCTTTTTCTTTTTTTTTAAAAGATTTTATTTATTTATGGTTAGACAGAGGAGAAGGTAGTGAGAAAGAGAGGGAGAGAAACATCAATGTGAGGTTGCCTCTTGCACGCCCCACACCAGGGACCTAGCCCACAACCCAGGCATGTGCCCTGACTGGGAATTGAACCTGCAACCCTTTGGTTCACAGGCTGGTGCTCAATGCACTGAGTCACACCAGCCAGTGCAGAAACTGTTGGTTTTGTGCACATGGCTCTCATGTGCCTTCACCAGGTGTCCTTTCACTTCCAACAGACCTATGCTTCTTTACTTTCTGTCTCTGATGTCAGCAATGCCTGCTACTGCCCTGAGATCTAGACATGCCTGGGAATGTATGTTCCTCAGGGGTAGACCTGAACTGTGACTCACAGGTGCAGGGATATAAATACCCTAACTCCTTCTCCCCTGATTTGAATGACTTTGGAGTTGCCCCACCTACCACAGAATTTAGCCAAAGCTGCAGAACTTCGTTTGCTATTGCATCCTCTCCTGGCCCCCCTTTCTTCCCAATGCCACTTCCATATCCCACCCGCTTCAGGTATTACTGGGAACAAAAGCCTTACCTTAGGGGAAACCCACCCAACACAGGCAGATTCTTTTACATGCTGGTCTAAAAATTCCTCGCATATATCTTTCTAGACTGAAATCCAAAGCTGTCCAAGCAAAAGTTTCCTAATGTAATATAATTTGACCTTGACTGCCTTTGCTCAGGTACCCACCTCCACGTTAATCAGGGTGGATACAGGTTGCACATGATGTTTGGCCAGACCTGGGTCACATGTCCACCCCTGGATCAAAAGTGGGCCCTGAACACCCAAACCACCTGGACTAGGAGTAAAGTTGGTGGGAGAAATGGTTCTGCAGGAAAAATAGGACTTCTTATTGAAAAAAAAAAAACACAACAGTAGACAAGGAATGGATGCCTCGGCACAGTACAGTGGAGGTCAGCAAAATCTTGTCCATGGGCCAACTGCCTGTTTTGTAAATCAATTTTTTTTGGAATATGGCCACGCTCATTTGTTGACGTGTTATCTATGCTGCTTTGAAGCTAGAACAGCAGAGCCATGTGGCTGCCACAGGTACTATATGACCTACAAAACCTAAAATATTTACTATCTGGTCCTTTAAGGAAAAGTTTGCTGACCCCTAAATACAGTGTCATTTTGGAATATGCTCTGATGTCAGTTTGTGGCACATCCCAAGGAAATGCCATGAAGTAATTAATTGGTGTCATAACACTTTTAGGCAGTTTTAAGCTGTTTTCTGCAGACCTGCAAAATCAAGGAAATGCTGAAGGTGCCACAAGGATTGGTAAACTGCATACCCTGAGCCCCTGGGTTCCCTGGGAAGGTCTTGGGGGCTGAGGGCCGCAGAGTGGGAGGAAGACCAGCACACAGGGCTCCCAGTCCTGCCCTATATCACACTTATCTGTTTACCCAGTGTGTCAAACACATAGCACTCATGAGTCATGATCACAAAAACTCTGTTTTAGTCTCAGTCTTCCTCCATGGGAATAGTCCTTTCTCTCCTCTGAGGGAAAAGCAAGGCACTCTGTCACTTTCTGTTAATTCTTAGGTACCAGGAAGTTCTATAGTCACTTTAAGCATATTCTTCATTTAGAGATTAAAGTGTAGAATATCAAGTCACATTTTAACTAACAAATTTTCCCTCAAAGTTTAGGTTTCTAACCTCCCCCTCCCCAACACACCCCTCAGCCCACTATGCAGGTGCGTCCAACCTGCGGCCCACAGGCTGCATGAGGCCAGGATGACTGTGAATGCGGCCCAACACAAAATCGTAAATTTACTTAAAACATTACGAGATTTTTTATTTATTTATTTATTTTTTGTGTGATTACATGTTGCAGTGTATTTAATGTGTGGCCTAAGACAGCTCTTCTTCTTCCAGTGTGGCCCAGAGACGCCAGGAGGTTGGAACCCCACCCCCTCCCCGCCCCGCCACTGCCTTCAGGGAAGTGGTGTGCTCAACTCCTTCCCCTGTCCTCACTCTCCACCTGCCCCTCATTAGCTCTCATTTCTGGTTTCTCTCCCTGTCCCGCTCTTCTGATTGGAAAGTGAAGAATTAATAGACAGGAATGCTTTTCCTTGCCTGCTCTTATCACAACACGGTGATCTCCAACCCTCACTGCTATCCAAAACTGACTCCTTTTCTCAAGAGGCACTTTTCTTGGCTTTCGACATTCCCCAGCATTGGAAACCTTTTCAGATTATATCCCAGACAAGGATCCACAATTATAACTAGAAGACATATCTCGAACAAGTAGGATATGTCAAGGTAATAAGAAAGTATCTTATTCTTGTCTCTCACTATCCCTTTAACATTTATTCAGGAGAATAAATGTTACTCTTCTGCCGCTGGATGAAAACTAACCAGACTCTGCCTTTTCTGGTCCCTTTAAGTCAATAGAAAATATCATAGGCACTTTATATCATGGTCATTTCAGTAACTTAAAATGTCCAGCCTCTTTATCAAAATTCCAAATTATTTAAAGTTAAGTCTTGTCTTTTTCTACTCTTCTTCAGTTTGCTAATTTCAGTTTCTGGCCTTTCCAAAGCTGCAATTTGGGAAGAAAAGTCATGAAATGAGAGCAGAAATTATTTTATTAGACCGATATGGTCAAAAATGGTTGGACTTTCAAAGAGGACTCTCTCATAGGCAAATTCACAGATTCTTCGTAGCTTCCCCTGATGGCCTCTCTCTGTTTTTATCCTAAATCAGGGCTGGCAAACTATGGCAGGTGTGCCAAATCCCAGCCATCGCCTGCCTGTTTTTGTAAATAAAGTTTTATTGGAACACAGCTATGCCCATTCATTTAAATAACATGAGCTGCTTTTGTGCAACAATGGCAGAGCTGAGTAAAGGCGGCAGAGATTTTATGACTCCCAGAGGTTAAAATATCCGCTGCCTGGTCCTGTAGAGAAAAGATTTCCAGCCCCCGCACTAAGCTCTGTTTTCCCTGTGGCTGGCTGCTCCTGGAGCACCTTCAGTTCCTCTGAACAACCTGCTGGGGCCACCCCCCAGGGCATGGTCTTTTTAAAAAATGACCCCAGGTCCACATTATCCTCATGAGTTCCACATCTGGCCCCCCAAATTCACACCCCTGGACTGCCATCAAAGAGGAATGCAGTTATTTCCCAACCGTAGCCATTGACCCCACTGCCCCAGGTGGCTTTAGAAATCTCAGGTAAGTTATTTCGCTCTGGCTGCAGAGGCAGGCATAGGTGCCAAGCATCCTGCCGAAGTCCGTGTGTCTAGCTTGGGATTAGACAATGGCACCCCACACCCTTCACCTGGTATATGTGAACAGGCAGAGAGAATTGCCAAGGAGATCTTTCTACACGACCCTTCTCATTTCTACAACTGATACGTCTATATATTTGGTGTGGATGAGAGGTTTTGGGGGGTTGGGATCCCCAGAAGCCGTCTTACAGAACTTCTTATTGCAGTTGCCAGATAAAACACGACATGCCCAGTTAAATTTGGATTTCCGATAAGTATTGAGTAATTTTTCAAGTAAAAGTTGTTCTAAATAGTGTATGAGACACACTTACACTAAAATATTATACTTTGTGTACCTGAAGTTCAAATTTAGCTGAGCATCTCATGTGTTTGTTTTCCCTAAATCTGGCACATCTCGTTGTTCACACGATCTACTGAAGGAGTGCTTTCAAGAGGAAGGGAACGAGGCAAACAAAATGGGATGGGGGAAGAAGCTAAGCCAGGATGTGGTCTCAGTTGGAGAAGGCTTTGACCAGACCCCACAGGGAGCTCTGGAACATGAACTGTACCGCAAAGTGCGTCCTGCCTTAAGGTCAGCCTTTGGATTTACATGTCTGTCAGTCATGAGGTGTGGGTTGCCTCCCAGATGAGGTGGGTCCTACTGGTGGTCTAGCTAAGAGTAGTCCTTCAGGTAAGGAGGCAGCTGTGAGCTTTTATGAGTCCACACTCATAGCAGTTGGGAGAGGCAGACACTAGCGAGGGAAAGGGAACCCCTGTGGGACACCATCAGCCTGCATCCCAGATCTACAACAGCTCAGTGACTACTCTTGTGAATTCCATCAGAGAGTCTGCAATATCATTTGTATCCTTGCGATTGGGTCATAACTTCCAATTTACCATTCCATTATGTCTATTTATGCAGTGAATATTACACTTCCTAATAGTGTTTCATGACTGTGGAAAAGATTAGAATGCCCACCAGTCTGGGTAGCAGGGAACCTGGGTTCAGATTTTGCCTATCCTCTTTACTAGCTCTAATCTTAAATATTTTAACCTCTTGATGTCAGTTTACTCATCTGTAAAAGTGAATATTAAAAGACATCTCTCACAAGGTTATTTTTATTTTTGGCTCTTGTCCACAGGATCAAAATCTGATTTTCTCTTTTCCTTAACATGGAAAGATGTAGTCATCACCCTACTCCCTCTGTCTACAGGTTTAGGCATTAGTTGGTCACTGGCACGTGTTTTAGGTTGTCAGTGCAGAAGGTAGATCCTGGGTCTTAAGTCTGCCTCGTGGAACAGCCCACTCAGTATGATAACATTGAGCTCACCTGTCACCAAAAATGGCAAAACTCGTTTTCTTATAATTGGGCATATTATGTAAGTCAAATGGGCCAGGATATGTGATCATGATTATATAAAGGTTGCACATCCCATCCAGTGAACTCTTGGAGAAATCTTAGAGTAGTTTTTAATCTGGAGAACTATCCCCATATTACACAGATGTTAAAGAGTTCTACAATGGAACTGTATTGGAAGAACTCAGGGAGCTTATTCCTACGTGAGAGTCTAATCCAGGCTTCCCCCACTTCCCTGCCCACATCTGTCCCCAGGCCATGAGCGAGTCTTTTTACGTCTCGGAGGTTTCTCTCTCTACTAAATTATGGTCTTTAGACTATGATTTTTAATATGGAATGTTTGTGAAGGACCAAGGCTTCATTTAATATAGCTTTCCATATTTCTTTTTATAACATTTTCTGATTCCAAAAGTAATATTTGTTTATTAGATATCATTTGGATAACACAGATACGCAGAAAGAAGTAGGTAAAACTATGTCTTGTACCCATCACCTAGAGAGGAGTGGCTGTGTTGTTGGTGTACTTCTTTTCATCTCAGTGTGTGCATATTTATATATTTATATGTGTGTTTTCCAAAACTGAGGTCCTACTGTATATACAGTACTAGATGCACCCCTTCTATTTAGCAGTGTTTGAAAACACTACTAAATTATTATTTGATTTTGAATTGTTTTAATATATACTCTTTTTTTCCTAGCATGTGAACTTGTGTAGTCGAAGTATTTTCTTTGGCAAAGTCCTCCCAGCCTGGAGGTGTTGTAAAGAACTACAGTTAAGGCTTGGGAAATCCCATAAATGATTTAACAGCTTGGGTGCCAAAGTATGAACCCAGCAGAATAGGTGAGTGCTTCAGAAATCCTGCAGCCCCAGAGATAAGCAGAGCTTCCTGTTTCTTTTCTAACATCAAAATGGTGGTTTCCTGTAGGTTGTTGATGTATAATGATTATAATTTCTTTAATGGCACATTGAGAAAGTATTGTAATTAGACCAAAGAACCTCACGTTGGATGGATAGGGATGCAAAAGAGTCCTGTAAATTCTAGGTTTGAGTGGCAAATATTATTTTGCCTGGAATAGAAAAAAAAAGGAAAAAAATTAGAACAAATCATGAACTTAAAAAAATTTTTTAGACATCAGAAAAAATCTGTTAGACTTTGCAGCTATAGATTCCGTGTTGAGATGGAATGGGAAGTACATGTATTTGAATTTCTGAGTTCTCTAACAAAATATTGGACATCGATCATTAAGAACTGACTTATGAGCAAATTGGTATTTATCATGAGATTGTGGTCAAACAGATACTTGTATCATCTAGCTATAGTTTCTTTTTTCCTGAACATGATTTTCTTGATACCATTTATTCAAAAGATGTGCCTATTACACACACGGAGAAAGAGACTCGAAGAAGTTCAGGAAGCCACTACAGTGCAGGCAAAGCAAAAGCCAAAACCAGAGCCTTCCAACTCTCCATCCATTGTCCCTCACTTTCTGTTACGCTGTGTGCAGGGGGTGCGCCCTGGGCACTACCAGAAGTTCTCATTTCTATAACGTGGCTCCATAATGTGCGCTTCCCCACCTCACTCCGTTCCTGTAACAGGACAAGGATGGATTTGAGTTTTGAATATACGTAATAAAGAGTTATAAGAGCCAAAGTAAACAAGTCAGCAGTTGGCCTCTTCAAAGCTCGGCATGGTGACAGCACCTGTAGAGGAATTATCTTGTTGTGGGCCTTTCATAAAGCAGACCTGGCACTTGTTTACTCTATGTGGGAACCACCAACCTGAAATGTTAACTAGTCTCTAAAAATCAACCCAGTCCTATGCTAAGTAATTGCTGAATTCCACAAAGCCTAACAACTTGATATTTTCAGCTACAGGAGCACATTCAGTTCTATTATTGTTTATTGAGCACATGCTATTACCAGGCTCCACGCTACAATCTGGGGACACTGTGGACAGGCATTGTTATTTCCTGCCTCTTTCACTTACTTATCAACGAGATATTTACATAGTCCCCGCTATGTCCCAGGCACTTTGGGAGAAACTGGGGATTCAATGGTGGTCAAAAATAGACATGATTCTCCTCACAGAGCTTGAAGTCCACTGGGGGAAAAAGGGTGGCAGGTAGTGATAAACGATTAGGTTTAATGTGAACCCAATTCCTATTTCTCTTGTTTCTAAGTCCAGACACCAGTATTCTCTTCTGCCCTGTACAAGAGCCTGGAGCTTTGATCAAGCGGCTGCCTGGCATGTGTATTACAAATACATAACCTTTAGTTATTACATAACTATCAGTAGTTACTGTAAAAGCCAGTGTTTCAAACTGTGGGGGGAAAAGAATATTCCGGAAATTGTAAAAGGTGGGAAATCTAAATAGCTTATTTCTTTTTTAATAGTAATAATCTGTGAAGCATAAGCTGCTTGAAACGGCCAAAGGGCTGGCTGAAGGAGGCAACAAAATACATTTTTCATTACTTTAACCATGTCCGTAAACTGCTAGCTCTGGCAGAATCCCCAAAAGAATATTAGAAATGTTAATAATTAAGTTAAAGTGCTACAAAATCTACAAATCCTCCCAGACAGCGAGATAATGAAGTGAGGCTGGATGTGGTCACCTGTTTCCTTTCTTCTTTGCTCAGTGACATAGCTGTGCAAAGCACACACCAGTACATAGTAGGGCCTTTCTCCTTTCTCTCCCCTTAATCCCCCACATGCAACTGTAATTTTTCCTGAAGAAACCAAAGAGCAATTTTCAAACTAAAGATTGGATGTTAAATATACTTGCACAACTGCAGTTGTCTTTACTTACCTCTGTAAGTTTCTGAGGCTTAGTTTTTTAAAAATCTACATTACATCTTTCAGGGTGTCATAATTGCCCTGTTCCAAGCCCATCCAATAAATACTATGATGAACCTGCTTTTCAGAAGGGGCTCCTGAACTCAAATCTGTTCAAGGAGAGAACGTGACCCCAGGACAGGACTCAAGGCCCGCTGGCCTGCCCAGAGTTGTTGCTTCATATTCCTTTAATGTGAATCAAAGATGAGCTAGAAGGTGATTCAGTTCTTTGGTGCCATTACGGTTCTAATGTATGCCATGGCCTGGAGCCCTTGCAAAGGTTTTGAGTTTTCATCATTGTTCATTTTTAAGTGGTTTAATTGTGCCTCTGATTGCCAGGTGCTAAACTATGAACCTTCACACTTGTGAGTCACCCGATTTAACCAAGTTGTGGCTTTACCCTCAGAGAGTTTCCTAGGTGTGAAACTAACTGTGCCCTGGACCCACAAAAACATTTTAGTCAAGATTTCCAGGGTAAATTCTAGCCCACCATTCTCAAAACCACACAGACCCCCACCCCCACCTCCCCACAGAGAATTACTCCTACTACCCTGGGCTTAGCAAGAAGACCCTTTCAGAAAAAAAAAAAAAAGTGGGGGAGTTAAAAGGCATGATTTGCCCTTCAAGAGATTCTCTGCTTTCTTTTTCTGTTCCTGGTAGCTCCAGCATACTAAAGTCATCCCAAAGAGTTTGAAGGGAACTGAAATGAAACAAAGAGAGCAAGTAGAAGCCAAAGATGTTTCCACACTAACCGGCTTACTCTAAAAAAGGAAATGAAAGACATATAAGTCCGTCAATCAATTGACAAGAACTTATTGAGCACGTACAATGTGCATAGAATGATAATAAGTTTAATGGGAAACCTCTAGGCCAGCAAGTGAGCCTTTGAGTCTTGTCCTAAGGTCATGTTCTCTCCTGGAACAGATTTGATTTCAGGGAGCAGTCTAAGTCCTGATCATGACTTTGAGATAGAAGATGCAGGATGGCACAGCTGAAAGAGAAAGGACAGTGGAGCCACACAGATTTGAGCTTAGGTCCTGATTCCTCTACTAAGTTGGCTATCGGATCTTTGGCAAGTAACCTCACCTCCTTGAGCTTCAATTTCCTTGTTTGTAAAAGGAAAATAACCTATCACACAGAGTTCTAGAAAGAACTTAGGATAAAATAGTGTATATAAAGTGACTGACAGTACTAGGGACTCTCTTACCTCAAAGAATTTGCAACTCTAATTAGAAAAACAAAATGCGGACTTGAGAAGCAATTGAAGACATGATTAAAACACATATGAAACCATTAGCAAATGAAGTACAGCTTTAGTTATATGGTGCTTGATTAACATATTTCATTTTTCTAAGATGTTATCTTTTGTTAAAAAAGGGCTTCAATTTCAAAGGTTAAAATGTGGAGAAAATATTGCTATTAGAAAAAAATGAAATTAAGTGGTAAACTGCAAGAAACAACATTCTTGCAGATAGGTTAAAAAAAATAGGAAGCTATTTGCAAGCTGTAGACCCACAAAGCTATCTTTTTATTTTTCCTTCTCTTGCTTTTTTTTACCTGCTTTTCTTTTTTTATCTTGATATAACATATATTTTGGTTAGAGCCCTAAAATTACCTGGGAACAAGGTGGGAAATGGATTTCTAGATAGAAAAATGGTCTAACTTATTGAACCAACTTCAGCCTTGCTCTTGGCAGTAGCAACCCATCAGACTGGTTTCCTAAGCCCCAAATGGGCTGTGATTTGTGGTTTTCCAAAATCTCGGGCAAAAGAAAACTTATGTAAATCTATTGCCAAAACCAATTGCCACCTAATAAACTTGTTGCTGAAAGGAAGCATAAAGCTTACAGAATTTTTTTAGGTTCATCTCTTTTTCCCTTAGTTCATGTGAGTTTTTATACTTCCAGGCCTTAATTTTTCCTTAAGGTAACCATACTGGTTGCATGCATGAGGTACAGCATCTGTTGGGTATTAAGGAAATCTCTGTGTGTGCTCTACCTGATCTTACTGAATGAACGAAAAATGCATCTCTTTGCCAGCTCAAAGATTATAAATATCTTTGGGCATTTTGGATAAGCATCTTAACTAGAAATAAGGGGGCAGAGTCTGTAGTTTTGAATGAAAGAGTAGACTATGAGTGCCAAGAGGAAAAGGAGCAGGGTCTAGCCCAGCGCCTGACTCGTGGAAGGACCTAACAAGTATTAGTTGAATGTGTCCCTAAGGCCAAGGACAGTTAGAGGAAGAGAAGAGGACTGTGAGCAGTGGTTCAGGGGAGATTTGGATTTCGAGTAATCCTATCAAAGAAATAGTCAAAATTTATCCCAAATACTAAGCAGAGTATGACAAGGTTAACTGTGGCAAAATTCGTAAAGTGTGCTTTTCATGAATTTTTGCATTCTTATGACTATTCTGAAATGCATGCATGTTGTCTGTCCTAGAGGTCTTATCAAGATCTGCATTCAGGGAGTATCTGCTGACTCTACTCACACTGAGGGGTTAATGACTAAGGGTGTTTTCAACTTGCTCTCAGATATTTGCAACATCAGATAATCTCACCACACTTTGGTTTTCTCAGATGAATGAAGTTTTGAATGTGGATTCCCTCAGAGATGACTGAAGTGGAGTAGAAATGATAATGGACGGATGGATGGATGAAAGTTGGGTCTCTGTTTAAGGCTGTAGAGTTTATATGCTGTGCTACTCAAGAGGCTATCGTTTACATAGTCTCAGATGTGAACCCTACTGACCAGAGCTGTGCACCACACAACATGCATGACAGTGGCATAACAGATAACTACAAAACCTTATACCGTGCAAGTTACCAGAGACAGGCCTAGCTAGCAGAGGAGCTAGGGACCAGGCAAGGCATATTTCTGGATATCCCAGGAAGAGACCAGCCTTCACCAAGAATTAAAGCAGAGTGGGACTTTAAAACTTAACAGACATATACGAAAGAAAGAATGGACCTGGACCAGAAATAATTGAGGTAAGTGGATGGTAGCAGAGCACACACAGTCCTCGGCACAGCCAAGGTGCCACCCTTGGGGGTATTTATAAATCAGATGAGGAGGTGTGATGCTCACTTGTATGTGTCAGCTTGGTTAGACTATAATACCTAGTTATTTAATCAAATGCTATCCTAGGTGTTGATGGGAAGGTATTTCTTGTAGCTGTGGTTAACATTTACAATCAGTATGTTTTTGTAGATGTGGTTAACATTTACAGTCAATAAAGGAAAGTAACCCTCGATAATGTAGGTGGGCTTTATCCAATCAGTTGATGGCTTCAAGAGTTAAAAGTGAGGTTTCCTAGAGAAAAAAAAAAAACTCTGCCTCAAAACTATAGCATCAGATCCTGCCTAAGGGTTTCAAGCCTGGCAACCTGCCCTACAGATTTCAAACTTGCCAGATACCACGAGCCAGTTCCTTAAAATCAATCTGTATGTATGTGTGTGTATACAGCTTGTTTTTCTTTTTAAATTTAGAATATTATTAGTAATATATAACACCGTTAATTTTAAAAAACCCAACCATTTACGTAGTAACTCAAAAATTAGTCATTTAAGAAAATAATACATTAATCAACTAGGACCAGAGAAAATAATTCCTCTCATTTGATCTTCCTGGCAAGCACAGGTGATACCATATACGTGTATCAAATATATATATGCTTCCCAGATATATACTACATGTGTCCCTCTCTTCAGAAGCCACCCCCCACCAAGAGTTCTACACACTTAGCGAGGCCACGCTGGCCGAGCCCCGGAGCCCGGGGAGGCACGGGAGCAGCTACTGAGCGCCCAGTCTGCACAGGCCAACCCGGGCCGACAGCGCTGGGCCCCCGGCATCCTCCCTGGCTTCCTTCAGCCTCACGGCAGAGCAGCGGCTCACATCCCGGAAGCCTCTGCTTCCCCAGGGTGACTGCCTTCTCCCAGAGCCCTGGACAGGTTCATGCCTGGAGGCCTTGCAGAGCCACTGGCAGCCTTTTGAGCTGCTGGCCTTGAAAGGGCAGATATTTTCAGGGGACAAGAACCTGGCCTTGAGTGAGTACGTATACATGTCTATCCCTGACTGATACAGGAGACTACCTAGAATTCAAAGGCAGATTATAATAGCCTTCATTCAACAGTCAACACATCTTTATTGAGTGCCTGCTCTGTGCCAGACACTGTGGATGCAGCTGAGTGTATACGTGATGCAGGGTGGAGAAGGACATCTTTATGAGATGGTGTTATGGGCTACTAGGAGGTGAAGTCGGCCCTGCTCTTGAAGGAGTGATAGGTTTGACATGGGCAGCTCAGGGAGAGCTCAGTGTAAGAGCTGCCTTTGCTTTAGGCCAGGAGGCAACGATGCCATGTTAAAAATTTAACTTGTAGGTGGAGAGTCCACACCAAGGAATCTTTGCTGAATAATAATCAAGACTAATCATGGTACCTTGTGCAAACTCATTTCCTTGGCTCCTATTCACTCATATGAGTGAATTAACTCATATGTTAAACCTATATGTAAAGAAATTAATTTCTTTTATGGTTGCTGAAATCTGGAGTTGGATTGTGTTTATTTCAGCAAGTTACTGATAGTTTCTTTTCTGATTTGAATTACTGATGCAGTTGAGAGAAGGCTGGTTTCCTTTGATGTTTGCAGAAGGGAAGCTGTTTGAAACACTGAGGATCCCATGATGCATTCGCGAGTCAGAGTCAAAACCTGGGTTTGGGGGCTGCACTGACTGGTGTGGCTCAGTTGGTCAGGCATCATCCTGCAAAGCAAAAGCTCGCCAGTTTGATTCCCAGTCAGGGCACATACGTGGTTGCGGCCCCGTCCCTGGTTGGGGCACGTGCAAGAGGCAGCCCCAGTCAGTGTTTCTCTCACACATGGGTTTTTCTCTCCCTCTCGTCCTCCCTGCTTTCTCCTCTCTCTAGTAGTAAATAAATAAAATATTTTTAATTGGGTTTTAGGGATCCTATAAGAATTTCTGAAGCCTGTAGCAAATGACTTATTTATTTCCCTCTCTTCCTACTCATGCAAATGTGGAGCAAATGCTAAAATGACAATCAATGGTTAGGGTTTATATTCTGCAAACTCTCACATGGTTTGAGCTTTCAACTGCTGTCAACAATCCCAAGTATTTCCTGTAGTGAGAAGAAGGCTATGGGGGATGTATAGATGAGAAATAGCACAAGGAAGTTAATCATCTTGTATTTAGATCCTGGCAAGGTTCCATAGATCCTGGTTTTATATATGACTGTGGAGTCATTTGGGTCTTTTAGACTTTTTTTTTTAAAGATTTTATTTCTCTTTATTGAGAGGGGAAGAGAGGGAGAAAGAGGGAGGGAAACATCAATTAGTTGCCTCTTGTATGTGCCCCAAACAGGGACCAAACCTACAACCCAGGTATGTGCCCTGACTGGGAATCGAACCAGTGGCCTTTTGCTTTATAAAACAATGCCACACCAACTGAGCCATACCAGTTAGGGCTGGATCTTTTTGATTTTTAATGAAAAGTGTAGCTGGTTATTGAGATTGGAAATAAAGGGAGGGAAGTGCTGAACTTTTCTCGTTTTTCCCCCAGCTTAATTGAGATATAGTTGATATACAGCCCTGTGTACATTTAAGGTATACAACACATTTATTTGATACATTGCAAAATGATTACCTCCATAGTCTTAGCTATCATCTCTATTAAAAAGGTCAGTGAGCCTCCAAGTGAATGAGTGCTTTCACAGTGAGGGACCTGCAGTTGGAAAGGGAGGGACCATCTCTATGTGTTGATCTGGGGAAACCACCATGGTATATTGTTAACTGAAAAATAAGTGAAAATGTGTGTGTGTGTGTGTGTGTGTGTGTGTGTGTAATGAAAAAAGAAATAGCTATAAGAACATATATTTGTACTTGCTTGTATTTCATAAATATGTAACAGAAAAATAATTAACTCCAAAAATATTTATCTCTAAGGGCCAGGGCAGAGTAGGGGATTAGGTGGAGGATATAAGGTGGAATAAAGGCACTCTCCTCAGTGCACCTTTTCATACTTGACTCTTTTTGGGGGGTGAAATACACATAATATAAAATGAACTATTTTAAACATTTTAAAGTATGCAGTTCAATGATATTTAATACATTGCTGATACTGCACAGCCAGCACAGCTATCTCATTTCAGAACTTTCCCATTACCCCACTAAGAAGCCTCACACCTACTGTGAGGCTGTCACTTCTTCTCCTCTCTCCCAGACCCTGGGAACCACAAATATGTTTTCTGTCTCTGTGGATTTACTTATTCTGGGCATTTTATATAAATGGAATCATACAATATGTGACTTTTTGTGTCTTGCTTCCATAATGTTTTCAAAGTCAATCCATATTATTATAACATATGTCAGTACTTCATTTCTTTTTTTGTCTGAATAATACTGAATTTTATGAATATAACATATTTTGTTTAGCCATTTATCTATTGGTAGACATTTGTATTGTTTGTATCTTTTGCTTATTGTGTCTAAGTTTTTGTTTGCATACCAATTTTCAGTTCTTTTTCATATGTACCTAGGAGTGGAATTTCTATGTTATACATTAATTCTATGTTTCACTTGTTGAGGAACTGCATGTGTGTCTGTTTGCTTCATTCTATTAATGTAACATAATACATTGATTGATTTTCATATGTGGAACCACCCTGGCATTGCCAGAATAAATCCCATTTGCATAAGGCATATGATGGTTTTGGTAGGCTACTGGATTCAGTTTGCTAGTATTCTGTTGAGGATATTTTGCACCTATATTCGTAGTGTTTGTTCCCTTGTGATGTCTGTCTGGCTTTGGTACTGAGGTAGTGTTGGCCTTTTGGAATGAGTTAGGTAACATTTCCTCCTCTCCCATTTTTTAGAAGAGTTTGAGAAGGAATGGTGTTAGGTAGAATTCACCAGTGCAGCCATCTGGTCCAGACATTTTCTTTGTTGAAAGGTTTTTGACCACTTTACTTGCAGAGATCTATTAGATTTTCTGTTTTTTCTTAAGTCAGTTTTGGTAGTTTGTATGTTTTTAGGAATATGATCATGTCATCTGTTATCTAATTTGTTGGTATACACTATTCATATTATTCTCTTTTAATGATTTTTATCTCTGTAAAGTTGGTAGTACTGTCTCCACTTTCACTTTTTATTTTAGTAATTTAAATCTTCTCTCTTTCTTAGTTTAGCTCAAGGTTTGTTCATTTTTGTTAATCTTTTCATAATTAACTTCTAGTTTTATTGGTTTTCATAATTGTTTTATATACTCTAACTTATTTCCAAATTTATATATATATGCACATATAAATGTATATATATACACATATATACATATAAAAATATATATATATATATTTTTTAGAACAACAAAGTTTAATCCAGTACCCAGAAAGGTTTCAGAGAAAGTATGAAAACACTCAAATTATATGCAACATTTAGTGAATAATTGCATTTGTTTTTCTTTTCTTTCTTTTTTTTTCTTTTTTTTAGAATAAGTGGGAGTATTTATTTCTAGGTAATGAGGGGGTTTTTTTTGTATATTTTATTGATTATGCTATCACAGTTGTCTCTTTTATCTCTCCCTTTTATCCCCTCTGCCCTGCACCCCATCCCATCATCCCCATGTCAACATTTTCCTGCCACCACTTTCCCTAGCTCCACCCCTTTCCAAATTTATATTTAATATTTTCTTCTTTCTACTTTGGGTTGTTTGCTTTTTTTATTTTTTTGGTCTAGTTCCTTAAGGTATAAATTTTGGTTGTTGATTTGAGATTTTTTTTAATGTAGAAATTTACAGCTATGAATTTCCCTCTGAGCACTGCTTTAGCTGTACCTCATAAGTTTTCATATTTAAAAAATATTTCATTAATATCAAAATGTTTCTTTTTAAATTTTTTATATTTTTATTGTATTTTTCCATTATCATTTATCCCCCTTATACCCTCCTCTCTCCAGCAGTCAGCACACTGTTGTCCATGAGTCTTTTCTCTTTTTTGCTCAGTCCCTCCACCCACTAACTGCCCCCCCGCCACCCCGCCCAGGAGCTATCCACTTGCTCTCTATCTGTGAATCTGTCTCTATTTTGTTCGTTAGTTCAGTTTGTTCATTAGATTCCACATATGAATGAAATCATATATTATCTGTGTTTCTCTGACTAGCTTATTTCACTTAGCATAATGTTCTCCAGGTCCATCCAAGCTATCACAAAGGTAAAATTTTCTTCTTATGGCCAAGCAGTATTCCATTGTGTAAATGTCCCATAGTTGTTTAATCTACTTATCTACTGATGGACACTTGGGCTGCCAAATGTTCATTGCAGTGTTATTTACAGTGGCCAAGATATGGAAAATATTTTCTAATATCCTTTATGATTTCTTCCTTGAGCCATTGTTTGTTTATGCATGCATTCTTTAACAAGTTCCACATATTTGTTAGTTTTTCAGTTTTCCTCCTGTTATTGACTTCTGGCATTATTTCATTGTGGTCAGAGAAAGTACTTTGATGTTTTTGATCTTTTAAAAGTTTCTGAGATTTGTTTTGTGTCTATCCTAGATGTGATCTATTCTAGAAGATGTCATTTTCACTTTAGAAGAATGTATATTCTGTTGTTGTTGGGTGGAGTGTTTGGTATATATCTATTAAATCTAATAGGTTTATAGTGTTGTTTAAATCATCCATTTTTATATTGATATTCTGTTTAATTATTCTATCCTTTATTAAAATTAAGATATTGAAGTATACAACTATTATTATACAATGGCCTATTTCTACCTTTATTCCTATTTATTTTGCTATATATATTTTGGGGTCCTTATCTTGGGTGTAAATGTTTATCATTTTTATTTCTTTAATAGATTGACACTTTTATCAATATATAATGTCCCTTTTTGTCTCTTGTAAGAACTTTTGCTTTAAAGTCTCTTTAGTCTGATGTTAGTATAGCCATTCTAGCACTCTTTCAGTTACTCTTTGCATGTAATATATTTTTTCATCCTTTTACTTTCAGTCACTTTGTATCTTTGGCTCTGAAGTGAGCCTCTTGTAGCCTTGGCCAGTAACTCAGTTGGATAGAGTTTTGTCCAGATATGCCCAGGTTGTGGGTTCAATCCCCAGTCAGGGCACAGGCAAGAATTAACCAATGAATGCATAAATAGGTGGAAAATAAATCAATGTTTCACTTTCTCTCTCAAAAAAGATCAATAAATAAAAAAAATTTTATGGAGTAAATCTCTTGTAGACAGCAAATAGATACATCATGTTAATTTTTTTTAATCCATTCTGCCACTCTCTGCTGTTAAATTAGAAACTTTAATTTGTTTACATTTAAAGTAATTTCTGAAGAAGAAGGGCTTCTGCCATTTTACCATTTGTCTTCAATAAACCTTATATCTTTTTTTCTTCCACAAATGTTCCATTACTGCCTATTCTTTTAAAAAGATTTTATTTATTTTTAGAGAGAGGAAAAAGGAGAGAAAGAGGTAGGAAAACATCAATGTGTGGCTGCCTCTCATGAACCCCCCACTGGGGACCTGGCCCACAACCCAGGTATGTGCCCTGACTGGGAATCAAACCGGTGACCCTTTGGTTTGCAGGCCAGCACTCAATCCAATGAAACACACCAGTCAGGGCTGCCTACTTTTATTTTTAATTATTTTTGGTACTATACCATTTTGATTCCTTTCTCATTACCTTTTCCATATATTTTAAAATTATGTTCATAGTGGTATCCTTGGGGGTTACAATTAATATCTAATAGCAGTCTAAGTTAAATTAATACAAACTTTACTTCAATAGTATGCTAAATTCTAATTCTGTACACCTTCATTTTTCCCGTTTATGTTATTATTGTCACAAGTTACATCTTTATACCTGTGTGCCAGTTACATTGATTTATTTGATACCTTTGAATTTTAAGTCATATAGTTAAAAAAGAGAGGTTACAAATCAAACACAACAATATTGGCCTTTATTTTTCCCTATGTAGTTACTACTAATGTCCAGTGTTCTTTCATTTAAGCCTGAAAGACTTCCTTTTGCATTTCTTGTAGGGCAGGTTTACTAATAATGAACTCCCTCCCCTTTTTGTTTATCTGGAAATGTCTTAATTTCTTCTTGATTTTGGAAGGATAGTTTGCCAAATGCAAAGTTCTTGGCTGCCAGTTTTTGGTTTCAGCCCTTTAAATATGCAGTGCCACTGCCTCTGTCACCTCTGAGAGAAGCTGGCTGTCACTCTCATGGAGGATCCCTTTCTTGTGACGAGTAGCTCCCCTTTTGCTGCTTTCCGGATTCTCTCTTTGTCTCTGTCTTTCAGCAGCTTAATTATTATTTTTCAGTGTGAACCTCATGATGTTTATCCTGTGTATTTAGGAATTTGTTAAACTTCTTGGATGTATTGATTCATGTCTTTTATCAAATTTGAGGGGGTTTGGAGCATAATGTCTTCAAACCTTCTTCCCGTCCCTCCCTCTTTCTCTCCTCTCCGGAATTTTTATTTGCCTATGTGTGTCCACTTGATGGTGCCCCACAGGTCCCTGGGTTTTTTGTTGTTTTTCTTTTTCTCCTCTTTGCTCTACAGACTGGATAATTTTATTTGACCAATCTTAAGGTTTACGAATTCTTTCTATCTACTGAAAAAAAAAGACCTATTGTTAAACCCTTCTAATGAATTTTTAATATTAATTGTACTTTTCAGTTTCAAAATTTCTCTTTGGGTTTTCTTTGTATATTTCACCTTTTTCTTGATATTCTCTATTTTGTGAAACATCGTTGTCATGGTTTCCTTTAATTATTTGTCCTTGGTTTCCTTTAGCTCTTTGATCATATTTAAGGCAGTTGTTTAAAAATCTTAGTCTAGTGAGACCAATATTTATACTTCCTCATAGGCAGTTTTTGTTAATTTATTTCTTTCCTTTGCGTGAGCTATACTTTCTAGTGTCTGTGTATACCTCATAATTTTTTAATTGAAAACTGGCCATTTTAAGTGTTATGATCTGATAGCTCTGGAAATCAAATTCTCTCTCCTCCCTAGGCTTTTTGTCATTGCTGACAGTAGGTTGCAGTGGCTTGTTCGCGCAGTGACTTTTCTGAACTGTTTTTATAAAGGCTGTATATTTTGTCATGGGAGTCCTCTGAAGTCTCTGTTTTTAGCTTATTGCTCAGTTAGTGGTGTGACTGAAGATTTCCTTACATGCTTGAAGCCAAGAAGAAGAAAAAGGCCTGGAAAAGAAAAGGAAAGAAGTCTCCATATCTTTGCAGATTGGCTGTGTGATGGAGCTCTCTATCCTTAACCAGCTCATTTTTCAGCTTTGCAGTCACCTTAACTTCCTGCTTGTGAGGAGCCTAAAGATCAGCCAGAGATGAAAGTGTAAGGTTTTCTCAGGTCTTTTCAGATTGTGTGTGTTGCCCTGGGCATACACATGTCTTTCTAGATCCCTTAGTATATATGAGAACTTTTAAAAGTCCTAACCCGCCCCCCCTCAAAAAAACCTTACTCCTCAGCGTTTTTCCGGTACGCTTGTTATATCTGTTGTTTGCTCCAACAGTTACTTTTGGCCATGGACAGTAGTGGCTTGTTCTTTGTCTTTTAGTGTTTTGTGGGACTATTTTCCATACAGCCACTCAACCCTGATAGAGTTCCAAGTGAGGTGGGGAAAAAGGAAAGCCCTTCGCGTTAGTTCTTTAGAGAAACCCCGGTCAGGGCAAAACAGACAAACATGCTCCTGACAAGTACGATTGCTTCTCTCTCTGTAACCTGCTCCCTACACTGGAAATGTGACCTGGTCTCTTTAAGACCACTGCTATGTCAGGGAAAATAGTGGGACTACGGTAAGTGAAAATGCCACAGAAATGTTTTACCACGTTTCAGTGGCCTTTTCTTAGCTAAGCATTGACTTGGTTCTATAAACCTTCAGTTATCTTCTATAGTTCAATAAGGTTGATACTGATAGGTTTTTTTCCTAGTCCTCCCCCAGCATATGTTTTTTATGGATTTTAGAGAGAGAGGAAGTGAGAGAGAGATAGAGAAAGAAACACTGATGTGAGAAACATCTATTGGTTGCCTCCCACAAGCACCTGACCAAAGATCGAAACCATAACCTAAGTTTGCGCCCTGGTTTGGAATTGAACCTGCAACCTTTTGGTGTACAGGACAACACTCCACGCAACTGAGCCACCTAGCCAGGGTGATACTAATAGTTTCGGCCAGGTTTTTCTATACCTCTGGTGAGGGACAGATCCTAAGAGTCCCTGCTCCACCATTCTCACTGGTTTCCCATATTTCCTTTTGCAGCACACAACTATGTTACTTATGCAAAAGACTCATTTATTTTAAAGTTTTTCTCAAATCGGTGTTTTAGTACTTAGGTTCCTATCACCTAACATTTTGGCATGCTGAAACTTGGGTCCCACCAAATAAATTCTGCTGCCAAACTCTCCCGTTTACTTCCATTTCAGACCAACACAAAAAGGGCACTCAAGGGAGAGCCAGGGTTAGTTAGTTGAGGACTTACACTAGTCCAGACTTTGAAGTACTAATTCTGCCGCCCTGTAGACATCCTCTTTCCCATCTCCATCCTCTTCATCTTTGTTCTTTTTTATTCTCAAACCTAAGCTGCTATTTCACCTGCTTTCCCACGACCTTAATGAACAGTTTCATTAAGGAAATGAACAATTTTCTATTTTATAATTTGTCTTAAAACTCTGATGTTCCAAAGCAAAGTGGTGCACAAGCATCAAATCATTCACAAACATGAGTAAATGATGCTGGTAAGTCAGTGCCATGTGAAGTGTCTTCTCCACATGTTGACACGAGATCTGAGAGGAGCCCGAGAATCTGCATGCTTATTAACTTTCCAGGGAGCTCTGATACAGCTACCATCTGAAAACCACTGGTCAGTTACACTTACTGAGTTTTTCTGACTTATATAATAAAAATAATAATATTCCCTTGTATTTCTATAGCACTTTACTATAAGTTTTTTATAGACAGTAATCTTACCTATTAGCACAAAAGTCTCAGGATCATTTTCCCATTTAATAAAAAGTAAAACTGAGTTTCAGAGAGCTTATCTGATGTTTTTCAGAATGGACAGCCAAACAGAAATCTCTTGGCTTCAAATCCATAGATCTCCTATTTTTTCTATATGCAAAAAAATTAAAAATAAATAAAAACAAAAAGAATACATCTTTCCTGGGGCATTTGCTCGGGTATGTCATTCTTTTGTTTATTCGTTTATTCATACTCCATTCAATCTCTTTATATATTTAGGGAATATTTGCTACATACTATAATAAATCATGCTGTGTGTATATCTAGGGCTATCTAAAATCATACACAAAGATGGGGGAAATTTATACTTATTGGTTTGGCTAGAAAGATACACTTTTGGCCATGTATAATTTTATTACATACTTTTTTCTTTTTTTTTTTTAGTTGTTTCATCACTAGTCTCTTTAGGGGCAGTTAGCCTCGTAGTTCTCACAGTGCTGCCTGTCAGAATCATCGGGATCTTTCAAAAATTCCCAAGTCCAGTTCTCCCTACAGACCAGTTACATCAGAACCTCTTGAAGTAGTCTCTGAATGACTGCTCAGGGAAATGACTTCAGGGCCAGGAAAAACTAGGTTTGAAACTGGCTTTCTCAATTACTGGTGGTGAAACCTTGATCTTGTTACGGCATCTCTCTGAGCCTCAATTTCCTGCCTATAAAACAAGAGTAGTAATACTTTGCAGGTTGCTGTGAGCATCAGAGGCAAAATATGTAAACTTCCCGATGCCTGGCACATTGGCCCCCAGCAAATGGAGTTATATGGGTGACGCTTCCTCTGTCCCACTGGTCTTAAGCTCCTTTATCCCTTTTCAAAGCATCTTTGCCCTCATTATCTCATGTAATCTTCTCCACAAGGGAGATAGGCTAGAAGTTATCTCTAGGTCACAGAAGAGCAACTGAAGTGCCAGACAGTTAATGGGATGGATTCAGGAGACAATTATGCATTCTCTTCATAAAACATGCTTATAAAGGGAAAAATTCTAAGCAGCAGTCTAAGTGGGGTGGAGGGGGAGCACAGGGCTAAATGCTGTCATCCACTTTGGTAGATCTGAAAATGAATACCAGTGTGAGCAAAGTCAACAGGGGGGACATATGCGTCTAGTATTTCAAACTTGCATTGGCAAATGAAGGGTGCTGCTGTGTTTGGGTGGCAGGGTGGTAAGCAATGGGACTTTTTCTTTTCTCTATTTTTTAAACTTTAGTCTTTTTGTTTTACCCCTTTTCTTATTAGGTAAAGCTCGTGATGCCAGAGATAAGATAGCATATGTGTATTCATATTTATACATAAATATATGATTTTCTGTAACTTTAATACTGTTTTTTTCTAAATGGTCATTGCAATCTGTTCCTGATTTGGACATTCCTCAAGGAAAAAGAAGCAGGAGCCTCAACCCCAAGCCGAGCTTGATAATTCCGTTTCTCCCAGTTCAGAATATCTGGTGAGCAATAGGCATCTAGCTCAACTGACATAAGGTTATCATATCTAGCTGCACATTAAAATCACCTAGGCAGATTTTAAAACCCTAGTGCTCACTTCTCACACTGGACCAAATGAATCAGCATCTCTAGAGATAAAATCCAGTTACCAGAATTTTTAAAGCTTCCCAGGTAACTCAGATATGCAGCCAAGTCCGAGAAGCGTGGTCTAGGATAGTGTTTCTGATGCAGTAGATCTGGGATGGGGGCAGGGAGGCTGCATTTCTAATATGCTTGCTTTTCTGGTGACCCTGGTTCTGTTGGTCCTTAGACCACACTAACAAGACTATAGAGAAACTCCTTTGCCTTTGTTTTGGGAAGATTAACACCCAGGTTATATAATCACTTTGGGGGCCTGCTTCATTAATTATACAAATGAACATTTGGGCTGGTCCATCTTTGAGCGTACTTGGCCGCTCCGAACTTGTGTGCTGCGTTTCTAGCCAGGCCAGGAGTCTCTTGTGTTTCTCAAGAGGCCAAAAGACTGCTGCTTCCACCCAGCCAGCATCTGTCGAGCGCGCGGCTGTCAGGCCGGTAAAGACCGATTCCTCTTCCCCGTGGGACAGACGGAGGCGGGGCTGCTCCAGCCTCCGTGTGCGTCAGAATCACAGAGTGCTTGTTTTGAACGCTCTAGGGCCCAGCCTGCAAAGACAGATTCCATAGGTTTGGACAGCAGCCTGGACGGTAGTGGAATTAATAACTATAGTGAACATGTATTGAATGTTTGCTATATGCCAAGTACTGTTCTGGTCATTTCATAACCTAAATCCGTTGAATCATTACGGCCATTTCATGATAGAGACTAGTATTATCCACAATTTACAGATGTAAAAGCTGATTTTTTTAAAAAGGCAAGTAATTGACCAAGGTCGTATAGTTAGAAAATTGGAGACATGGGACCCTACCATGAGGACCTTCAACACAGTTAGGTATTGAGGGGGTTTTTTCCCTCAAAATTTCTGATTAGAAAATGAAAGAAAAGGGGAAAACACAAGTAGTCACAAGGACAGTAAGCAGCAGAGTCCGGATTCCCTGCCCAAAAGTCTGGCTTCAGATCCCAGGTTTGACCCAGCTGTTCCTGATACTGGTGGCTCCCAGGTCACACCTTAAGTTCCCCTTTATAGCTCTGCTGAGCCCACAGACCAGCTATGTACAACTTTCTGCGGGGTTGTTAAAGTACCGTTTCTTAATTCCCCTCCCCATACTTGGACCCCTTAGGCCCAGTGTGACTTCCTGCGTTCGAACAAGCATGCCCCAGCCCCAGGCAATTCTGTTGCACAGCCAAGTCTAAGAACCATTGGGAAAAAGTAGGACTTTGAGGCTGGCAGCCTGGGTTTGCATTCTAGCTCTGCTACCCAACATCTCTGTGTCCTGACTCACAGATTCATTCACTGAACAATTAACAAATACCAGAGTATTTGGTACTACATGCTGGTACTAGGTGCTGGGAATTTAAGAGCACACAGACAAAAATCCCTTCCTTTGTAGAACTTAAATTCTGGTTTATCAGAAGGTGATCAATGCAATGAGGGAAAATTAAGCAGGAAAGGGGGTCAGGAAGGTTAGAACTTTTAAATGGAGTGGCCAGAGAAGGTCTCATAGAAAAAAATGACATTTGAGTAAAGATTTGAGGAGTGAGACTGCAGGGGCTGTGTTGCCAGCAGAGATAAGAAATCTCGCAAAGGCTCTAGAGTGGGGCTGTGCTTGACACGTTCAAAGAGCAGTAAGGCTAGTGCAGAGGAAGCAATGTAAGTGAGGGAGAGGACAGAAGGGAATGAAATCAGAGAAGTAACAGAGAGGACATGTCATCTAGAACTTCGTAGGGCTCCTGAAAGAACTTTGGCTTTTATTCTGAGTGAGACGGGAAACCATTGAAAAGTTCTGAGTGGAGTCACTGGAAATGTTTATCTTCCAGGCTCCCCTGGTTGCTCTGTTGATAACAGACCATAACAGGAGGAGGGCAGAAGCCAGGAGACCAGGGAGGAGACCACTGCAGTTATCCTGGTAAGACATCACACTGGCCTGGACCAGGGTCGTAGTAATACAGTAGTGAGAATGTGAGATGTTTGGAAAGTTAGAGAAGGCAGGATTTGCTGAAGGTTTAGGTTTGGGTTATCAAAGAGAGATGTCAAAGATCTACGATTATAATCAAAGATATGACATATTCGATCATTGATTCATTTTAAAGAATATTTACTGTCTGTGCTCAAATATTTATTTGGCCTGTGCACAATTATATGCTTGTCACTGTGCAAAGCCTTGAGGGTACATCAGTAAACTAGACATAGAGTACCTGCCCTCATGGACTTTACATTCTAGTGACATGAGGACAACATGTATCTAACGCTCTGGGTTGTTGGGGCAATATAAGGCATGTAATACAAAACCTAATACACAGTAGAGTTCAATATATGGTATGTATCATCATTATACAAGAAACTTAGCAAAGCAGTAATATATTTAGGTATAGAGAACACAGGTTGGTGCTAATAAAATGTAGATGAAGGAAGTAATGATGAAGTAGGATGAAAAATTAAGTTGGTTCATACCCCTGTGATTTCCCAAATAGCCCCACATTCCCAGGTTTTGATTTTCATTTCAACATGTTAGATGGTTCAGTAGACTAGTACCAAGAAGGTCAGAAAGCCAAAACCATGGGACTTGGGCCCAACTCTGGGAGACCTTTGGGGCATTTTGGGACTCACTTTTTGGTGACTTGCTCACTGGGACTATATCTCAACAAGGGGCATTCGACAATGTCTAGAGACATTTTTGGATGCCATGAATGAGGAGCATGGGTGAGGAGCATGTTGCTGGTATCTATTGGGTAGAAGCCAGGGATGCTGCTAAATGTTCTGTAATACACAGGACACACCCCCCCTCCTCACCAAGAATTATCCAGTCTAAAATGTCAGTAGTGCCCCAAACTAAGAAACCTTGAGAAGAAAAGAAAGGTAAAGTTAACCTTTAAAACCATAACCATGTTGTCATAAATAAAACCAGCAGTTTGAGAGGAAAATTGTCATAAATGTAATGGACTCTGGAAGGACATCATCATGTCACTAATAAAAGAGGAGACTGAAGAACACGTGTGTACTGCTTTAGCTTTATTTCTAGAAATGACCCTCCCTGGGGGCAATTATCTATTTGTCCTGTCTTCCCCAAAGGGTGTAGGAGTGCCTTTTCATCTGTTTAAAGCTCCTGTTTGCCTAGACTGGATGCAGGGCATTCTAGGAGCAGAGAGAGTCTGTTCGAAGATGTTTTATTCTGGGAAAATTAATGGGGCAGACAATGCAAAAGAAAAGAGACAAATTGTTCTTTTAGTTCCAAATAAATGCTTGTTTTCTGACACTGCCTGAATTTAAATGGTCCTCAGTTTGACTGTGAAATTAACATCTCTCTGAGGTTAATTGTGGGCGTGGGGTGCCATTCACACCACTTCCAGAGCCATTGTCTGTCTGGAATGCAGAGGGAGCCGCACCCCGCGTGGTGCTCGCTTAACCTTCTCTTGCTGCTGCATCTCTTAGACCTTCATCTAAATCTCTCGTCTTCATCCAAATCCCAGCCCCAAGAGTCAGGCGTGGTTCACAGTGCTAACCCCTTCTGACACCGTCTCTCTCACCCAGAGAGCACTCAGGGCCAGGCCACTGACCATGAGCCAGAACACTTCATCTCTCTACGCCTTGTTTTCTTCCCCTGTAAAACGGGGAACGAGCTCCTCAAAATACCTTACCGTGACTCTGCCTCGACCAACAACTCACTTCGGGCCCTGGAATTTTCCCTGAGGAGCTACCTCATTACTGAGGGCTCAGGTTTTGTGTGAAAGATGGATGACTCATGATTACATAATAATCAACTGCCAACCTGGCCTCTTCAGTTACTACTTGGGGGACCCCAGGAAAAGCTTTTAAAGTCTTTAAAGTCATCTGGTTATATTTTCAAGTTTCCTTCTATCTCTAAAATTCTGTGATTTTATGGATCCTAGAACCAGTGACTCTTAAGTTGGAAGGGATCTTGAACTCTCTTTCGTGGTGCAGTTACGCTGAAGTTCTATCATGAGAGAACAGTAAACAGATCGTTTTTGTAAATCTTTGTACAAATTCTTTCTTTCTTTCTTTGAAGAGTGAAAACCCTTTTTCATCATTCTTACATATTACTAGAATTTTCTCCATAAATACTGAACCAGTTATAAGCACCATCACCAGTTGGTTCATACACTAGTTTTTCCATATCCCATAAACCACACAGCATTAGATTTTATTATTTGTAATGGTTTTTGTCACTTTGCTATAATAGTAACTTTAGATTATTTAGAGTATCTTCAGCCATTAAGGAGCCCATCTCATGCAACCATATTTTCTTTGTGTACAATGTAACTTGGACATTTTGAAGCTAATACGAAGGTCATAGTAAATAAAGCTACTTTCTCTGACCAAATGTTTTTTTTTCCCCACGGTGAAGATTCAAAGAAGGGATATTACAAAGAAAATATTATTCTAGAGATTTGGTCTCCCCAAACTAAATTTAAATAATTTCTTAAATTTAATAACTTTCTTAAATTTAATATCAAGAGAGGATATCAAATCACCTTCTTTGCGTGTGTTCCTGGGAGCATAAATTCTCCATCCACAATGAAGGAATAAGCACGAAGCTTTTTAAAAACAAAAGGAAAACTGAATTATTCACTGCAAGATACTAGTCATCTCTGCATATTTGTGCTTAGAGTCCTTTAAAAAGTTTGGAGAACAAGGGTAAAGAAAATGCACAAAATAATTCAAAATTGTTCCCAGATAATATGTTTTATTAAATTTATTCCCCCTTCTCATCTTGCTCCTCAATTCTCTTACAGCCTGTTTATCTCCTAATGTTCATTCTCAACACAAAACGGTGACCCAAGCAAACAAAATCTTATTGTTGCAAAAATAATATATGTTCATTGTATAAAAATTACAAAGATGGATGACAAAAAGAAGAAAATAGAATCCATCGATAATTCCACATCCCGGAAATAGTCACTGTTAATGCCTTGGTTATATCCTTCCAGATATTTTTCCATGAATATATTTTTAAAAGACGTTATATTCTTTAAACTATTTTAATCCCATTTTCTTTCTTTTATTAATCCTCATTTGGGGACATTTTTTTATTGCTTTTAGAGAAAGGAAGGCAAAGAAAGAAACACTGATGCAAGAGAGAAGTATCAATCAGTTGCCTCCTGTACAAGCCTGGACCAGGGATTGTATGTACCTAGACAGGCTCAAACCCACAGTCCAGACATGTGCCCTGACCTGGAATGAAACCTGCAACCCTTTGGTTATGGGACCACGCTCCGACCAACTGAGCCACACAGGCCAGGGCAACCCTTATTTTCTTTATGTAACAACATGTCATATGTACTTCTTGGGACAATTTTTTTTTCATAGAGACCCACCTTGATTTACTTATATAAATCGGGTTACTTCTATTGTAGAACCTTAATGACATTTCTGGCTGTCTACTGTTACACACTTAGCTACAGTTAATACCAAGTCACCTTATCTTTGTGCACATCTTTAATTACTTTCTTACAGTAAACAGCTTGATGTGGCATCATTGGGCCAAATGGGGATGCCTACCTAGTCTTAGACCCTTGACACATACTACTGTGTCTTTAAAATTCACACTGACATTATTTTTATCTCTCCATCTCCAAATAATTGACATATATGAGCCCGAGAGGGCCCTCTACGGCTTTTCAAGCACAGAAAGGCTTTGGAAATAAGTGAAGATTTAGGAAGTGTAGGTGGTTCGGTTGACCAATAGAAAACAAACCATCACAAAAGTTCAAAGGTGACATTTATGACAAGTGACTGTATCACTGTACTATTATGATTTCTGGTAAAGAAGTGGGTGAAAGGTAAAATAGAAACAGCTTTCCTTTGAGGAAAAAAAACCCAAACTTTACACAATAACAAATCCAGATTTCACCCATAATACTAAAATACCACTAAATATAAGCTTAGTGAAATTTAAAAAATGGTGGAAATTAAAAATGCACGTACCCTACAATCTAGAAATTCTACTCCTAAATGTGGATTATTTAATTAAATTCTAAATATTAGAGAATTCTTGCTTATAATATATAAAACTGAAAAAATGAATTGGAATCAACCTAAATGCCACCCATCAGTAAGTGATAATTTAATCATGATATGTTCATAGAATAGAATATTATATAGAAGGTAATATAAATACCTTTATATAAATCATGGATAGATTTTAAAATATAGTTTTAAGTTAAAAAATAGATGCAAAATTATATATGTAGAATAATAACACAGAGAAAAACTAGACATTAAGAAGATAAATGAATACATATATGTAGTAGTCATGGCCTGAAAGACACACATCACAAAATTATGAGAGTCTTTGCCTCTATGGAGTGAAGAAATATAAGGCTGGCAGGGAGTGAGGGTGAGGGGTAGGCAAAAAGAAAAATCTTTTAATTTATCTGTAATGTTATATTATTTTACTAGTAAAAATCATGCTGTTATATCAAATCTAAGATGCAATCAATTATAAAACCCACAGTTATTTTATATATCACTCAGGAAGGAGGTTGCCACAATACAATTTGAATTTTCAAATGCACTCAATTTTAACGACACTGAGATGCAAAAAAAAAAAAAAGAAAGAAAGAAAGGAAGAAAAGGAAAAAGTGTCAGATTCTCTCTCTTAAGGCAAAAATGCAGAAGGTTAAGATCTGCTAATTCATGAAGTGGTAGGGATACACAGTTATTGTTTACTTAAATCTGAGTACTTTTAAAAACTTACCCAAAGGAAAGAAAACATAAAATATTATAGGGAATGAAAAATATGTAATGAATGGAATTCCTCTGCAGTATAAAGCATTTTTAACGTATACTGCTTCTCTGGATGGCGTGGCTCAGTAGATTGAGTGCAGGACTGCGAAACGAAAGGAGCACATGCCTGGGTTGTGGGCCAGGTCCCCAGGTGGGGGCGTGCAAGAGGCAACTGATCCATGTATCTCTCGTACATCAATGTTTATCTCCCTCTCTTTCTCCCTTCTTTCCCTTCTCTCTAAAAATAAATAAAACCTTTTAAAATAATAATAAATGTGTACTGCTCATGTACAATAACAAATACACTGCTCTAAAGTTTAGCTGCCTTTTTAAGTGTCTCCCCAGAGGAGTTAGAATGTGGCAAAGGTGGGAGACATGTCCTTGAAGGTTTGTACCTGGGGAAGCATCTGGCTCATGACTTACATACATGACATTTATTTAAGAAATACTTGTTTGCTGATTGAAGTTCTCCCAGTTTAAAAAAACAACCTCAAAAAAATAAAAAGAAAAAGAATCCTCTGTTCAATAACCCAAGCGCTTGAATTTGATGCTGCAGAGTTAGATATCCAGCTTTACAGCTCATCACATCTGTGCGGGAAATTATGAATGTTTGTAATAGGGTTATTCCCCAGGAAAAGAAGCAAACTCAAACCAACCCTATTCACCCTACCATTAACCAGCAAACTGAAACCACTCTAGTTCCTTGATTCAACATGAATTCATCATTGTGGGTTGTGGCATGGGAAGTAACTTGCCTGTAACCTTTATTACTCCCCTGGACTTAAAGAAAGCAGTGTTCAGAAGAAAAGAAAACAGGTCTAGAGTTAGCATTGCCAGATAACAAACTCCCAGTTGAATATGAATTTCAGATAAACAATGAATAATACTTCAGTGTAAGTCTGTTCCATTGAATTTCAGATAAACAACAGATAATTTTTCTATAAACGTGCAAATATTACATGAAATATATACTAAAAAAATTATCGTGTATCTGAAATTCAAATTTAACTGTATTTTATTCTCTGAATTTGGCAAACTTACCCAGAGAAATAATCTGATGAAAACAGAAGGTGAAAAATAGGACTGGAAGGAAGCTTTGTGGGGCAACAGAAAATAGAGAATTGGTTGGAAGTGGCTGCTTGGAAAAGAAAACAAGCAAACAAACAACAAAACCTAGGACCTTTGCTGAAGGGGCGTATATTTGATTTGGAAAACATACATTTTTCCTATTTTTGTATTCACACAGAGGGTTCCATTCTAAATTATGTTTATTTTAGGACCACTGAGCAATGACTGTGGTCTCAGCCTCGGTCACCAGCTTGTCACTATCTAATCAACGTGTGCCCATGGGTCTGCTCCCCAGGAGACAGATCTGGCTGGCTGGCTCAGGGGTGACCCTCTCAAGCCTGAGATCCATTGCTCCTTTCTTTTCCACTGATAAGTTACAAAATCCTGGCGTCTTTTTTGTTTAACTTTGGATTTGAGTACCATATGTAATGTGAACCAAAGCTCCCTGTACCAGCGTGAAAGGAGATGGCAAACGTCCGCCCACCGGGTTAGTCCGCCCCTCGTCGGCCCAGCTGGAGAACCGGAGGTGCTTGCGCCAGGTCAGCGTCATTTTCTGCAGCAGCCTCACAACCGTACCAACTTCGAGAGCACAGGCCGACCCTGAGTGCTGAAAAACATTAAAAAAAAAAAATAGACCCCTTCCTGTTCCTCTCTAAGCTATAAAAATAGAAGGAAGTGGGGTGTGGGGAGAGAGAAAGAGGTGTCAAGCAGACATTCCCTGGGTCTGGAGGAAGCTTCAGCCTCCATTGTGTCTCACACCTTCGCTGGGCTTGTGGAGGGAGCTGCTGCTTGCTTAGCCTGCTGCTGTCCTGCATCAGCCTGGAGAGGTTAATATCTCCTCTTTCCTCTTTGGTTTTACTTGCAATGGTTGTTGAGGTGAGAATTTAGTTATTGGGTGTTTTTCACCTTATGTTTCGATCTCAAGGGGGTTGAAGTTACTTTCATTTTTGCCCTGCGGGGGGGTGGGGGGGAGTATAAGCAGGCCCTCCCCATGGGCCCCCAGGGCAGGAGGCCCAGGAGAAGGCGCCTCCACTGTGGTTCTGGTATTCAGAGCTGTCAGGGGCAGAGCCGCTCCCGAAGTGGCAGGCGCTGGCTTCTGGCCTTCCTACTGACTGCATGTGACTTCCTGCTCACAGCACTGCGGTGGGGGCGGCAGCGGCAGCTCCGTGCTGCAGAGGAGGAGACTGAGGCAGGAAAAGGAGACTGGGTCATTATGACCGTAGAAGATGCTCGAGTCTCTGGAAATGTCATGAGAAGGAGAAAATACTCTTTTCCAAAAACTGCTTTCAGAAAAAGACTTGCAAGGAGAGAAGGTCGCTTTGATAAGCTGCTTAAGGAAAGAAGGGAAAGGAGTGATACCCCCAGGGGCTTGCAATAGATGGGGCTCAAGTTGCCTTCTAAGGAGAGATGGGAAGTTCGAACACAGGGCTTTTCTGATGCTTAGGGGGTTTGTAAGTCTGGTATCAGAATGGAATTGTTCTGAACCACTGAGCGAGCACGCACCTCCTTTTCCGTTCCCCTTCCTTATGCTGGTTGGCCTCTGCTCTAATAGCGTATCAGCAGGAGAGGCAGAATGGACAATCACCTGTCTTCTCATTGACAGAATTCTCTTGTTGAAGGAGCTCTCCTTTTTTGATAGTGATAAAATTTTCGAAACTAGAAAGTAGAAGAGCAAGTATTGACTGACTTAAACCTAAGAAAGCTGGATTCTTAAATATGAGCACAATATTTTGTGAGCCAAGGGTCATCAGATATCTGAAACATACCACAGTATGAACGTCAGAAGTCTAAGCAAGATGACAACTTTAGGGGAACAAATAATTATCATTAAGATTCTCTGCCCTGGCTGGTGTGGCTCAGTGGCTTGAGCTCTGGCCTACGAACCGAAAGACCACTGTTTCAATTCTCTGTCAGGGCACATGCCTGAGTTGCAGGCCAGATCCCTGGTTGGGGTGTGCAAGAGGCAACTAATCCACACATCAGTGTCTCTCTATTTTTCTCCCTCCCTTCCTGTGTCTCTAAAAAATAAATAAAATCTTTTTTAAAATGTCTGTTCCTTAAAAAAAAATTCTCTGAGAGAAAAGATAATGCATACACAAAATAAAAATATAATTCTGTGTTTTTATAAAAAGGAGCAGATAGACTGAATTTTAGAAAATAAAATTCTTCATTTAAAAAAAAAATTCATTTATTTTTATTTTTAGACAGAGGGGAAGGGATGGAGAAAGAGAGGGAGAGAAACATCAATGTGTGGTTGCCTCTCATGCACCCCATAGTGGTGACCTGGTCTGCAACCCAGATATGTGCCCTGACTGGGGAATCAAACCAGCAACCCTTTGGTTCGCAGGCTGACACTCAGTCCACTGAGATACACCAGCCGAGGTGGAAAACAAAATTCTGAAAACAGTAATGAACATCTTAATAGATGTACTGGAAGATAATTTTATGGAAATTTTTCAAAAACTAGAACAAAAAGACCAAAAGATGCAAAATAAGAAAAAAATGATTTGCAAATTAGAGTATATCCCAATGGCCAAACATCCAAATGAAAGAAATTCTAGAAAGACAGAACAGACAGAATATCAATGAAGTAGTTAAAGAAATTTTAAAAGTCTCATTGAGGTTCATCAAAATAAATTATAAAATACATAGATTCTCACCAAGACTATAGAATTTCAGAATATTGGGGTCAAAGGGAACATCGAAAAAGCTTTGAAAAAAGAAAGTTTACTTACAAATGAACAAGATTCAGAAAGTCTTCATATTTTTCAATAAAAGAGAGAAAACAAAAAGACAAGGGAGAGCTCTGGCCACGTGGTTTAATTAGTTGGAGCATCATCCCATGCACCAAAATGTCAGGGCACATACCCCAGTGCTGGGTTTGATCCCCGTTGGGGTGTGTACTAGAAGGCAACCAATTGATGTTTCTCTCTCACATCTCTCCCCTTCTCGCTCTCTCTCTCTATATATATCTCTCTCCCCGCCATCCACCCTCCCCTGTCAATGAACATGTCCTGAGATTTGAAGTTAAAAAAAAAAAAGACAATGGAAAAATTCTGAGGAAAAACGGTTTCCAATTTAGAATGCTATGACCATAACAAACAATTAAATTTCATTATATATTAGAGACATTTTTAGATAAACAATTTTTAAAGATTTTTATCTCCTATGTACTTCTTTCTCAGGAAGTAATTATAAGAGTTATCAAAATTGGGGTACAGATACAGGGGAAACAATTCATAAGAGAGATAAACAGAAAACATGAGCTGTGCAACTAAGCCAGACCAGAATCCAGGACCATTATCTCAGATTTAGGACTCCTTTCATATATATATATATATATATATATATATATATATATATATATATGTGTGTGTGTGTGTGTGTGTGTGTGTGTGTGTGTATGTGTATATGTATACATGTGTATATGGATATGTATGCATATATGTATACATGTGTATATGTATTTATTTTAAATCAAATTGTCATGCACATGATTTAACAATGGTCAAGAGATTACGATGGTTATCAGCCTCCTAGGGCTTTGTCCACTCTTTCCCACTTCCCAGAAGCAACCACATTCATCTCTTTTTGCTCTCTGAACATTGGCCTTTGGATCATTAAATAATATAATCCTATTTCTTGTGTTTTCCACTTTAGTCATTTTCTATATATTTTCGACTCTGGAAGTTAAAGATATATTTCCCTTTCATCATCACCACCACATAAACCACATACCCACACTTTTCGGATGGATCTGCCTATTCTTCTGAAAGTTGTTTCTTGCCTTGATTTCTATCCACACTATGCTAAAGCTTTGGCTTTGTTTCCTATCACTCTAGGTAGTCTTTTGTATGGTGTGGGTAAACTGATGATTGAATCAATGAGTTTGAGGTAAAGCAAAGACAAGGAATTGGTAAAAATAAAAATTTCTATAATCAAGACAAGTACACAAACGTGTGAATAAGATTTTCAACAGAAACATAACAGAGACCATGCGGGATATAGAGCAAAATAAAGAAAGTGATAATAAGTAGATTTATCAGAGCAGCACATGTGAGAAATAAAAGTAAGTTCAAGATCAAAGAAAACACTCAGCCTTCTACTTTAGATACAAATTGGCAATTAGCCTAGACACCTTGCAAGTGACCAGAGAAGGGCTGTGGGATCCAAACAGGAAGTAACAGCCTCAGAAATCTGAAAAGCCCATGGTACGAACTTCTACTCTTTGATCTGTCTGCCCAATGCCGACATTTCATGTGGACAAACTCTCTCTGTTTGGAGAACTGCTCCTCTCCCCAGGCTAACTGTATGGTTCTTATAGGAACTGCTTGTTCTAAACATCTTATCCTCCAGCTATGCTGATGGATCCAGAGGTGGACACATGATCCAAAGCCAAGGGGATTCGAATGTTTCCCTAGGATGCTTAAAGAGGCTTATAGAGGGAAGAGGTGTCACATGCCACCTGAACGTCAGAACTTCTAAAATATATAAGAAAAGGAAATGAATATTGGGGGACAGCTAGCGGCTTCTGCCTTAATTGCCTGCTGAGACAATGTAGCAGGATATTGTAACTGGAACTCCTCCTGCCTCAGGTTTGCGTGAGGCGCTGTCAAGGAATAGCTCCCAGAATTTGTGGTTATGCTGTTTGTTGCTATTCGTTACTATGCATGCAAATTATTACTTCGCATCTGAGAGAACTAGATAAAAATGGAGATAAAGAACAGGCAAAAATGGGCTTTTAGAGAGAAGTAGGGGAGAGGAAAACCTGTAGTTGGATAGGAACAGTGAATCTTTACAAGTTTGGGTAAACCGATTAGCTGACAGCTAGCTGAGAGGTTAGAATGGGCATTTGGTACTAGCATAAGTCCATTGGAGTTATCGAAGGAAAACAGTTTTAATCACTTACAGATTCTCCAGATAACATTGAGAGTTTAGCTGTGGAGCATGCAAGACAGGTGTGTCTGGGTAAGATTTGCCTGTCCTTCCCAGGTGCCTCAGCCTTGGTTAGGGCGGGTCAGCACAAATTTTCAATTTAGAATATCTCAAGACCAATGGGATCAATTTCCGATTATGCAGATTTACAAATGAAATGGGTTTAAAGATTCACCCCATGACATCTGAATTCCTTAGATGGCTCAAGGTTGTAACAAGAGACTTGAGAGGGAAGAAGGAAGGAAGATTTGGGGAGATGGCTGCCACTTAACAAGGCTTTGCCGTGAGCTCTGTGGGGCTCGTCCCCACCAGGAGGGAGTGAAGGCAGGTCAGGCTGTAACTGCTCTTCAATTCAAGTCCAGAGACGAGGCTTCCGTGGAGTGTCGTGAACAGAACACCGGTTGAGAGCTTTGTGTGGCCAGAGCTGTTTCTGTTCTGAGTGCCCTTCTCCAGCATCCTGCTTTGGGGAAGACTTGGAGGAGGGTCATTCCTGTGTAACCAAGAGAGCATGCTGAAGTCTTCAAAATAACTGCTTGCAGAGCCTTAAACTGGGAGCTAGAGGGGACTGGTGTTTGACCTACACTCGAAAAAGTTTAGAGCAGCCCGTGAACTGGGGTCTGACTCCCCCTTTTAGAAAACCTAGAGCAAGGAGGGCTGACCTAACGTGTTGGCGGCAGCCCCCAGGAGGTGCTGGCGGCTGAGCCCGTCTCCATGCTGCCGCAGCGAGGGGTGTGGGCTGCGTGGGGAGAGAATCTTCATGAAGCCAATTCGGGCTTTCTGAAAGGCCGCTTTAAGAGGCAGAAACAACTCAGCAGAAAAAGGCTGGAGATGTGTGTCACTAGTGCCCAAGCCTATTAGCACAGGATGGGTCATGTCCCTCCTATGCTCAAAACTCTGCAAGTAAAAGCCAAAATGATTATAATATCCTAGGGGGGGTTCTCCTGTCCTTGCTTTTCCTGGAATCAGCCTGGTAAAATCCAGCTCAGGCCCTCTCCCTGGAGTATTCTTCACCCAGAAGGTACAAAGGACCAGAGCCCGCTCCTTTACCTCCTTTAGGTGTCATCTTAGGTTGGGTCCCTTAGAAGCAGAGCCTGCAACAAGAAGTTTTGTACAGTAACTTATTGAGAGAGTGCTCTCAGAACAAATCTGTAATAAGCTAGACAAGAAGAAGAAGTCAGGGGAATCACCGAAGCAAAGATGTGATTTCAGCAGAGGCCTAACTCCCTTCACCTGGTCCCAATGAGCGCTCCAGGCTATGAATGGCCCCACAGAATTGTCCCACCTTGATGCAAAGAGCCAAGTTAGTCAGTCTTTGGTTGCAAACTTCCCCTGGATGAAGTGTATAAACTTCCAGGCATCCCCTGGAAAAATGACTCTTCTCAACAGAGAAGTTTCAGGAGAAGAATTCAGCTGGGCCTTCTAAGGGATGCTATGGAGACCTTCCTCATCCCCTAACCTTCACCTTTCTCTCTCCACATCCCACTGTCTTTAATGTCGAGCCATTCCATGTGTCTGCCCAACCACTCCTTGCCACTCACATCCTTCCGTCTTTTCGCCCTGTACTGTGTGCCCTATACATTCAGACGTGGATGTCCACTTGAGCTGGTGGCTCTCCTCCTCCCCCCAGTTTCTGTTGGCTTACAGCAGATAGGGGCGATCTCCAATCATAGCGCCCCAGGACACTAGCGAGGTGGGGCAGGGAAACAGGGTCCGGAGAAGGAAAGAAGGTGGATCTGTCTTTGTGGCTTATTCAGAAACAATATTCTCAAAACAAAATGAAAGTGTACATTTGTTTTCGGTTACCTAGGATCTATTTGCTCTTCCTAACAGGGACCCTGCTTCCTTTACTGCAACTACCTCTTCTCATCTGAATATTCCCTGGAGGTACTATTTTCAGGGACCACGCCCTCTTCCACCCAAAGAGCTTGACTGAAGCTAGGCCAACGAGTATCTTGAGCAGAGAGACAGAGACTGAACCTGTTGGGTTAGAGTCAGCCCAGCAGAAAAGTCCGGTCCAGTTTGTTTCCAGTGCAAGAACATTGCAGTGACTCTTGCTTCCGGCTGCCACAGCCTCATTTTCCCCGTGTCTCTCCAGACCCAGTTCTCCAGCCTCTTTCTTGTTGCTCTTCTGAACTCCCAATAGCCAACCAATTCCCTCTTTGGTTGCATTTTTATTTTCTTGTGGATTGGTTGAAGGTTTTCCATTTGCTTATTGTTGGTTATTGTATTCTTGTTTTTGCGTTATTCTGTTTTATTTTAGTTTTGCCTAAATAAGCCAGAATATGTTTCTCAAGTTGTAAGCAAATTCCTTCTATGCCCTCCATTTCTCATAAACCAACACCTAGGTAGTTACTAAGCCAAAAAATATCTGTCCCTGCATAGCTCCCATTCACTCACTGTTCTAGGTGCACTTCAGAGTTCTCTTACATTAACTACTGATGAAGGGTGGTAATGACCAAACGCTTCATAATATCAATACGCAGATTAAGGGTAAGCAAAAACGCTCAAGTTCCTCTTGCATTCATAGAGAACCTAAGTATGTACTAAAAATGAGATCCAGGCAATATCTTTTTCAATCTTTCATGTTATCTTAGAATACAGGGTGGGGCAAAAGTAGGTTTGCAGTTGTTCCTATGGAATTAATACAATAATTAATAAAAAATAATACAAGAATCCCCCTGGCTGGTGTGGCTCAGTAGACTGTGTGCCGGCCTGTGAACCAAAGAGTCACTGGTTCGAATCCCAGTCAGAGCACATGCCTGGGTTCCATGCCAGGTCCCCAGTAGGGGGCGTGCGAGAATCTACTACATTGATGTTTCTCTCCATCTCTTTCTCCCTTCCTTCCCCTCTCTCTAAAAATAAATAAAGTATTTGGAAAAAAATAATAATACAAGAATAAACTGTATTTAGAGTACTCACAACTGCAAACCTACTTTTGCCCCACACTGTACATTAGCATGACTATAAGGAGTCAGTTCACATTGGCATTGGTACCCAGAGTAACCCCTACTGAGTGGTCTGATGCACCTCAATTCTAGTCCTGGTGAGGCCACTATCACGTGGCCTTGAGCAAATCAGTTTCTTTATAAAATGAAAGACATGGAAAACATGAAACCTAAGTGTAGCATTTAGTGATCACAGAAAACTTATATAACCTGATACCATACTCACCCTAGAACCATGTGTTTTCAGAAGGAGCCACGGCCTGGGGACAGACTCATCTTCTTCAGTATTTCTTCAGCCTATCAGCTTCTGTCCCGCTGTGCTACCACCATGACTCTCCAGTGTTGTCAGGACTTCTGCAGTAGCTTCCTTAATGGCAACTCTAGCCTCTTCCAAATTCTTCTCTGCAAAGTGATCAGATGTCTTTTTAGAAGGTGAATCTGAACATATCGGTCCCATTCCTTTTAGGATAAAGAACAAAACCTTTAAATGGAACTGAACTTTTTGCATTTCTTCAGCCTCTTCTCCCACCACTTTTGTTCTTGCCCCTTGAGTTCCAGACTCACTAGCCAGCTTTGAATTCTTCTAAATACTGAAGATTTGCCTGGTTCAGGGATCTTCACAAAAGCTGTCTCCTGTGCCTCTAAGGCTAAGTCCCCCTTGCCTCGCTAATTCACTCATTCCTCATATCTTGGCTCAAACATTCCATCCTCAGAGAATCTTTGCCTAACCTCTTAGGCAAACCAGGTAGCCCTGTCAAGTGATCCCTGTACTTCCCCACAGGGTCTTTATCACAGCAATTAATTATAAATTTAATTATATGTTTACCTGAAAGGTATTATTCCCCCCACTGTTTTCCTCATCACTGCAACCCAAACACCTAGCACACAGTGGATACACAATAAAAACGTTGCATAAATGCATAAAGGTGTGTAATTAGAATGTGTCCAAGCAGCTCACCTCCCTTTCCTGCTCCGTGTACTCTGGGTAGGGTGCATATCACCACCCAAGCCAAACCCACCCACCTTGATCAGCTTCTTGCTTATCCTTACAAAACATGCTCTTGGGAGAAATTATAATAAATCATAATGAAACACACCATCAAAAATGCATGAAGTAGCATATGTCTACTAGCATTTTATTTAATAATGAAAAATGCTTAAGTTTAACTTGAGTCCAAGGAATATAACTGTCTTAGCAGAATTTCAGAAGTACAAAGGTCAACCCCTCATTTCAGCTTTATTCCAGTCCCTCAAGCCCCCATGTCTTCCCCATTAAAGTGTCTTCTTATCTGTGGGACCCATCATAAGAAAGTTATACATGATATTCCCTGCCTCCCATTCTCTCCTACCCTACTGCACTAATATGGAATCCCTTCCAGAATCACTGAAGCCACCTTTCTACACAGCATGAGTAGCTCCTTCCCGATAGCTCCTGCCAGCGTAGTATAACTCATGGCAATCTTTTCTTCCTTCTTCTGTATGGCTTTGATTGGAATCTCACAATATTTGAATCAGAGGCTTCTGCAAGCCCATCCCCTGTGGCAACAGACACTCTCCTTGAATGCCCTGCGGGATCAGCCACAGTCAGAGGCATCAGAAGACAAACCAGCCCTGAACTCAATAGGAGATGAGATAACAAATGTGATGATTACTTTGCAAAGCTCAATGGAATCCCAGGTCTTCTCCTAGCTATGGGATAGAGACACCGGAGTGATCAAAGAACCAGGCTTGGGAGCCAAGGCAGACCTGGGATAAATTCCTGGTGCTGCCCTTGTGAATTTGGGCAAATGACACCTCTCTATGCCTCAGGCTCATCATCCATAAAATGAGAACAGTGATGCCTACTTCATGTAGCAAAACACTAAGAAAGGACCCTGGAGCAAGAGGAGAGGTCAATATGCAGTAGCTTAAAAACAGAGCTCTCACATCTTCTGGCTCTGAGGACAAGGAATCCCAAGATAAAGAAGGAGCTCCTACAACAATATACCCACCTGCTGTGAAAGGAAGAAATTTTAGTTCAGGCCTTACTGTTAGCTGAGCATCTCTACACAGGTCGCTTTATTAGCCTGTGCATGAATTGGCTCCTCAGTCTGACCTTACTTTTTTCCTAAGATGCAGATAATGCTGGTAAAAAAGATGTTTTTAAAAAACAAAATCCCCCCTACTATTTCATCTCATTGCTATTAGGATAATTTTTCTGAATAAGTTTGCCTGTCATCCCTTTATGTTTCCTTACTGTCTGAATTTAAAAGGCTATAATTCTCTGTGTCATTTATTTGTTTAGAGCAGTGGTTCTCAATCTGGGTGATTTTGCCTAAAGGGGACATTTGACAATATTTGTAGATATTTTTATTGTCACAGCTAGGGAAGGGATACTATTGGCATCTGATGGGTAGAAACCAGCGTGCTGCTAAATGGCCTGTCATGGCCAGGACAGCCCCCACAGCAGTGAATTATCTGGCCCTATGTGTCAGAAGTGCCAAGGCGGAGACACCCTCGTTTAGAGCGAACCTGACCGTCTTTTCAGAACCAAGACAAATTTCACTTGAATTTAGTGGCTCAGCAGCCTCCATTCTAAGACAAGCACCTGCCATTAAACTGCCTTGATTCCCTCCCCCCTTTCTGGCTTTGACAAACAGCTGCTTCAAAATAGTAACATGCAAAGTCTATCTTAAACACATAGAGTCAAGAAATTCAGAGTTAAGGTTTAAAAATTCTAGGCTGGCACTCTGCTGTTAAAAAAAGACAAAGCCTGAAGGTGCCAGGGTGTGAGTTGAAGACAAAGTGTCAAGCCAAGCTATCAAGTCCAACCCTGCTACTTTTGGCTTTTGTGGGCTTGGGTCAGACTCTCTCTGCTATCCTGGGGGTGGTTGTTCTGTGGTTTCCTTCCGACTTCTATAGAACTTAAAGAAACAAACACTGGCAATATTCAGAGCAGGCCTCAAGAAATAGGGGCACGGGCTATGTAAAATTTGGTATCTAAATTTGTAAATAGCATTTCTTCGATAAAGTCACTAAGATGTGATACTTTTTTTAAAAATTTATTTATTTTTAAAGAGAGGGGAAGGGAGGGAGAAAGACAGGGAGAGAAACATCAGTGTGTAAGAGATACACCTATCAGTTGCTTCTCGCGTGTCCACAACTGGGGACCTGTCCCTCAACCCAGGCATCTGCCCTGACTGAGAATCAAACCAACGACCTCTCAGTTTGCAGGCTGGCACTCAATCCACTGAGCCACATCAGCCAGGGCAAGATGTGGTACGTTATGTTCTAGATTTTTCAGACTTAAAATACACTATTGTTAACGTCACTTACCTGTTCGATAAATCAGTTACCTATTAATCTTGAGATGTAAAAGATAAGATGGCATAGCCAAAAAGCATGGTATTGAAATAAAGAGAACAAAAGTGTATTTCAGCCCCACTCCTACTATTTACAATTGGAGCAAGTTACATAACTTCTCTGAGTCTCATTGTTCCCTTTTATAAAATGAGGATCCTAATCTCTGCTTCATGGATGGACATTGTATGTACAGTACCAACCTTAATGCAGAGCACCTTAATAACCCTTTACCTAAAAGCAAAGTCTGTTTCTCCAGTTATGGAGTCAAACTACACACAGAGAAAAAGGTAAACTAAAAAATTTGAGGTAGCAAATGACATGTCACCTGCCTTGAAATTCAAGAGGATTACAAAGATATTACCCATAATTAGTTAGCCCAGTGCCAATAACTACTAGCCATATGTATGTTTGTATGGAGGCAGAAAGAAGGACCAGTATACCAAAGGCAGAAAAGCCAAGGAAACATTCAACAACCCTTGAGGTTTTGTCACAATTCCCTGGACTATAGCATATTCACAATACTAGTTGGCCTGTACTAGTCAGATATCACTGAGATAATGAAATGTGTAGCAAATCACCCAAAAATCAATGGTACACATCAACAATTATTTACACTCATTCTCATGGGTCCACAGGTTAGCTGAGGTTGGCCGATGTAGATTGGGCTTGGCAGGGCAGCTCTGATTCCTCTGGACATTGGGTGGCTTGGATCCAGGTTATGGGTTGAGCACCTGTCTTTGTGTGTGTTCACTCTGGGACTAAGGCTAAAGGAGCAGCGGGAATCCAGGGTGTGCTCCTCTACTAGCATAAGAGCATAAGAGACAAGCCAAACCATGACAAACCATGCTCCTGCAACATCTAGTCATATTCCATTGCCAAAGCAAGTCACATGGGGTAGGCAAGTATGCTCCACCTTCAGTGGGAGGGCATAGCAAAGTTACAAGGCAAATGTATGAATTTATGATCCTATTACAGGGGAACAAAAATTGGAACCAATAATTGAATCCATCATTAGGTCCATGAAGGCAGATTTTAAATATGGAAGTAATAAGCTGTTAAAAAATTGGTCACAATAGAAAACCTTTGTAAAAAGTGATGTGTTGAGAGCTGTTGCTGGCAGCAATGTACAGAATGAATTGAAGAAAGCAGAAAGGATATCAGAGGCAACCAGAAAACGCTTCCTGGGCCTGGGAAGAAGGGCCTAATGAGCTTTGTTTCAGAGCAGCCATTGGAAAAGGGGGTCAGGAGGATGAGGAGCATGGCATTTAAATGACTGAACTCTTGATTGGCTGTTGGGTGGGGATAGTGGCAAAACAAAAGGAGTAATCAAAGATAAATTTGGAATTAGACAGTTTAGTCCTTGTAGTTTAGGAGAATGGTAAAACCACTCACAATAATAGCATATATATTTTACTGAGCATATATTGTTTACCAGACACAGTGCCAGGAATGTTATAGATGTTATTTTATTTAACCTTACAGGAACCCAATGAGATAGGTATAGTTTTTTAACTCCATTTTTAAGAAGAGGTAACTGAGGTTAAGTAAGCTGCCCCAGATCACATAACTGGAAAGTGGTAGAATCAGGTTCAAGAATCCGCTGGTCACCTCCAGAATCTACAGTTACCATTCATCCATTCCTCATTCTTACCTGGTTGTGTATCTGAAATAAATATATTTTATGTCATATTTAATTACATCCCAAGCTATTTTTCTGTGACCAATCAAATAGTCTGAGTGGCAAGTGAAACTTTGAAATGCTGTGGATTTGTATGATTAAAAAATATTAGTCATTGGGTCGGACACTCATAAATGATGTTCTGGTCAACTGAAATGGTCATGACAAACATAAGAGTCACATCTAGAATTATTTTCTGGGGAAGCCTTTTATTAATCACTCCGGTTAGGTAGTCCTACTTCTTCCTCCTCCCCCTAGCCTAACCACTTCCCAAGTACAAATTAAAGAAAGAGGTTGCCAGTAGAAATAAATTGCACTGACTTTAAATGTCCCTCCAAGTATTCTCAATGCTGACCAGGATTTCCTTGACTGGGCAAGTGCTACACGCCCTGAGGCTCTTCTTCTGGAAACTGGAAAGAGGACTCTAGTTCAGTAAAGAGTAGACTACGTGAAGAGCTTTTACATCTTTATTATTATCTGTAGGCTACTACTAACCTCTTCGTATTCCCACTTCACAGTTTCGGTGATTAAGCTCCCCACATTGAAGGGCTCTCTGAGTTTATGGCCAAATTATCAGCACCTCAATAGATTCAACTCCTTCCATTTCTACCCCATTTTTTTAGCGACTCTTTTCAATCACATTGACTTTCTGCATGGAGCAGTAAAATAGAAAAGTGAAAAACGTTTCTAAAATAAGCTCCCTTGATTACTCTACAGAATACTTCCTTTCAACCAAGAGTTTAATAATTATTCCCTTTTAGAAAAGCCTCTTTGATAGGAGGAGAGTATTCTGGTTTTGATACTGAAGGGAGGAGATAGAATTCTGGGAGAATGCCAATGCTGGACAGTGCTGAAGGTGGTTTCTACCAGTTGAATTGAAAAAAAAAAGATTAATTGGCTGAACTTCCTGACACCTATAGCAGGAAAGAAAAGCCCATTTTTCTTCTTCTTTCTAAGAATCTGTAACCTTGTCATTTTTGTCTTCGGGGATGAAGGTACAAGCTCAGCAGCTGTCTTAAGAAAGTCAGCAGACACTCAAGGTCAGCCTCAGCCAGCCGGTTAGCACCTGCCAGGTAGCACAGCAGGTAACACATCTGACGTCTACACACCTCAATTATTTTCAAAGCAAGTTTGTGTTTTTGTTTTTCTAATACACTGCCAATTTAAAAGGTGTCAGTTTTGACAACCATCTTGCTCTTTTTAAAAGAAGACTGGGATTGGGAAGTAAACAAAAGGGGACATTCACCTGTGGTTCCTAGAGATGACCTCATACTGGTTCCAAGAAAGTTAATGAACTATTCAATTACGGATGGAAGCACTAATGCTTCAGGGTTCATCATAGGTGCCTTAGAAAGAGGGCCCAGGACAACATGTGAAGCATGTGAAAGAAGAATAATGATGACTTAAATCTGATGAAGAATGATAGTAAATATCTAAGTGTGGTAATAACTATCAGGATGATTCATGTGCTGAGTGTGGAAAGAGTTTTAAGATGCGATCTATTCTAGAGTTGAGCACATAGGGAGTCAGAAGAATTTAGGCAGGTCATTTAACTTCCTTGTCCCTCAGTTTACTTCTCTGTCAAGTATGTATAATAATAACTTCCCTGTTAATTTCTTAAGGTAATTTAAAATTTGATGGTGCTTTGAAAATTACGTAGTGCATTAATACATAGTATTATTAGGTATATTATTTTAAAAATTACAGAAATTGGCTTAGCCTAGTGTTATATTTCATCTAAATTTGTAAAACAATGCAAATTATTTTGTTGTGAAAAACTATTAAGTATGATTTGGTAGAAAGAGTAGTGATCTTAGAGTTAGAAGACCTGTGTTTAAGGGTTAGTGCCTTACCTTCAATTTTTAACTGGTTCACACTTGGGAATATTTCTATATCCTCTGAGGGTTAGTTTTGTCCTGTCGAGCAGATATGATGAATGCTCCGTCAACCTTGTCAGAATGTTGAGGTGAGAAGCACATATGGGGAAGTCTTTGAAAGGGGATAGAGTTCCAACTGCATGTAAAACTCTTTCATTGTTATCTTCAAGATGACAATATAAATTATCTCTGAGTTGGGTGACAAAATTTTCCCTAAAAAGAGAACCAGAAGTGCCAAAATCTCTCTACACTATTCCATCAACTTTCCCCTTACACCATTTACATTTTCACTAACAGTAGACATGGATATATTAAATATATCTTACCTTACCAAATGTTAGTCTCAGAAGATTGGGTAGCAAACGTTTGCTGCTTCTTTTTTCCTCTTTTTCTCTATACTAGCTCCTTCTAATACATACTGCAGGTCCTATAAAATCCAAACCCAAGGGAGTTCACATTGGCTTAGTTATTATACAACAACCACATGCCTTTTCCCCATTACTCTCCTGCTTAGCACCATCACACCCTCCAGGTGCCACTGCCTCTTCTGTTGAGTACCGCAGTCCCCGCTGACCACACTTCTGGGCAGTACTGCCCGTCTGGGTTGCCATCTGTGTATGCAGCATGAGTTTTCTACTGCCATTCTGTTATGCTGGCCCTCAGGTACCAAAAGTTGCAGGGGTAGAATTCACTCTCCCATTTTAGACATTAGACAGAGAGGACAACTTGGAAAAAACAGTCCTAGAGAGTTGTAATGACATGGACCTTCACTAAATTCACACTGCAACGCAGCTAAATTAAAGGCACCACATTAGACTCTATGATCTGCCCCTAGAAAGTCAAGATAAGGCGGATTCTTCCCACAGACACAGCACTGGTCCCTGCAGAGATCCCTGCCTAAGCAAAAAACCCTGACTCATCAAAGAGGCCGAGACAGCCTTAGAGGCCAGCTTCGAGCTCTCGTGTATATCTAAGATTTCATTCCACCTCCTTGGTTTCTTTGAAGCAAAGCCTTCTATTTTGCCCTCTCCATTTTACATGCTTTGGAAAGATAGAACTAAATCTCCACCTGCTCTAATAAATAAAACATGACAGATGACCAAAAGTGCGAAAGCCAAAACCATGTGAAAAACTGCCTCAAAAGATGAGAAGCCCATTTGGAGGGAAACTACGTGGGTTGCTAGTGGGAGTTTTTCACTATTCAGAGTTTTACAAAGGCTTTTGCAAAGGGGAAAAGGTTAAGAGGAGGTGAAGTGTGGAGGAGATCTAGCTAAGATTTCTTTAAAACTTTTAAAAAGTCAGATTGCTATTAATCTGTGGAAATATCACTTGCAAATATTAAAAATCCCCTCAAAAATAACCTCCAATTCAATCTCATTGGAAAACATGATATGCAAAAAATAAAAAAAATCAGTCATATATAATGAAAGATAGTAGACCCCGATGGCCTGGAGAATGACAAAAAGAAAAGGATGAAGATGGTGACCAGGAGGAAGAAGCAGGAATGCTGTTTGGACTCTTGTTTCTCATCACTAGAGCAATAATAACAATTATGTTCTAAGTGCATAACTAAAGCTTTGACATCATCATCCTTTGGTGGCAGTCCCAACAGGTCCTTTCTTATACAAAATACTGAAAGTTACCCTGACCAGTGTGGCTCAGTTAGTTGAGCATCATCCTGCAAATTGAAAAGTCACTGGTTCAGTTCCCCAGCAGGGCACACGCCTGGATTGCAGGCCTGGTCCCTGGTTGAGGATGTGCTGGGGGCAAGTGATCAGTGTTTCTCTCTCGCATCAATGTTTCTCTCCCTCTCTTCCCCCACACCAAATTAAATAGAATCTTTTAAAAAACAAAATACTAAAAGTCATTGTCATCATAAATACAATCTTATTAATGATTTATAAATAAATGATTATCATAAATAAATCTCATTGGTGATTTATATTGCAAAATGGAAATAGAATTTCCATTTAAGATTTTAAGCTTTTCACAGTGAACAAATTCTTCCATGGTGTTTTAAATTGGTTTTATTTGTTTGTTTTAATTTTTTCAGATTTATCAATGAGTGCATTTGTTCACCAGAGGTGATAAAAAACCCACACAATACAGAACTGGATGCAAACCCAATGGATTTATTCAACACACTGTTATAAGTTCTAAGACATTATTCACAGAATTCAAACCTGCCCTTAGTTTATTCTTAAGGAATTATGGAACAGAAGCCCAGTTTTGCTTCTTGGTTTTTTGAAATGGATCCATAATTGAGACTGACAGCCCATGTACTATGTTGCTAAAGATAACATTTTCAGACAAGAAAATGACATCCCAGAGGAAAACCTTTACCAAGACTATTTCTTTAATCAGCCAACAACTTCTAGGGTCTAATGGCAGAGTAAAGCCAGATACTATACCAAAAATCTAGTCTAATAAACCGAACACAGTAAAAGAAAAAACAAGTTATGTTTATATTTATACATGTAGATATATGATGATATATATGTGATGGTATATATACATTCTATCATACACTATAATATTTAGCATTGGCACTTAGGCAAGGTATAACTTTGTGTTCTTTGAAAACAGAGAGCCATACTTCATAGTGATTTACACATCTTCTAAAATCTAAGAAAACCCATTGAGGACCAAAATATCATTTAAAACATCAAGGAAAAAAATTGTTTAGTCAAAAACAAAGTCCCAGTCATGGAGGAAAGTATTCAAGTGATCATAGATAATCCAGAAGAAAGTGACAAGGAGGTTAAAAACTATTAGGAAGATGAAAGATAATAGATATGGAAAGATAGATTATAATGATTAAATGTACATATAATTTGTTCTGTAAAAAAGAATATAATCAATGGGAATAAAAAACAGAATTATAAAAGAAGTTATTCCCTAAATAGTAGAAGACTTAAATCTATACATCAATAAAAGACAAGAAATGTCGGGAAACTTAATACCAAAAAAACCACCAACAAACAACAACAATAAAAGAAAACAGGAGGCAGGGAACGTAGACTGCTGAAGTCACTTACGAAGTCATATTTTTAAAGGTCATGAATGCATGTACAAATGATGGGATATAGGAGAGAAAAACTGAACTGCCTTCGGTATTCTCCATTAACAATGTTATCATTCAAAATTGGAACAAGAGACAGAACTTCTCAAGTGTGCAAACACTACTTGATTACAAAATTTAACTAATGAAGAGAGGAATCAAATTTAAAAATTAGGAAGGGAAAAACTCGCTTTAAAGAGTTAATCATAATTTCGAACCTAGTAAAACAAGGATAAACCTCATTATGGGAATAAATATTATAGAACAGAATGAAAATAATTATAGTGCAGCCATCAAGCAATATGAGGAAGAATTTTCATAAACTAAAATGGAAAATGTGCATATCATTTAGTTTTAAAAGATATGTAAAATGTTTAATACAACTCATTTATTAAAAAAGGAGTAAAGAGCATCTCACATATAATAAACACTAAATATTTAATAAATGGTTAATCTTAAATATGTCAAAAAGTTTTAGGAAGAATGCACGAAGATGCCTTTCATTTTATACACTTCTATTTAATTTCTTGCCAGTGCATATGATACCTTTTTTTTTTAAGTTTAAAGGTGATCAATACCATCTTATTTATTATAAATGATGCTAACGGACTATTCAGGAACATTATTCCTAGGATCTGATAGATAACTTCTGAGAAATTAAAAACTTTTATGTCCTTTAGGAATTATATTTAAAATATTAAAACCATCGTTCATCGCACTGACCGAAAAATACCACCAGGAGCTCAGCGCTTACTCACTTTAACTCAGTGCCTGAAAGCCCCTCTGACTGGAAGTGGTAAAGGATGCCCTACTGGTAGCTTCTCAGTTCTGCGGGTGACTGGTGGAAAGTGGTTCTTCTCCGCTGGTGGAGTGATCGGCCTGGATGATAAAAGAAACTCTGCCTGAGATTGAATGCTCCAAAAACAGACACTGAGATGGGCATTTTGTGTGCAAATGATTTATTGATGGAGCCTGTCAGGGATTGGAAGAGCAGGACAGGGAAGGGGAGGAAGGCTGGCAGACTATAAAGTCCTGAGGAAAGTGGCTGTGGGGTAATCAGGCTGGATATGTAAGGGAAGGCTCAGAGTTGGCCCAATCCTTTCTCCAAAACAAGAGAAGTGGGTTCTCACATACCCCTGCCTGTCAGTCATCGGTTAGGAGGGCAGAAGGGCACTTCTGCATCTCCCTTGGTAAAGACAAAGGGAGCTGAAGGCAGCCCCCAGAAAGAGCAAAAGGCACGGGACAAAAAAGCTAAAACGCACAAGTCCCTTTCGCCAAAGTACTCTGAAACAAGTCAGTGAGAGTGTGCACTCGCATTCATGCATATTTTGGGGGAAAGGGTCAGTGGCTTTAGTCATATATGTATGACACCAAAGAAGACTCACTGATCTGAAAGAATCTGGAAAGTACTCATTTAAAAAGACCATAGCAGACTGTACTTAATAATACTGTACTATGTATTTGAAAGTTACTAAAAGAGTAGATTTTAAAAGTTCTCATCACAAGAAAAAAAATTTGAAAGCTGTTAACTAGACTTAGTGTAGTGATTATTTTCAATATAAACATATATCAAATCAATATGCTGTATAACTGAAAATAATATAATGTGGTATGTCAGTTATTTAAAAAAACCTTAGTGATATTGGGCCCATATTTATTTTAATTAAAAATGATGAAACAACTCAAACACATATAAAAGTATAACTAAACAAAAAACACTGAAATAAATAATAAAAATTATTTGCTACAAACTTCACCTGTAAAAAAATCAGTATTTGAAATGCCTTGCTGATGCAAGAATAGGTAAATAGATCAATGGGATAGAGAGCAGAATTAATTAGGGCACACATATTTTAGGGAGAATTTAGTATAAAATAAAAAATGGCATTTCAGATGAGTAGGAAATGGCCTGGTGGGGATTACACTCTGTGACTTACACCATTTGCAAAACTAAAAATATCAGATCCATTAAAATTTTCAATGTTTAAAATAATTCTGAAAACTAATAGAAAATTCCACAGGAGAATATTTGTATAATCTTTGGGTGGGAAAAGTCCTTCTTTAACATGATCCTACAAAAAAAATATTTTTAATTTTTTTATTGTTGTTCAGTTACAGTTGTCCTCACTTTTCCCCATTACTCTCTCCTGTGTGATTGTGCAGCTAAAGGATCATAAGCAATTAATGTTGACAAATAATTTAATAACTCACCAATGGAACTAAAACTGGAATCATTCAGAAAAAAAGATAATGTAAAAATTTTGTTAACCCTCCTTCTTGCAAGGCAGTGGGAGCAAAAGCTTTAATAGCCTAATCTCCCCTAGCACCTTACACCTAATTATTGTCTCAACTATTTTTCAGAATTGCAGGATAACAGACAGAGATGAGACCCCAAAAATCCAATAATCTAAGTGCCTCCTTTCACAGGAGAAAGGGCTGAAGCCCAAAGAAGCTGTGTCTCTCACAGACCAAAAACCTTGTTAATGAGTGAATGTGAATTGGACATCACTGATTCTCATTCCTGGTTTTGCCCGTGAACTTTTTGTAGTCAAGACAGCCCTGGAAACCACTTTTTTCCCCTCTGCCATGGGTTCAGATGGGACACCAAACAGGATATATAAGCTTCTGATTAAATTTCTTAAGGAAATTAATCATGCTAAGAATCCAAGTATAACCTGTAACCTGCTGTAAGTTTTTTAAGACCTTAGATTTCTGCACTTTTCACCAACAATATCTCACTGAGAAAACTAAAATTAGATTGAGACTAATTTTATGAGCTCCAGTTACCCCTAAGACACACTTGGGATCCCAGGGACCAAGGTACATGGGAGGCTGTCTCCTCCCAGGAGTCAGAAGGTCTCCAAACTCCCAGATGGTTTTATTTTCCAGCTGCTCCCACTGCCTGTACTCCATCTCTTGGTGCTTTGTGGTTTGATCAATTTGGCCATTAGCCTCCTTTCCATACTGACGAGAAAATCAGCCTTTTCCTTTCCCATCCTACCTTGCATCCTCCCTACAAATATATAATCACATCTTTCATAAAAAGCAGGTAAGGCTTCTGGTCAAGATGGCAACATAGGTAAACATAGCTCACCTCCTCTCACAACCACATCACAATTAGAGCTAAGCTATAGAACAACCATCATTCAGAATTGTCAGAAGTTGAGCTGAATGGAAGTCCTACAACTATGGAATTAAAGAAGAAACCACATCAAGACTGACAGGAGGGGCAGAGAAGCTGAACAGGCTGGTCCCACACCCACATGTGGCTGATAAAAATCAGGAGGGATATCGGAGGAGCCAGGAGTCCCAGCCCACACCAGGTCCCCCAGTCCAGGGATAGAGTCCCAGGAAGTCCTATAACTTATGTCAGTAAAAACCAGCAGAGATTGAGTCTGTAGAAGACAGACACTTCTGGAGTCTCTGACAGTTCCTCTCTAAGGGCCTGCACAAACAGACTTACCTGGATTCCTCACTCTGAGCTCCAGTATGGGAAAGATTGAAAGGCATCAGAGACATACGAGGAGGAACTGAATTGTCTGGCATCAGGGTGAGAGCCACAGAGTTGGCAGGCAGGCACCATATCTGAGACTCCACAAGCCTGGCTTGTACTGTTTTCACCACCCTGGTGATTTCCAGAACGGCTGTCCCACCCAACTTTCAGGCCCACCCAAGCCTCTTCCCAGTGGCTTTCCCGTATAAATGGCTTGTCTTGGCTCATGCTTCAGATTTTCCTAAATTCTCTCAAACAAGCAGCATCTGGATTCAGAGAGCCCCATACCTTTTACAAGGTTACCCCAGACCCTGCTCTAGCAGCAGCCAACCTTGGTTCACAGCTTGGCATCACCTGAGCAACTCCAAGCCCAGCACAAGTAGCAGCTATTTGCATGTCGCTTTGTAGTTTATGCTGTGTGACCCCAGACAGAACACAGCTGGTGGCTGACCTTGGACATGCCAACAATAATCAAGGCTCAACTACAGCAAGAGAGGATATACAGCCATCTCAGTGAATGCACTTTGAGTACCCAGCTTGGGTCATAGGGGAGGCTGTGCCACCTGACTGTACAGGACATCTACTATGTTAGGCCACTCTACCAAATCTGGGAGACATTGCAGCTCTACCTAATACACAGAAACAAACACAGGGAGGCTGCCAAAATGGGGAGACAAAGAAACATGTCCCAAATGAAAGACCAGAACAAAACTCCAGAAAAAGAGCTAAACAAAATGGAGATAAGCAATCTATCAGATGCAGAGTTCAAAACACTGCTTATAAAGATGCTCAAGGAAATTAGTGAAGACCTCAGTAGCATTTAAAAAATCCAGTCAGAGTTGAAGGATACACTAACTGAAATAAAGAACAATTTACAGGGAATCAACTGTAGAGTGAATGAAGCTGAGAATCAAATCAGCAATTTGGAATATAAGGAAGCAAAAAACAACCAATCAGAAAATCAAGGAGAAAAAAGAATCCAAAAGAAATGAGCATAGTGTAAGGAGCCTCTGGGACAGCTTCAAGCATGCCAACATTTGCATCATGGGGGTGCTGGAAGGAGAAGAGACAGAGCAAGAAATTGGACACCTATTTGAAAAAAATAATATCAGAAAACTTCCCTAACTTGGTGAAGGAAATAGACATGCAAGTCCAGGAAGTGCAGAGTCCCAAACAAGCTTAAACAAACCAAAGAGGCCCAAACCAAGACACATCATAATTAAAATGCCAGAGTTTAAAGATGAAGAGAGAGTCTTAAAAACAGCAAGAAAAAAGCAGTTAGTTACCTACAAGGGAGCTCCCATAAGACTGTCAGCTGATTTCTCAAAAGAAACATTACAGGCTAGAAGGGACTGGCAAGAAATATTCAAAGTGATGAAAAGCGAGGACCTACAACCAAGATTACTCTACCCAGCCAAGCTATCATTTAGAGTCAAAGGACAGATGAAGAGCTTCCCAGACAAGAAGAAGCTACAGGACTTCATCACCATCAAGCCAGTAGTACATGAAATGTTAAAGGATCTTTTTTAAGAAGAAGAAGATCAGAAATGAGAACAATAAAATGGCAATAAATACATATCCATCAGCAACTGATTCTAAAAGAACAAAATAAACAAAAGAGCAGGACAGAAACAGACTCATAGACACAGAGAACATTTTGATGGTTGCTAGATGGGTAGGGGGTCGGGGAGATGGGCAAAAAAGGTGAAGGAATTAAGAAGTACAAATTGGTACTTACAGAATAGTCATGGGAATGTAAAGTACAGCATAGGGAATAGAGTATCCAAAGAACATATATGCATGACCCATGGACATGGACAACAGGTAGAGGTTTCATGAGGGAGGATGGGGTGGCTCGGGAGAGGGGGGCAAAAGGGGAAAAACTGTAACAACTGTAATAGCATCAACAATAAAATATAATTTTTTTAAAATGAAAAGCAGGTGAGAAGACAGCCTGCAGCCTGACAGCCTGTAAGCTGTAAATCATAGTGGCGGTTTAGATAAAAACCACATCAGTGAAGTCCTCTGGTCTGTTTTTGTCCCAGCCAGCAGGGTGGAAGAGAAAGTGGCCAAGGACTGAGGTGTTAACTGAGGACTCACAATAAGAAGCACTGGGACTCCAAAAACAAACAGGGCACTGTTTGTGCCTTAAAGGGGCTTCCAGTCTTGATCCTTCTACGGAATCAAACACTGTGGGCACAATCACTATGCCTGAAAATTCACAAGCACCATTTACCTTTGTCAGTATGGTGTAGTTCCGATGGTCTACCACTGCTCACAATTACCGCCAAGACGCCCCTGTGGAATCTGACCTCTTTCAGAGACAGTTAGCACAAGTGCCACTCACGTAGCCTTTGACAGATAGAATCAAACGAGACAAGATTTAATCACTCCTCAGGGTGCAGAGCTCTCTCAGTTTAACCACTGCTGAGTGTCTGATCCTCAGAATTTGAGCTCTTCCTGCTCCTTTGCCTTTCCTCTTCTCTATCCACACTGTCTAGGGACTAAACCACTTGGTTCCTCCCTAACTCTACCTATAAGATCTGTCTGTCCCTACATCGGGAGCCAGATTCCTGACCCCTTCTGTCAGTTTGTCTTAATAGGACCCTTGCCATCAGAATGTAGGTATCCTTACTCTGGATAGCTGTGAGCCCTATGTCAATGCTGTTGAAAATTCAGGAAGCTATACTCCCTGGCCCCAACGTGAAGTCTGACTTCCCATGCCACTGGTTCCACACAGGCAAACATCACAGATGTACACTGTGTTCCTCCTTATCCATGTCTACTATTATTGTTGTTTGCATGCCCTTTGACTTCTGTCTCTAATTCTCCAACTTCCACCTGAAAGATGAATAACGCACAAGTGTTTGATGGGCACCCTCCGCGTTGACAGTAACAACAACAATGGCTAATGGTCTTGTGCATTTACAACAGGCCAAACACCATACTAACTGCCTTACTTGCATTACCTCACTCAACCCTCACAGGAGCCCCATATGCACAGTTTTTCTAAGCACTATAGCTAAATGTCTCCGTTCAGAACAACCCCCGACCCCCATAACACCAGCCCGCCAAACCAGCCCCTGGTATAAGAATTTGGGTGTAAGTAGTTTACCTAGGATTTAGGAGGCAGTCCCAGGATATAGAGTGAGAGAGCAATGACCTGGATAGAAAAGGTAGGAAAGCCATAAAGAGTGAGTGGGTGGATAGCCATGATCCGCAGCTGGGCTTGATGCCCAGGAGGTTTCTGAGAGATGGCAGAATGCACCTCAGAATTATCCCACCAAGGGCAACAGAATCTGGAATAGTGGTTAACTACCAGTTCCCATTCTTCAATGATAGAGGGGATCACCCTAGGTGATTTAACTCCTGGAGAACTTTTAGAGCTTGGGGACCAACTGCTCTCCTATTGCAAAGTATAGGAATTGTCAGTCGCTGACTTCAGATTGTCCAGGGTCATATGAGCAAGCCATTGATGGTGTCTGCTACAGTAATATGGAACAGAAATAAGGAAAGGACAAATATGATGAGGAATAAGATCTGATCTCATCCTCACTAAACTTCCAAGAATATATATACACTCCTAAAAGAATTTAAAATTAATTCACCTGATGCCCTGGCTAGCGTGGCTCAGTAGATGGAGTGCCAGCCTATAAACCAAGAGGTCACTGGTTCGATTCCCAGTCAGGACACATGCCTGGGTTGTGGGCCAGGTCCCCAGTTGAGGGTGAGCAAGAGACAACTGATCCGTGTATCTCTCACACGTTGATGTTTCTCTCCCTCCCTTTCCCTCTCTCTAAAAGTAAATAAATAAAATCTTTTTTAAAAAATCCATCCACTTAGAACTGTTAATAGAGCACCTACTGTGCTCCATACACAATTGCCCACACAAGGGTGCAGGAGTGAGCAAAAGAGTCACTGGCCTTATGAAGCTTCCATTCTAGAGCAATTAACTGCTAAACAAATAATGCTAAACAATGGCCGGAGAAGGGAGATGAGTGTGAGCTGAGATGGTCAGGAGGGCTTCCTGGAGAAGGTGGGCCTCGTGCTTGAAGATGCCTGGGCTGTGGTGGGAGCTTCTGTACTAAACGCTCTCCTAACTGAAAGCCTGAGATAATGACCACCGTGTCACTCCATGACAAATCTAATGTCCTTGGTTCTTCTGTAATGGTTTCCAAGTGGGGTCCCTGGGTCAGGCCCTGAAGGCATTCAGTGCTGCCCGCATGGCCCTGATCCATCCTAGCCCTTCCTGTGTGAGAGTTCATTGATCTGGTTTGTGAACAGAGACCTGGACTCGGGACTTTGAATCTACTTTGCTTAGTTTTTGTATTGAAAGATGGCATTTCAGATACGGAAAAGAACGAAAACCTCCCAACTAGTTTGTAACTGGCAAGTAAAACACATAGCAGCCTGTCACGCTTTCCAGGTACCTCATGCAGAGATTAAATATGGAGCGATTTGGAACACACAACGCATTTGTGTCTGCCACTTCTTTTTTAGGCATTTTATTGAAGTCTCTGGTGCCTCCACTTTGCTTTTTCTTTAGAGTCACCGGTATGATCTTCTCGACCCTGTAAGTGCTAGACCAAGGATTGTCAAAGTGACATCCGAGGGTGACACCCACTGTTCCTGCCTTGTCACTCTTAGGTATTTTGATTACCTGTCACACAGACTCTTTAGCACCCAACAGACCTCATAAGACACCCACTCCACCTCTCCCCCTGATCTGGCCACAGAAGGAGAGAGATTGGATGGCACTGGAGAGTGGCAATGAACTCAGTTTGGCAGAGCAGAGCAGGCCTAGCCAGGAGAAATGGCTTATATGCACCCACAGTGGACCGCTCTGTTGGGCCATTGCAATAACTTCACTGACCTCTCTGCCCCCTCTCTGAGTTCCTTCTGAATAAACCCGAAGTCCTTCCTGGCCAGGAACTATAAAACTCTGCATGATCTGGACCCCACCCTCCTCTGATCTCACCTCCTAACTATCCCTGCCCCTCTTTCTGTTCTGGCCACCCCCCCATCAAGACAGGCATACCCCGCCTCAGGGACTGCGCTCTCTGGTTCCTCTGTCTGGACACTCTTCCCTAGACACCTGCATGGTTCACTCCTTGCTTCACCTAGGCCTCTACTTAAATATCTCATCAAAGTCTTCCTTGATCCCCCCCCCCCGTGATATAAAGCGAGGTGCCTCCTCTTCCATTTCTTCCTCTGTGACCCCATACTCTGTTCTGCTACAGCATCATCATACATTGTTTTGTTCGTTTATTTCTCCCCAACAGAACACATACACCAGGGACATCAGCAGCACCCAGAACAGCACTTGTCATGTAGTAAATCATCAGTAAATATATGTTAATAAATAAGAAGAGGGATTTGGTGAATATACGTGTGTTAAAGGGAGTGCCTAGAGATACTGTGACTTGAATATAAAATATTTGCATATGAAAACTCCTTCCACCCATGCAGGTGCCGCTTTCATTGCTTTGCTGCTATAGAATTTTAAGAGGATCCTGCAAAAGCAATTATCCAATGAATCTTTAAGGGAAAAATGATTAACCTTATTAGCAATTAGAGAGCTGCCAATTAAAACAATAATGAGATATCACCAACTGTCCAAGATTTTCTGTTACGGTCACCAGTATTGGGAAATCTGCCACCAGAGTGGGGAGGGGACTGGGCCCTATTACACTGTGGCCAGAGTATAGATGCATTCAACTTTTCTGGCTAATTCATATTCATGGAAAAGCTCAGAATATGCAGTTGTTGAAATGTTGTGTTTGAAGAATATTATTGGTATGAGACCTTTTTCTTGCAAGCAAAGAATAGGGTAAATCAGGTACGAAAGCACCGTCCCATTTTTAGTTAAGGAATTCTATACCCTGGAAGGTTGGATCCCCAAATTTTTGCAGTGGCTGTCTCAGGGCAGCAGGAGAACAAGCCATTTTAGTTTTCTTCCTTTTATGTGCCTGTATTTTCTAAATGTGTTATAAGCAACTTGCATTGATTTTTCACTTTTCCATTATGCAAGCATTACATGGGAAATTGATAAATATTGATAAGCAAAAACAAAATAAATATAAAACCATTTCTGTTAGAGATAAGTTCTAGTAATAATGCAATAATAATATTTTAATAATAAAAGATAACATATTTTAATACTAGAACACCCCCAGCTCCCACTCTCTTATGAAAATGGGACCCTGCAGTATGGATAGGCTACAGAATGCCCACAGAGCTCCCTGATCTCAGCAATTTGGGGTGGCAGGCCTGTCCTGAACTCCAACCAGTGTCATTCCAGGAGAAGCAAACCTTACTCTGGTTTTCTTAAGTGAAGGTTGTCCCAAGTTAGTGGCCTTGTAAGGGAAGCGCTCCCCAGATCCTTGCTGGGGCAGGCCCACAGAAAACCTTCCCATCGGGCCTCACCCCTTCGGCACAGGCTCTTGCCTCAATTATTACAGCTCTGGAACTTTGGCTGTTTAAACAACCCTATAGGCAGATGCTTCACAGCACAGGAAGGAGACTCCAAAGGTTCTACCTTCATTCAGCTTAGGGACGTTAAGGTCTCACCCTGCTCCCTCCAGGTTGAAAAGAGCCACCTACAGAGGAGAACTAGGCCACGTCCTGGAAGGTGATCTTCCAACCAATTTGTTGATAATTAATAAATAATATTATTAAACACATATGGAACTTTATGAGCTCATGTATCATCTCATTTGGCTTTTACAAGTCCATGATGTAGGTATGAGAACCCAGTCTAAGGTAGCAGAGAATGAGAGAGTCATGGGTACCTTAGAGATCTTATCATCGAAGCTATTTCAGTAGTTGGACTTACGGTCAGAATTCTGTATGTGGATGGGATTCCATGAACCCTTCATTAATAACAACAGAAGAGATGAGCATGTAATTCATTCTCTCTATATATATTTTTAGTAACTTTACAAAAATCAGGGGAAAATAGAGTTTAATTGATTTTATTTGTGCCAAAGTGTGCACAGATCTTATAATTCACATCTTCTGATATAATTAGTAAGATACTGGTTTTTAACAAATTTAATGATAATAACTTTCTACTTTTTTAGATTTATTTTTCTTCCTGTAATTCATCTTTATTGTTAAAAACTCTATAAAATACACAAAAGTAAAGAGAAGGATAAAAAAAATTACTCTTCATCTTATCATCCAGAGATACACAGTCAATGTTAGTCTGTTTTTTTGCTAGTCTTTTTTTTTTTTTAACTATGATGCATCATTTCTGAATCAAGGCTTGTACAACGAATGGTGACTCAGTTTCAATTCATTTTGTGAAAGAAAATGTTCTTCCACAGAATCTAGTAAAATTAAAAGTTTAAGATTCACATATGCAAATCCAAAGAACCATAGATAATGTATCTTCTTGTGGGTACTTCACTCTCACTTCAAATAACTTCTCTTGATACTCAATCATATTTGTTTATTCAATTATTTATTAGTAAATATATATTGAGTGCCTATTAGATATTTTCTAGGTACTGGGAATGTGGCTTTTTAAAAAATCAAAATTATCATAATCATTGTACTAACATTTCTAAATGACAGATAGTAATAAACAAGGTAAATAAATAATGTATATATGTATAGCAAGTTAGTCATAAGTGTTAACCACAGAACCAGAATATACGTCAGAAATATCCTGAGGCTTGCATTCTGAAGACAGCCATAATTATATTTGTTGATGTATTTTAAAAGTGGAAGAATCCCTTCAAAATTGTGATTGTATTTCCTTCAGTTCTGTAGTCCTTTTATATATATAAGCTCATTAAGCTCAGAGTTCTTTAATAGTGAAGAATAAGAATTGACATTTGCTTTGTTAGTTCATGTGGAATTGGAACACCTCACTTTTTTGTAGATTGAATAGAGCTATCATTTCAGGTTTATTTTCTTCAGTAAAACTATAGTTTTTTTAATCAATGTTGGTCTGCAAGTTGAGTCCCAAACTGTCCTGCAATTCCAAAAGAATAATTTTATTTTTTAATTTCATTAATTCATTTATTCTTCAATTCCAACAGAATAATCTATTTAAAATGTGCCCACTCTCTTTTAGTAAAGTCTAAAAATCTACAGAGAGCCACAACAGAAGACTTGCATAAATAGAAAGATCACCCAAACTGTATTTTCCAAAATCCATAACAATATTTTCCATCTCTCATCATCTTTCAGTTATGCTCTAAAATATCTTCAATTGAGAAGTATTTGTTCCTTTGCCTTGAATTTGGGTGAACTTGTGAGTATAGTAGAGGTGACACTATGTGACTTCTGAGGAAAGGTCAAAAAAAAAATGCAGCTTCCACCTGGTTTTCTTAGAAGACTCATTCTTGAAATTAAGAGACTGTATTGTGGGGAAGCCCAGACATACAGAGCCCAAGGCCCGGCCCTCAGTCCTGAGTGAGCTCTGAGTGGGCTGACAGTTGGTACTTTGCCCAAGGAGCCATTTTGGACATGTTATGTTTTAATTTGATTTTTCTCCCCATTCTAGCTTTCTGATTCTACTTTTTTTACTTATTTCCCCCAAAATGTCCTGTAAAAAAGGTCAGTTTATGCATACCCCCTCCAAACATTGCTGTTTTCTGTACTTCTTTGTACTCAAGGCCTTGGTTTGCTCAGAAGAGTACAGGGAAAGCAAATCTTCATGATATCTTATCTGATTTCTTTCACTCCTTTATTCCTCAAATCAGGGAAAAATAAAAAGAGAGAGAGAAAAGATACCAGCATAACTCTTATCTAACAATGAATCTTCAGAGAATCAGCAGAATTTAAAAATTTTTGAATCATTCTTTTCACTGAAGCTCTTACTTGTAGGTTGAGTCTATGCACAAAATAATAGTAACAGCCTAGGAAATAAATGTAATAAGGACTTGCTGAAGGAGAATGAAGGACGCAGCAGAAGAGAGATAAGGAGGAAAAGGAGGAAAGGGAAAAGAAATGTAAAGTGGGGAACAAAGAGACAAGAAGAAAAACAAGAACTATTACCTCTGCTACTGTGTGTTCAGGGACTTATTTACAATCTTTAGATTTGGCGGCAGGGTAGGTTAATACATAATCCTTCCTGCACTCTTTCTTTTGGGTTATATCTATTCTTCATTCTGGCCTCTCCCAAGTTCCACCTGCATTTTCCTACTGACCATTATCTAGACATGCATACAATTTTACACATGCTAGAAATCTATCACTGCAGGTTTCAGAGGCATCTTAAACTCAACTTACCGTGTCTAACACTGATACTGATATTTCTCCTACTCTGCCCCTCTTACCCATTGCACTAAATAGCAAGAAAATTCCATCTACCTGTTCAGATGGGAAATTTATGCAGAGGAGTCATGCATAAATTCTTTTCTTTTTACCTTTATCTCTGCTTTGACCAACCCAACATAAAGTCCTGTCAGCTCTCCTCCAAAAGGTAATTCCTGTTACTCCTCTTCATCACCTCGACTGACAACACCTGCACCTAAACTACTATCTCCACACTAAGCCTATTGCACTAGCCCCATTTCTACTCTTGCCACCTCTATAACATGATGTGTTTTCTGCACATCAGCTAAAGCAATCTTCATAAATATAAAGCACATTAATTTCTCCCCTTGCTTATATGGTCAATGGTTTCATTGCAGTTAGAGTAAAATTCTAAATCTTGAACATGATCGAGGAGGCCCTATATAAGCAGGCCTTTGTTAACCATCAAGCTATGTGCCAGTCACCCTCTAACTCTTACTGCTCCACCACACTGCCCTCCAGCTCCTCAAACACCTGCCTAGCACAAGGCCTTCCTGTACATTATTCCCTTTCTGTAGAACACATCTCACTTTTTGAGTGCATTACCCCTGCTCATTTTTTATGTCTCAGCTGAAATGTTGATCCCTCAAAGAAGACTTTCCCAAGCCCCAAACTAAATCAGTATTCTGTACTCACTCTATGTCCATTCCACCCTCCTTCTTCCTGGAAAGGATAGAATGATAACTACATTGCCGACTCCCTTGCAGCTAAGACTCTGGATGCTGATTAGGTTCAACCAGGTAGTTTCTAGTGGGAAGTACCATCATGAAAACAAGTTTCCCTGTATGATTCTGTTTTTAGATTCCTGACAATAAAAGGTAGAGGGTATGGTAGCATCTTGATCTGGTTTCCTAAATCATGAATCACTGCTTTGAGTGCCCATTCAGTAGCTTCCTGGGTGTTCAGAGGCAGCTTCAATAGAACTATTGAAGTGGAATGGGTTCTTGATACTGGTAAACTGAACTATGTGGGTGGAGTGGGTTCTTGATACTGGTAAAGTTGCATTGTGTTGGCTCCCCTAGAGGAACAGTTCTGTAGTATTCTGGGAGATACTCCTAAAGGCCCAGGATTAAATTGTTCCACAAATAAATAAATAAACTGCTCCCTCAACCTTCTCAATGAAATTTACAAGCACCCAACTCCTTGTATTAATCTATGTCCTGCTTAAAATGCCTAGATTTGTTTCTCTTTTGTACACTGGAGTCTGACCGATATAATCTGCCTTTTAAAAAATGTTTTATTTATTGATTTGAGAGCAAGAGAGAGAGAGGAACAATAAGTGGATCTGTCATTCCCCTTATTTATGCATTCAGTGGTTGAACCTTGTGTGTGCCCTGACTGGGGATGGAACCTGCGATCTTTGTGTATCTAGATGACACTCTAACCACTGAGTACCTGGCCATGGCTAATCTGCCTTTTGCACTCTTTCAGAATTCTTATCATAATTTGTAATTATATACTTATTTGCAGGTTGATTTGTTTCTGTCTGTGTCACTGATGTGTCCCAACACCCAGAATGGAGCCTGACATGTAAGTATTTGCCAAACCAATAAGAGAATTTATCACTTACTTTATTTATTTATTTATTTTAAATTATATTTTATTGTTTATGCTATTACAGTTGTCCCAGCTTTTTTCCCCTTTGTCCCCCTCTACCTAGCCCCCTCCCACTCTCTCAGGTAAACCCCACACCATTGTCCATGCCTATGGGTCATGAATATATGTTCTTTGGCTATTCTATTCCCTATGCTGTACTTTATATCCTCATGACTATTCCGTAACTACCAATTTGTAATTCTTAATCCCTTCACCGTTTTCATCCATCTCCCTGATCTCTCTCCCATCTGGCAACCATCAAAACGTTCTCTGTGTCTATGATTCTTTTTCTGTCCTGCTTGTTTACTTTGTTTTTTTAGAATCAATCGTTGATAAGTATGTATTTATTGCCATTTCCTTGTTTTTATTTTTGCTCTTTTTCTCCTCCTCCTTCTTCTTCTTAAAGAAGACCCTTTAACATTTCATAGAATACTGATTTGGTGGTGATGAACCTTTTTAGTTCTTTCTTGTCTGGGAAGCTATGTACCTGTCCTTCAATTTTAAGTGATGTGAATGTTGATGGGCTTGAAGTTGTCCCAGAGGCTCCTCATTGTTTTAATTCTTGCTGTTTTGATTGGTTGTTTTTTGCTTCCTTATATTCCAAATCGCTGATTTGATTTTCAGCTTCATCCACCCTACAGTTGATTCCCTGTAAATCGTTCTTTATTTCAATTAGTGTATCCTTTGATTCTTACTGTATCTTTTTTATGCTGTTGAGGTCATCCCTAAGTGCCTTGAGCATCATTATAACCAATGTTTTGAACTCTACATTTAGTAAATTGCTTGTCTTCATTTTGTTTGGTTATTTTTCTGGAGTTTGTTCTGTTCTTTTATTTGGGCCATGTTTCTTTATCTTCTCATTTTGGTAGCCTCCTTGTGTTTGTTTCTGTGTATTAGGTAGAGCTGCTTCATCTCCCAGGTTTGGTATAGGTGTCCTGCAGAGTCTAGTGGGAAAGCCTCCCCTATGACTCAGTCTGGGTACTCAAGGTGCACCCACCATGTGTGCTGGGTACCCCCTCGTGTTGTAGTTGAGCCTTGATTGCTGTTGGCATGTCCTAGGTCAGCTACGAGCTGTGTTCTGTCTGGAGCCACATAACATAAATTACACAGTGATCTACAGATGCCTGCTGCTTGTGCTGGGCTTGGAGGTGCCCAGGTAAGACCAAGCTGTGAACCAAGGCAAGCTGCTGCTAGTGCTGGGTCTGAGGCAACTTATCAAGAGGCATGGGGCTCGCTGAATCCAGATGTTACTTGTTTGAGAGAATTTAGGAAAACCTGAAGCATGGGCCAAGACAAGCAGTTCATAACAGAAAAGCCACCAGAAAGAGGCTTGGGTGGGCCTGAAAGTTGGGTGGGCCTCTGGGGATCACCAGAATGGGGCACACTGTGAGTACAGTTGGTGGCATCTCAGATATGGTGCCTGCCTGCCAACTCTGTGGCTCTGTGTGGGGAGGACTCAGAAAAGAAACAATGGCTTCTGTTAGCACTTTTGTCTAGGAGAAAGCTGCCCCTGCTCTTGCCCTGATGCCAGGCAATTCAGTCCCTCCCCATATATCTCTGATGCCTTTCAACCTGCTGCCCCTACACAGGAGTCCAGATGGAGTGAGTCTGAGTAAGTCTGTGCATGGGTCCTTTAAGAGGAACTGCCTGGGATTACAAACAGTTTCTGTCTTCCATAGCCTCAATCTCCACTGGTTTTTACATCCAGAAGTTTTGGAGACTTATCCTCCTGGCACTGGAACCCTGGGCTGGAGGCCGTGGTACAGGGCTCGGACCCCTCACTCCTGAGATAACCCTCCTAATTTTTATCTGCCACATGTGTGTTTGGGAACAGCCCATTCTGTGTCCCCATGTCTCCTATCAATCTCAATGTGGTTTTTCTTTAATTCTGTAGTTGTGGGACTTCCATTCAGCTCATTTCCTGACAGTTCTGAACAATGGCTGTTCTACAGTTTAGATGTAATTTTGATGTGGTTGTGGAAGGAGGCAAGAGCAGTGTTTACTCACATCACATCTTGACTGGAAGTCCAAGAATTTAGCACTTTCAACTATGTGTGTTCCTTTGTGAACTGATCACAGAAATGATTAGATTCACACCCCGATTACCTCTTACATCTTTAAACACTAGCAAAATTCATATTTAAAGAAGCAGCATACAGCCCCAATAATAGAGATGGTCCTGGAGAGCTAATAGAGAAACTCTATTAATTAATTCTGTTCTCATGAAATCAGATCTTTTCTAATGGCTACTCAATCAAGAGACTATATCAGGCTAGCTAGAAAGGATAGTAAATATAGTGACGTGGGTAATTTTGGTTATGCTATCATTCTATCATAAGACTTTACTAGGCCAGTTGGCTCTGGGTGTAAGTTTTGCAAATTCTTGAGTCAGAAGGAAATTTTGGTGTGGACCAAAAAGTCTCCAACCTTAAGTGTGATATTTGAAAAACAGAAGGAACTATTCTGCATCTGGAATTCCATCTGTTTTTTATTGAGTCTGAGTGCTGCAAAAGAAAACTCATGTAAAGGGGGATGAGCATTAGCACAGGGCCAACCTAAGCAATGCCCCTAAAGCATCCATGGTTCAAGCAAACGCTGCAGCATGGCAGCCAAGGCACAGGCTTCGAACTTCACCAACCTAGATGTAAGTATTTTCTCTACACTCACAAGCTGAGAAGCCTTGGAACAAGTCATTCAATGTCTTCAAATGCAAACGTAAAATGACTAAGAAAGCGACATTTTTTTTCCGGTTTTCTCTCCTTTCATAATTCTATGCATTGTCAATATATTTTGATATTGAAGAATACAGTTATAATTATTTTAAAAGGCCAGGCTGGACTGAAAAGGTAAAAGCTAAAATGTCTTCATAAATTAAATTTGTAAAAATCATTATCTAGATAGAGTGAAGTTGAAAAACAACCACTCTGAGAAGCAACCCATGTCAGAAATGCTTGAGTCTGCTTTTCTATTATGTGAGTTTGTAGGGCACACACTAACAAGAACATTTCAATATTTCACACCTTTGCCACGTTTTAAGATAAAAAACCTTCACAAAAGGAAGATTTAAGGGCTTTAAGGAGGTCAAAGGATGTCACCCATGGCTTTGGTTTAAAGAAGTTTACAAATCAAATAGCTAGGTGGATAAAATGATAAATGTTGCCTCTAAAGGTTTCCAGCCATTGGGACAGGCTCTGAGAAAATCATGGAACCTCCGTTCCTGAAAAATGTCAGAATTGTCTTTGGGTCTGGACCTCTCCTGAAGAAAATTAAACATGACCTCAGGAGTAAAATATAGGAAGAGGCCTGAGTGCCTGTCCATCTCTCGCTGCCCTACTTGGTCTTTTGGAAGTGATCTAAGGCGTGCTGTGTACCTAAAACAGTAGTATTAATAATAATAACAATAACAATAATAATAATAAATAATAAACATCTGACATAACACAACATCTTTTTTGTGAACATCTCATATAGTTGGGTAACTAGGAGAGGGCAGAAATGAACATTAAATGAGATCAAGCATTTTTCATACATATGTAGCTCATACCTTAAACAAATGTGATAAGCAGAGCTCCTACTGTATACTAGACAATGTGCTTAATGTTGAGAAGCTAGTGGTGGCTCTTGCCCTCCTGGAGTTACAGCCTAGTGAAACACATAGGCAGGAAAAAATAATGATGGCAAATCCTTGCCAATGCTATGAGGGGTATTATGAAAGCTTATAACTGGGAAACTTGATTTTGATTCAGCTGAGACTTGAAAGATTGATAGAAGTAGCTAAGCTAAGAGTGGGCATAGGTGGCCCAGAGCTTTGGCTTTCTCTGGGAGCCGCAGATGACTCAGAGCTTTCCCAACTGAAAAAAAAAAACTATATATGCAGGTTAACAGTGCATGGATTCCTGTTGATGTGTCTAGGCTGAGGAGGGAGCGAGAGGCAGCTTTGGCTAAATACGGCAAGGTTGGTCCCCATAACCAGTGTGGTATTCTGGAAAGAGCCCTCTTTTCAGAGTCAGGTGAATCTGAGTTTGAAACCTGACCCTGTGGTGTGGCTTTGGAGAAATGATTGCCTCTTAGTGCCCCAGTTTCCATTCTGTCAATGTAGGAGGTTAATTAGTCTTAGAGATTAGGCTCTTGTGGAAGCAGACTCTGAAACCTAGCAAAATGTTTATTAGGAACCTGTGATCGATAATAGGAAGGGAAAGGGTGGAATTAGAAGTTGAATTCAAACTGCAACAGAAGTCCATCAGTACCCTTGGCCAACTCTGGAGGGAGCCCTGGAGAAATGAAACCCAATGGAGTTGTTCCATGTGGGGCCAAAATGACCTGGCCTTTGGACCCCTCCTTCATTCAGTCACTGCATATAGGCTTTTCCTAAAAAGGGCTTGACTATGCACTGGGGGGCTCTCTGAAGCTGAGGCCAACTCAGCAGGAGCTGACCACACCCTCCACAACTAGGAAGCCAGTCGTCCTTGAAGGGAGTGCTGGGCTGCCCATTCGTGTCTGCCACAAATTCTGCAATTCTGAAGAGTGCATGAGATGAAGCCCTTGAAAACATCTGGCACAACAGAGGTGGATAATGTATGTTAGTTAAATCCTAATCATTACCACATACTCATTTCTTTATTCAGCGACATTGGGCAGGCTCCTACCATCACATTTTCAAGCATTTTTTACTAAGCTTCTGCCTTTTGCATATTCTGCAGCCTCAGAATGGAAGGCTCCCCACCCCTAAAATTTAAAGGCTGTCTACCTCAAATTCTCCTCCATGAATTCGTTCCAGATCCAACAAAAGGGATCTTAACTATTTATTGGACAAATATTTGTTAAGCCTCTGGTCTCCTAGGGCTGGCAATGTAATGACACAGAGATCCAAGTTTACCTTCAAGCTTCCTTTTTCTCTTCTGGAACAGTCCTCTGCCCACTTCCACCCACACTGGCTACCAGTACTGTAGTACCCAGCGTATGCCACCTTGAACCTGGTATTAATAGTTTGGAGTTATAGCTGCCCCCATTCCTGACCTAAGTAAGTCTATGTTTCTAGAAAGCAGAGATAATGCCTTACTGATATTTGAATAACAGCTCCCCTTCCCCAAACCCAGAATGCAATGTACATCCAATATTATGAACTGAATTGAGCTAAATTGGGTTGAACTGAATGAAACAGAGGCTCATTTTGTATTTGGCTCTGGTTTTCCTAATAAAAATGAATAGCTTAGTTTAAAAGGAAACTCTTTCAGTTGAACTACTAAGCGGATTAAATGTGCCATAAGAGTTCTGTAGCTTGTAATCCTTTGTACGGATGAAAGGAAAGGCTGTCTGCAAGGAAGCCTTTTAAATTTGTTTCTTCAGTGATTACTGTACAACCCAGTGTGACTTAGTGGTTAAGAATGCCAAGCTATGGAATAAGTCAGCATAGGTTTGAATCCTGCTTTTGCTGCTATGTGACTTTGAATAAGTACCTTAACTTCTCCGGGACTCAGCTTTCTTACCTGTAAGAATCTTAAATTAGAAACAATAATAACATCTACCTCCTAGAATGTTATAAGCACTCAAAGACATAATGCAAATAAAATACTCAGAACACAGTAAGAGCTTAATAAATGTTATCACTGTCTTTCTAGTAACCCAGAAAGCCGTGTACACAGATCGGTGAGTTCTCTCCCCATTGACCAGCAACTGACTTCATATGGAAGATGAGCTAAGTGAGATCTGTACAGTTTTTTCAGATATTCTACTAGATTTGATTGTGGAAGTTCACATATTTCCTAAAACATTAGCAGACTTCTCTCATTTTTACTGCATAAATTCTGGTGCTTTAATAGTATTTTAAAGGAGAACAACAGCGTTCTTTCATTTCTTCCCAAGAAAAGCTTGAAAACCCAGAACTTTTTAAACTGTGCCTTCATAACTTTTATAAAATATACTGTGACGTATTATCATAAATAATTTAAATCAGCTCCATCAATATGTTAGAATAAATTAGTAACCATACAAATGTATGTCTGGATTCTGAACTGGTCTCCTGTGAGTGCGTGCGTGTATGTGCGTTTCAATAAATGATACATCTTGGCTTTCTCTAAATTTACCAGTGTTCAGTGAATTCAGGTAATTAAGGATTTCACTCTTCTATAGTGAGCAAATGTTTTGTATTTGGCTATCAGGAGCCAAATATCTTTTTTCTGAATCATATTTTTAAGCAAACTGAACAGAGGGTCGCCGTACCAGTGCAGATCGCCTTGGTGGCATATGAAGGAGACCTCACCTCTCATCCAAACTGGCCGTTAGGCAAGGCTCGTTGTCAGGAGCCAGTCACACCCAGATCACAATCCTGTAGAATGATTCGTAATCTTCTCTCTTTGGATCCAGTGGTTATCCTGAGACAGGGAATTACGAGTGAGTTGCTGAGGGGTGGGAAGCACAGGTGAACCAAGACTGTAAATCAGGCAGACTTTCTAGAGAAAAAGGCATTTAAGTTGGAGCTGGAATACAGTCAAAGTCAGAGGGAAAGTGCACAGGGGTGAGGCCAGGGAAGTGATGATGGTGGGGGCTGCGATTGGGTGAAGACCTGCAAAGACTATACGTTGGAGCTTTCTCCAAAGGACCCAAAGGAAGCTACTGAAAGTCTCTAAGAGAATAGAGACCCACTAAATGTGCATTGGTTTGCTTCCATCGAAAGTGTAACAAGCATCTTTATCCAGGCCCCCAGATGAGCACAAACAGTGTACAATTAAGGTTACTAGAAATACAATAATCAGATTTATATCCCTGTTTGGAATGATATGTTTTTTCCTCTGACACACAAAATATATATATTTTAATCTTTCCTATGCCATGATAAGTTTCAGGCAACTGCCCATATCATAAGGGAGAGTTATGCTGGCATGATTTCCAACACATAAAACAGAAAGTTTCTGCACTTTTCTGGAAAGGGGCCTTTTAAAAAGGGATTCCAGAGTATTTTAACCTCTACTACACTTCAGATGGAGGAAAACATAAAAGGCATAGCAACTTAAAAATACCGTAACTAGTTTGTGCATATATATTACTTCATAAACTTTCAATTATACAAGACCATAGAAATTATCCTGTCAGCAGTTCAAAAACTTTTTGTCTCCAGAGTCCTCATAATCGTAAAAATTATTAATGACCCCAAGGAGCTTTTGCTTATGTGAATTACATCTATTAACATTTATTAGAAGTTAAACACAAAACATTTTTCAAACGTAAGAATGAGCGAGCACACATTCCATCAACCATGAGAACCATGAAGCCATCCCATGTCATATTGCCTCTAAAAAGCTCCTCCACACACTCCTGAGAGAATGAGAATGGAAAAAGTAATAATATCTGGTATTATCATATAAATAATTTTGCCCACATGGGCACTCTGAGAGGACATTAGGGAGCCCTGTGGTCTCCCTCCCCACACTCTGAGAAACACTAATCTACTCCAACTAGAAAATTAAACCTGAAAGAGTCTTCAGAGCTAGTCAGGATGAGAGCCAAGTTTTCTGCCTTTTCATATCTTCTCACTGACATGTATCTGTCCCAGCAAAGACACTTAGTAGGGACTTCTAGGTGTATTAAGGTAATGCTGGAGGATGGCTACAAATTAATTCCAAATTTTTAGTGGCTTTCTTCTTACTCACAATACTGGCATTCCCGGTAAATGTGCACCTCTGAGGAGGACCACACATCTCATTTTGCCCAGGACCATCCCAGCTTTAAAACTGAAAGTCCTGCATTCCAAGAGCCCCCTAAGTCCTGGGCAAGCAGAATGATTGGCCACCTTAACCCCTTTCCTCCCCCCACTTACTCGGAGAGCAAGATTCCTTCCGTCTTGGGTTTCTGTCATCCATTTCTAGAGTTTTGGGGTCTCTGTTTCTGGCAAGTAGAAGGTGGCATACCTACTTCTTAAAAACTTTAACCCAGAAATGACAGCTATTCCTTGCACTCATATTTCATGGTGAAAAGTAGTTACATGAATATGGTGGGGCTAGGATGGGTAATGTAACTGGGCAGCTGACTCCTTTGGAAGGGAGAACACGTATACTAGGTATAACCTTAGCCACCTTTGGCAAAAAAGACGCTATCTAACTTTATCTCCATAACAGTGCTGAGAGGAAGGTAAGGTAGGTATTATAAATGCTACCCAGTATTCTTATGGTTATACTAGAGATGAGAAAATTGAGTCCTAGAGAGTGTAAATGCCCTAAATAAGTGGTAGTGTTGGTCTCATTTCCAATTTAATTCTTACGATCTAAAGCAACCAGCATTGACTGATGAAAGAGCACATTAGTTATCACAAAAATTATTCTTTAGGAATATTGGCCAAGCAAATCATATTTTATCTACATCAGGAAAATTTCATACTTAAAGAAATCCTCTTAATGCAAAATAATCTATCTGAAAAAAACAAATAAAACCAAAGGTATTTTCCCCATTCGATGTTTGTGTGTGGAGGGAAGGGGATGGTCTTAAAGTGGTATGACTCTTCCATTTCCACTTATTTCTAAGGCTGAGCTCTTTACATCTACTATCATTGCTTTGATTTTTAAATGCTTTGGCCCTCCATATCCCTCAATAAAACAGTGGCAGAGTCGAGTCCACGACCCTTGCCACAGGTCTTCCCACTAAGTTTGAATCTGAATACATCTAAAAAAATGAAAGAATATCATTTCACTGTTGGTAAAATAAGTTTCTTGAAGAAATTCTAATAGGCTAAACTCACCTTTTAACAACCAGAAATTATAAAAACCCTTTTATAATTTTAAATTGCATAATTTAAAGTTATAAAAAGGAAAATAAATAAATGAAGTGAAACTGAGTGGGAAGAAATTTTTCCTGTCCTTCAAAACTTGCATTTAACAAATTGAGGATGTTCTCATTAATTTTAAAAAAAGGGAAAAAGCTGCATGAAAACTGCAAATTATTAGACACACAGAAGACACTGTTGTTGAAGGATATAATGACATTAAAAAGGCAAAAGTTAGAAATTACTTACAATGAACAGAGAAAATGTTATAATATAAATTAGTATAAGTTTGAATTCTATTTTTACAGTTTCCAAATTATAAATAACTACATAATACATCCCAGAAAATAAAATCTAAGTTATTTGCATTTTTTTGCTCACATTTTCTGTTATCTATAGAGTTTAGCAAGGGAGGTTTTCTTAATTTTTACAATAATTGCCTTTCCTTGACCTATTTTCCCTCCTTGAATAAATTATGATTTACCTTACAAACAAAAGCAAATTGTACAGGTGTTTGAATATTGTAAAAGTATATTCATCTAAAATTAAGTGAATTTCCCCCAAATATGATGATACCCTTCTTGTAGCTGCCAGATGTGGAATTTTGCTGTGTTAAAGAGTAGACTGTAGGCCCCAAAATGGCATCACTTGTGCTTAAGGCCATGACACCAAACCTAGATTTAATTCCTGACCTAATTGGTCTTTTGACCATCCCCAGAAACATCTTAACCAACCAGTCTGGAATTTACGATCAACACCAATAAGGTGATCTGTTACATGGGCCCTCTATATTCACCTATAAGAAGAAAAGGCAATGTACATGATAAAACTCTTGCCCCGACCCAAAAAATGATGTCCACTCTAAAAACAATCTTTTCTTTCTCTGACCAGTTTGGCTCAGTTGGTTGGGTGTCATCCTGTAAAGCGAAAGGTCACCCGTCAGGTCAGGGCACATGCCTAGGTTGCAGGTTCGGTCCTCTGTCAGGCGTGTACAAGAGGCAACCATAAATATTTCTCTCCCTCTTTTTTTTCCCCCCTTCCCCCCTCTCTAATAAATACATAAGTAAATAAAAATAAAATAATCTTTTCTTTCCTTTGCTAGTCAATTCCCTGCCTCCTTCCTATAGAAACTTTCCATTTTATATAACCCCTGCCATACCCTTCTATTTGTTGAACAGGATGCTGCCCAATTCACAAATTGCTTAATAAAGCCAATTATATCTTCAAATGTACTTGGATGAATTTTATTCTTTAATAGCTAAAAGTATAAACATTGAGAGTTAGACGCTTCTTCTGGGTCATGTGAGTTTAATTTTACTAAAATCAAATATGATTTTATTTTAATTAAAAAATATCTTCAGGCTCATGTAAATTATTAACATACTACTAAGAAAAATATGATATATTGTACATTTACATGGTATTTTCTGGAAGAACCAGTAGTTAGCAGGGTAATATTATGTGTTATAAATACTTAAGATGTACATTTTTATTCACTGTATAAAATTCTACATTGTGTTTTGCTTTTCATAGTACATCTTGTCTGAAGGGATTAGTTGCTTACAAAGAGCTTTAAAAAAAATTCTTCCTTGGTTCTGAGATGAAGCTCTCTTCTTGAAGTATAACTTGCCCAAAGCATGTAAATAGAAACAGTGGCAGTTCTTTCCATGTGATTTGCCAAAGGGGTGTTAAGAAATTTCTCTGTTTTTTTCTATATGTGTGATTTGAAAAGAAGTGCTAAATTGCTAAAGGAGATTAAAATGGAGGAAAAAATGGAATTCTACACTTTCAGTTTTTGAGCAATTTCTAAGCTCTACATATTCAGTTAAGCTGAAAATCCAATTATTAATAAAGGAAATACTTGTCGAAAATAGGAGAAAAAAGGAAAAAGAAAACAATTAAATTAAAACTGTTGTGTTTAGTGCATTCAGTTTCAATAAAAATGCTTGTCATATGCTGAAGAAAGCATCCTAAAAGGAGAAAAATTAGAGAGTGGAACGAGTACTGTATTTTGCCAGGTATAATGCACACTTTTTTTGCCCATATTTTTGAGGGAAAAATAAAGATGTGCATTATCTGCAGGTATAATGATTACATACCATGGTATACTAAAGGGTATAATAACCTGTGTATAGTGAGCACAATAACATGGGTGTGCATTAAACATGGCAAAGTAGGGTAAATAAAAAATTTTTTAAAGGCTTTCAACAAGGCAATGCCAGTGTGTATACCCATTCCTTTTCCTTAAGTAATATATAACCTGACAGGAAAGAAAACACATTTAACACATAGAATGTTACTAAAATTTTAGGTGTTTGTGCGCCTAAAAGTGGATTTTGTGAAGAATTTACAGAGCCGGATGAGTTCTGATTGCCAGGGAACTGAGATTTTAGAACCGGCTAGGGTTTTTGTGAAACTAGGCTCTGGATTTGGGGTTGGAAAAATTTGTTATTTTCATATGTGAATAGTAATAGAAAAAAAATCACAAAATAGCCCAGTCCAATGTTAACTGAGAGGCTGAAAAAGACAAAAGAGGGGGGGAAATGTAGTTATAAAGGGACTGCTTTTATAACAGTCACAAAGTATTTGAAGGGCTATCATTTGAAAGAGGGATTAAATTGATGTTAGAAAACTTCCAACCAAAAGGAGAGTATTTTAAATGTGAAAGAATTTGTAGTTCATCTCCACAATGGAGATTGGTCCTACTTTAGAGATAGTTCACAAAACATCCCCACACTGACAGGTAGTTTGGAAAGTTCACTGAGCCCATAGTGCATTTTGTGATAAAGTGCTCAGAGTATCTGCAGAGGTGTAATTATAACGCCTGATGCTGACCCTCCACTAGGGAGAAAAAGGAAATGCCCCATGTTCGTGCCATCGGGCATCCCAAACCTGGACTTTGCTGCCTTTACCCTAGGATGCCCAGAGTGATTTGCCGTTTCGCTGTTGAATGCTTTCTTTCCCCTCGTGGAGGAAAAGAGGCAAAGACCCTACTTGGCCAACAGAAGGAAAGTAAGTATAGAGGCAGCTGCTGGAAGACACAGCTCTTCCTCATAATGCAACATGTAGTGACCGTATCTGAGGAATTCAAAGATTTGTCACATTCTAGAATTGGAGAAACTGTCTCATGAAGTTATGTGGTCTAGGGGCCCCTTCTCCAAGACAGGGAACATCTACAGCTGTCACTGTGTTCAGCTCCTTAACAGAGAGTCGTGGTTCATGTCTGGTATCTGTAGCTCTTCAATAATTCATACAATAACCAAAATTTATAGGGCAGGTACTTCATTCCAGGCCCTATGCTATCATTAGGAATAGAGTGATGAGTAAAAATGATTGGACCTCATGAGAACAATAATCAAATCAGAGACACAGGCATTAATGAAATAATCCTACAAATAAAAATATAAGTAAGAATTTATCATAATTTTATGAGGGGAATAAAGCACAGGATACTATGAAGACAGATTTGACAAGCCTGACCACAGCTAAGATAATCGAGAAAGACTTCCTAGAGGAAGCAATATACTAGCTGAAAGCTGAAGAGAGCGTACTGCGGGAACTGGAGACGGGCAGGGAAGAGAGGTCAGCATGCCGGAGGACCTGGGACATAGAGGAACATGATGCATAAAACACGGCTGGGACTGAGAGGAGGGACAGGCGGCTGAGAAGGGATATGGAAGGGCAGCCTGAGAAAGGCAAGGACCCAGAGATGCCGAAGGGCCAAGTCTAGGGCCTTTCACTTGAGCAAGAGAGGAAACTGCTAAGGAGATGATGGTTGGTAGAGCCAGGAGTAATAACGGAGCTGGACTGGAGAATTACTTAGTGTAAAATCATCAGTCATGGGTGATGACTGAAACCTGCGAATGGAGGAAGACAGGTATTCAGAATGACTCCCCACCTTCTGATTATGCACCTGGGTGAATGGTGTTAGTGTGCCCTGGAATGGGAAGCTCTAAAGACCAAATCTAGGGGAAGGTCATAGATTTGATATGGGTCCATTGTTGGATACATGTGTGATTAAAATCCTTAGCCAATACATGAATTTAATATTGCTACCTTAAACTCTTCAAAATAGCTCAAATGATTCATTAAGGAGAAACTCAATACAATCTCTTCCCATGAAAAAAACAACCAAATAGCATGTAATAATAATTTTAAAGGTATTGGGCAATCAGGTCTCTTTCTGCAACTACATACATTTATATTTTATATATATATATATGTTCATTCAAATACCATATATTAAATAAATAGATATTAGAAGTTTAGTCTAACAAATATTACACAATTGACCTGTAAAAGTGATCTGGACTTTGGGGTGACTTATGTGCATGTGTGTGTATTGATGCACGTGTAATTCCACTTCTACTCACTAAAACATGCACTCATGAAGCACTCAGAAATAAAGTACATTTAACACATTAGCATTTAGGTAAATATCAATATATTTTACTTAATAGGAAGAGTCTATTTCAGAGTTTCAGATATGTTGCTTTAATTGTATCCTTTAACTTAGAAGTGAACATACAATTTAATTAGTTATTGCTGGGCTGTTTGAGGCTGCCCTCCTCAAGATGCTTTATCAAAACAGTCGCACTCAACAAAGCACTTGCACACCCGCTCGGATCAGGTCTCTATTTGCTAACACACCCTGAATGGTTTTCATGGGTAACGGGTTGACATATCATCCCTGACACATGGCACATAGAGAACAGGCTTGACCCGCTCTCGCAGCCCTTCAGGCACTGTAGGACTGCAGACGTCCGTGGCCAGGCCCGCGAAGCTGTCCAGGTGCCCTCTGGAACCAGTGGTGATATTATTTGTGGATTTGGGTTCCAGAGACTCACAACGTGGAGTAAATACGAATATTATACAAAAGTTTATAAACTTGTTAATGTACATATTGTTCATTGGTGTGTGTCGATGGGCAGGTTGTGGGCTTGAATGTAGCATTCGCGGAGCGCCCTGGGGGAAGCTCGCAGGAAAGATTGCTGTGCTCGGCTCTTGCGAAGGAAACCGTGTGTGTTGAGACTACATTTGACCTTTTCATTTCAACACCAAAACACACTGAAAAGTGTTTTTGATACTCAAAGTGTATTTTGGCAGGATGACTCCAAATAATAGGCTTTTTGTTTTTTTAGTAATATTTTTTTAATCTGATAATTTTTATATATATGGTTTTCAGTCTTTAACCCCAGGATACGTGCGACACGATTGTCACAATCCTTTAGAAATAGCTACATTTGGAGGGAAAAAATACCCTCATTCAAACAAAGGTTTGCAAGCATAACTCTTCACCGCCTCCTCTGTTGCACAGCCTTCGGAGCTGCCCAGACACCCCTGACCCACCGTGGGACTCGGAGCGCCAGACCCAGGAGGGGGTGGGGCAGAGCTATAGCACTGAGGGTGCAGGGCAGAGCCGGAAGGTTGATTTTAATTAAAAAACAAACAAAAAAACAAACAAACAAAAAAGCCCCACAAAACACCATGGAGCTATTTCCTAGGAAAAAGATCTGAAAGAGCCAGGCTGGATTTTGAGCAAGAGACGAAGGTAGAAGAGGTTCCCTCGAGTCTGGGGGAACTTCACAGAGAGAAACATCTCAAGAGATTTTTTTTTTTAATTTTGCTATGAGTTGCAATGCAGATTTCTCACTTCATTCCCTCTTAGAGAGAATTTAGTTAAGACTTTGGGGATTGGTGTCCATGTTTCCTTTAATGAAACAGATTATAGAAGGAATAAAAGACCTCGGATCATTGGAGATGGACCTGCCATTATTAGTGGTTAAGAGCGGCACTGCAGGCCCTGGCCGGAAGCTCAGATGGTTAGAGCGTCATCTTTATACACCAAGGTTGTGGGTTCCATCCTTGATCAGGGCACATACAAGAATCAACCAATGAATGTGTGTTTACATGGAACAACAGATCTCTCTCTCTCTCTCTCTCTCTCTCTCTGTCTCTCTCTCTCTCTCTCTCTCTCTCTCTCTCAATATCAGTAAGTAATAAAAACAGAGAGCAGCACTGCAAAAATTTAAATTGCGACAACATTTAATAGTTTATCAATAGCACCTGCTAATTGTGAACACACAGAAGATGGCCAGGATGGGACCATGACTGAGAGAGACAAGAATCTGGGTAAAGCCCTCATCTGCCCTCATTTATTAAAATAGTATCTGATTTACAAACTTTAGTATTTTAACCACTTTTAGCATTATGTAAGCCCATGAAGGCTAGAATCTTCCTCACAATAAATAGAAATTGTGGAATCAAGGGCTATAGACCAAAAATACTGTGCTTTCTAGGAAAAAAAAATACAACAATTATAAATGCAGGAAGAAGAGAGAAAAAAAGAGAAGAGCATACTAGCAATCTCCCAAACAGATTCTAACTCCAGAAAAACTAAAAGAAATGATACTGTAGCATAGGTAGCTTTAATGAAAATAAAATAAATAGGTCTTCTCCCATAAACTAATCTTTCACATGGCCTGAGCCAGTATGTAAAAAAGCAGATATTTTACTGATGTATTTTATAACATTGAGGCAAAGGAAGGGTTACCAAAGAGAAAGAATAAAAGCACAAACATAAAAACCAAGACTTCAGCATAGCCCCAGAGGATGTTTAATTGTCAGATGAAAAGTTCAGCCCTTTTATGATAAATGTCAAATGTTTGATGCTTCTAGAGGAACAAAGTAAATTCGAGATGGAAATTGGGGCTTGGATCAGTATGAGGAAGCTGGGGCCAGGTAGAAAGGCGCTGCGTGCTGTACAGGAAGACGGTGTGCTCAGAGCCAGGCCATCTGGGTCTGGGTCATCCTGGGTAAGACATCGAATCCCTATAGGCTGTCATCCTCCCTATTGGGAAGACAGGCTGGCTCTCAGGGCACCTCCAGCTTTAGGACTTTAAACTGTTTCCACCATACCACCTCCAGTTTCTGAGTCAACATGAACCGTATTTAGAGAGTGGGCAAAACAGATTTCCTTTACCTGACCTGCTTTGAGGCTAAGAATAAGCAGGCCAGTGCCAGTCCCTGTCAGGGGTCCACGTTCAGTCCCAACTTGAAGCTCACCTTCTTCCAGAAAGCTTTCCTTAATCAAACTTATTCTCACTGTGGTGCCTCTATGTTCTGCCAGCAATTTTGCATTGTCTTCACATCTTATTACCTACAGAGTGATTATCACTCTTCTTGCACGCATCATTGAATGCTGTATTTTGGTGCCTCGATTACTGTATGGTCTAGTAGGAAAAGCATGGGAACATATTAACATGAGTTAAGTAATACTATTTCCATATGTTCCCATATTTCATTACTGAACACTCACACATTTTGATAAGAAAAAAAGAATAAAAAGCATGGATACTGGAGTCAGAAGACATGAGTTTAACTCTTAGCTCTGTCTTTCTAGCTGTGTGACCCTGGGCAAGTTACTTAATCTCTCTGGCCTGTAGTATCTCAACTGGAAGAAGATGGTGAACAATGCTGACCTCCTAAAGTTTTGGGGTTGTATTTTTTTTTTAAGATTCCTTGAAATACTGGGTATAAAATGTCTGACACAGAGAAGATACACTACTATAAATCATAGTTTTCTACTGTTTCCCAGGAGAAGTACTAATCTTTTGGAGGGAGAGGGAACTTGTTTTGTTTAACTTTCTCATAATTTCAAACATTGAACATAGTCCTTTGCTTATGGAAAGTATCCAGTTACCACTGGTTGAAATAAATTTGAAATGGTAAAACAAGAGAAGTAAGGGTATGGCATAAAGGAAAGAAGGCTTACCCCATGGCTTGGACAGTGGACCCTGGTTCTCGTTCTGGGACTAGCTAAGTAACGTTGTAACCTGGGAGAACCATCCTTCATCGTTGAATGGGAGCATAAGTTGCACTGGTGGCCCTCAGACCAGATCCTGCCTGTAGACATGTTTCGTTTGGCCCACAAAATATATTTTTCTGAAACTTGACTTGTTTACTAACATTAAAAAAATGTGAAATTTACCATTAAAAAATCCAGGTGCTGAAACTGCACCAGAAAATCTGATGAGCGAGTCCATGTCTCCGCAAGGCACCGCTGTGATGGAGCTGAGCTTGGCTCTCCCTGTACATGAAGCGCGTGCCCTCCAGTTCCACCACCCCCTCCTGGCCCCTGCATGGGTTTGTGTTGCCTGCCTCACGCCTGGCACTTGATTCTGGAAACACTAAACTAGACAAACTCTAGATCCCCTAGTCGTTCTGATTTTTGGAGCTGGAGAACCAAATTTGCTGAGGGCATAACAGCTGGTAGGGCCAGCGGTGATGTACAGAGTGAACTGGCTGCTGTCTCTGAAGGGCTGAGTGCCCCAAGCCAGGCTCCTTCTGTCTCTGTATTGCCACACTGAGCAGACTGGAGAATGCAGAGGTTTATAAAAGCCAAGGAACTAGAAGAAGAAACCAAGCTTTGCTCAATAACTGTTCCCAAAATAGTTACTAAAATACCCCATTGCTTTCAGAGAATATTAAGGAAGAGGCCCGTACTTCCCTTCCAGCAGCCTCTCAGAATGATCCCTTTGGGAGAGAGCCACCTGGTGTGTGAGAAAGTGAAGAAGAATTTGCCTTTCATGGGGAGCAATGGGCCCTTTGTCCTGCCTGTGCAGGACTTTATTCTGCGGGCTCCCTGAGGCCCCGAGACTCTCTTCAAGCCCCAGACAATGTCTCACTGGAAAGAGAAAATGTGAAGCTAGAGTTTGAAAACTGTACATTGGCATCAGTGACATGACATGAACAAAGAGCATTCAAAAGCCACCTCTGGTAAACGTCGAGGGGGGCAGCTCAAAGCCTTGTTGGGAAAGTAGCCTCATGCCTTGCGAACAGATGCATTCAGGTAAATACACTCAGGAATGTACCTCCTGGCCTGATACTTAACCCTGCCGCAGACTGCCTACCCTTCAGGGTTCCAACGGCTCCAATGGATTCCTCAAGAAACTGCATTCAAATTCCTTTCCCAGGTGTCCAAGCAAACAGCAAAGCAAAAGAACAGGTGTATCTGTGGCTAAAGCAAAGGGAGAGAGGGGGGGGAAGAAAAAAAACAGATCAAGAAGAGAGGCAATCTGTGTGTAATATGCTGTGGTAGTTAAATCGTTATCTTCTTTGAATTCTTTTAGAAATAAAATAAATATAAAAAGACAAGTAATTTTCTCACCTAATTTGCTTGTAGAGCTGATAATTAAGTGTTGTTGGTTGCATCACCAGAATGGATTTGTGATACTTGCTGTAGTGTCTCTGCATATTTAAAGATGAAAATGTTCTTTCTGGTGCTCAGCAAAAATATCATTTTTAAGAACCCTCTGCCCCAGGCAGTTCTGTAGCCTTCATTCCGTGTTTAGGGAGCAGCAAGACTCCCTGTCTGACGTATGACAAAGATCAGCCTTACACCAAAATCCTCTTGTCAGCCCGACCTGTTCCTTAACTCTGAGGAAAAGGCCTGGACGCAGAGTTCTATAGAAATTCCCTGTGTTCTCAAGAGACTTCCTCCCCCTGCATCTCTATGTTTCCTCCCCACTCCCCACTTACAGTTCAAAAAGTGGTAGGGAGGAAAAATTACGTAGTAGTTAAAAACTCCAGCCCCAGAGGCACACCTGTTTTGAAATACCAGAGTCATTTGCATGAACTTGGGCAAGTTATTAAACTCCTTGAGCCTCAGTTTCCTCAAATTCAAATGGAAATGGTAGTAGTAACTCAAAGGGATTATTATGAGGATGAAATGAACTAATGAGCTAATGACCGGAAAATATTTAGCACAGGTCTGGAGCATCGTAAGAGCTCCGTACAGGGTAGATTTCATCATTTTCATCATCATTGTCTATCCTGGATGATCCCGAAGTAGATGCATGTCAGAGCAACCTGAGGGAATTCTTGAAAACACATATTCACAGGTGCCACACCCAAAACTATATTAGAACTTCTGAGGGTAGTCCTAATGATTAATTTGAAGCTCACTAGGTGGATAACTTCTCAGCCAAGCCTGGGAACCATTGATCCAGGCCAATATCTCCAAACCTGGAGACAGTGACTTCTCTACGGGGATTCTAAGTCAAAGACAGAACAAGGGCCGGGCTGCTCCTTTGAGAATCATTTTATTTAGTCTTCAGGAAAGAACATCATCACACTGTCATTTGATATGTCACCCCTCTTCTCTCAGCTTTCCTTTTAGCCTTATTTATTGATGCCAAAGACACTGGCCGCTAGCATGCCAGGATGTTTCAGAGAGCTTGAACTTGTTCATCCTTCGAGTAGGTGTCACAATGGAGACAGAAGCTTAAATCCAGATGAAAATTTTTTAATATTTCTTTTTGAAAAAAATGGGGAGACTATCCCTTCTTTTCTAACTAACATCTCCAATCAAGTTTAGTTTCTATTAAGGCTAATTACTAAATATTCTTCGTGTGATACTCTCATTCGAAACGATCAACAAAACACATTTCTCCCAGAGACATGGGTTTCTTCTGCCAGTTGGGATGATGGTACGTGAAGAGGCAAAAAAGTTCTCCACTCCAGCTGACCATGTCAAACCGAGGATTGTTTTGGCTGTGAAACAGCAGTTTTTACTCAAGCTTTCTTATTTCTGCTGCTACTCAGGCGATGGATCTGTGAGAACCAATGCGTGTGGCCGGTGTGGCCAGACCTTGACAAACCCTTAGAATCAGAAAGAGCAAGCCAAGCCCTGCCTATATTCCTAAACATCACAGCCACGACTGCCCCGTGTCAGACCGCCCAGTGCAGGCGGGAGCAGGAAAAAGGACACAACTCATTCCCAAAGCCGTTACATCACTGCCATCTCTCCCATTCATGACACTTCTTGGTCAGTAACAACCAGCAACCTTTTAAGAGGGATAAACACAAATTTGGTCTATGGAAGCTGATTTTTTTTTAAGATTTTATTTCTTTTATTTTTAGACAGAGGGGAAGGGAAGGAGAAAGAGGGAGAGAAACATCAATGTGTACTTGCCTCTTGCACACCTCATACTGGCATGTGCACTGACTGAGGAATAGAACCTCAGGCATGTGCACTGACTGAGGAATAGAACCTGCGACCCCTTGATTCACAGGCCTGCACTCAGTCCACTGAGCTACACCAGCCAGGGCAGAAGCTGAATTGTTTTCACATTTTATCACTTTACTAGAGCTTGTAACATAGCCTCCAACTGATCTTGGAACTGCAAATCTTGTAAAATAGTGGTTCTCAACTGGGGTGGATTTTGCACCCCAGGAAATGTCTGGAGACATTTTTTGTTGAAGCAAGTGGGGCAGGGTGATACTTCAGGGCATCTAGTGACTACAGGCCAGGAATGCTGTTAAACATTCTACAATACGCAGGACAGGTCCCCGTCAAATTATCTCACCCAAATGGTAATAGTGCCAAACTGAGAAAGCTGGCTATAGAAGAATCTGTCAGATCCAGCTTCTGCCCACCTCATTAACCCCTCAGCCCTCCTCGGCATGGCAGCCCATCTCTTTTGCACCTCATCAGGACACAAGGATCGGTTTTCATTGTTGGCTTGTTGGGTAGCCTCTAGGGCCGGGGGCATCTGCTTATAGAAATCTCCTCCCACTATGGCTAGTTGGAAGAAGTGTGTATTTCAGGCTGACCTGAAGGATTCAATAGCACAACCAGCTTGGTGGTGGCTTAGCAAAGTCAAAAAGATGAATGGATGTCATCTGTGCTGTCTCTCAGTGTTTAGGAAGGTGAAATAATCAGAAATAAATGGAGAAAGTTGATAAACAGATGGCATGCAGATTAACTTCAAAAGGAAGTTAAAACTCCAAATTGTATGCTATATCTACTTCCTTGCAGTAGCCATTGCTTTTGCTGCTATTATTATTGTTACTTAACATTCGTCCTAAGCTATGGCACCCTTGGCCAATACGTTCTCTATACTCCTGGCTCCAATAGGAAATGTATCTGTAAACCTACTTTTACCCCGCCGTGTATATTAAACTCCAGAAAAACATGAATTCAGCTTGAAAACCATACAATTTTCATCCATGATTTTGATTTTCTGAGACCTCATTTTATCCCAAATGGTCTGTGTTTCTTTTTGTGGCTGAGAAGAAGGATGGTCACGATCTGAATTCATCATTAGCCAATGGGCACCTACTTTGAATGAGCAGCAAAAAAATGGAAACAGAAGAATCATTTAGAATTCCCGTTGAGGAAAACTTATAGGGTTCTTGTGAGTTTTGTTTTGTTGAAAAACTGAAAAGGAATAAATACTACATCTTTCGTACTTTGATAAATCAGTGTTTGCCTGCTTTGTGTGCGCATCTTGCTGGGTCGTAGAGAAATGGATTCTTAGTCTTTGCTAGTGCTCACCACCACCACTCTCCCAGGAGTCCTAGGAGCCGTCAGGAACCGGAGACAGCCTGGAATGTTACCTCACCGTACAGGCTTCCACTGAGGTGCTCATTGTCCGGGTGGTCCCTCATAGAGCTACTCTGGTAACCAGTTCCAGAGGCTGCCACTCACCAGGGATTGCAATATAAATTGTTCCCCTAGAAATGATCAGGGAAGACATGTTACCTCAGTGCGGCTTGGGCAAAGCTATGGCATGGGGACCTCTGCCAATTCAGGAAACCCCTGCAAACATCGTCAAACAGGCCGTTTCCCTCTGAGATTCTCCTAGCTCCCTGGGACACTGTGCAGTAACCCACACCTCAACCACTTCCCAGCTTGGGGAAACCTCACCAGAGCTTCCAAAGTCCTTTTTTAAAGCCTCTTGCATTTTCTCTTGTACAACTAATGCACCCACCTACCCACCTAGTGTCCTTCTAATAACCAAAAACATGAATTTAGCCTTTCCTTGGTGTATGGAGTGGAACAGCTGGGATAGAAAAATGAAATGTTAGAATTGTTCTGATTTTTTATTTTTTTCCAATTCACCCAGATTTAGCTGGAGCTTAGCTGGTCCTGGAGCTCTTTCCAGGAGAGTTTTAATAACTTGAACAATTTATCAAATAACTTGGCAATTAAAAAGAGGACAGCACATCCCAAGAGCATCATACCTCATGAAGAACAGCTCAGTGTGATTGCATTAGCATGAAAGAGAGGAAAGTAACTTAAGGGTGGACAGTAGCAAAGGAAAAGCAGCAAAGGCAAACTTTCGAGGCAAAGTTTACTTTCATCCACCCAGAGTATATGTTAGATGAGCAGTTCAGCTTCTCTGATTTCCGTATTGCCCAGTGTCTCTTGGGCAGTGTTTCTCCTTCTTGTTCTAATCTCTCCTCTTTGCTCCTGGCCCACTAGTCCAATGGACCCTTCTCCTGAGGTGTCCCTCTCTGCTGGATCAAATCTGTTGGTGTCAGGGTTGACTGGTAGAGAATGAGGTTTCAATGCAATAAGTAAGGAGGAAATAAAACATTATAATTAGGAAGAAAATGGGGAGCCCATATATCAACAAAATAATGATTTCCCGTGAAAAGAAATGTTCTGATCCACCGTGACATTTCCCCTTTGAAAAGCAGTTTTTATAATTAAGTTCTTTGCTTAGGCATGTTGCTGTATTGTTTAATAGACTCGTAGCACCTTGCCGGCTGTTTATGGTCCCACTTTGTGCCCTCTTAGTAGTACTTAACATAATGCCTTGCACACATTAGGTGCTGTATATGGGTTGGGAGAGTGGAAATAAAAGCATGAGAGAGCTATGAAGATGAAAAAACTAAAAACAGAAAAGCTTGGGAATGAGAGCCACTAGTAACCATTTTTTTTGTTAATCTCATATAGCAGCAGCCCTACTCCTGAGAGCCGTCACACCTTTGAAGTGAGACAGTGTTCTGTGTCTGCGTGTGTGTGTATGTGTGTGTGTGTTAAAGAAGGAAGTAAAAGCCACTAGTTAGCTTGTTGCTCAGCCACCCTTCTGCCAGGGTGCTGGGAACCTGGGACTCACTAATGAGCATGGGTTTCGTTGCTTCCATTAGTCCCCGTTCGCTGGATCAGAAGAGAGCATCTTTGAGCCTAAGCAGCCCACAAATCCTGGAGCACTTCCCTTTTATGTGCCCCACTGCTTATCTACTCTGACAACAATATGGTGAGACTTCCCTCCCTCTGGCTTAAGGCCACGGTCACCATCAGAACACACACAGTGCTCCAGGAGTGGGCAGAATAGCAGGAAAAGGTCACAATGAATGCATACTTCTCTTGAAAGAAATACACCTTAGCTCAGTTGCTTGTCTACAGGAACACAGGGCATCTCCACAAGGCATTTGCCAAACCAGCAAGTGCTTCTGAGGGCAAGATGTTGAACTTCTAACTACTACTAGAGCCAGTCGCAAATGACACTTCTTCACAATGAAGAGCAACCCTAATAAAAAGGACTCTGAAGGGTAAAAGATCCATCTCACTGCTGAGTGGTGATAAAGCAGAAAGGAAACGTGGTAGTATTTGGATTTGTCTTGAGTGACAAGAACAGAAATGAATGAACATCAGAGTGCTATGTAATGTCAGATATTACCAGGAGGTCTTGCCAGGGAAGAGGCCAAGTGCCCAGGCCTTATTTGAAAAGATGCTGTAAATGCCAATTCTCCTTTACCTCCTTAGAATTTGTAGCTTTCATTTTAAGTGTTTTTTTTTTTTCGTTTAAAATGAGAGGAAAAAGCCACCAATTTGCAATGCTACTGATGAATGAGACATGGCTTAAAATGGTTAGTTGATGTGATGTACACTTGTTTTTGCTATGCAATAAAACACTTGAATACTTGGGGGCTTAAGACACACTTATTTAACCCACAGTTCTCTAGGTGAGTAATGTGGGCTGGGCTTGGTGGGGGAGTTCTGGTCTAGGCTAGCCTATAGCATCTATTGTCAGCCACCAAATCTTTTGGACACGTTCATCTCTGCTTCACACAGCCTCTCATTTTCCAGCAGGCTAGCCCAAGCTTTTTGACGTAATGGCTGACAGGCTTGCAAGGGGCAAAGCTAGATCGCTCCAAGTTTCTGGAGGCCTAAGCTCACCACATGCACAGCAAGATTTCTACCTCATTCTATTGATCAAAGCAAGGACTATGGCTAAACCCGGTTTCAAGGGGCCAGGAAAGTGTTCTACCTCTTGAAAAGAGAAGTTGCCAAGTCACAGGGCGAAGCGGTGTGACTTCAGAGAGAAGTCGAGAATTGGTAACTTTTACAAACTATTTATACCGTGAAACTTTTCACCACTTGGCACTGGCCTCTGTTACAGCTTTGCAGATATTTACAGAGGCAACCAGTGGCTCATTCAAAAGAACACTGGAGTAAGAATCGGGAAAACTGAATTCTTGTCCTGATCCTGCCATCATCACACTATATGACACTGTAACTTCAGTCTTTTATCTGTAAAATGAAGAAGGTAGATTTAGTGAACTCTAAGGCCTTTTTCATAACTAAAGTCCTGTGATCCTTGGGTAAGCTCTCCTTTCAGTGAGTAAGCATAGGATATTTTTTTTTTATTAAGAAGTGGATAGATGTTATGTTCTCCGTTACCTTCTGCTCCAGTCACCCACAGCTAGCTTGTCCTTCCCATTCTACTATCTAACGTATCTCCCTGGGAAATTCAGATCCATTGGGAGGTAAATAAATATATTAAATAGTCTTTTCAAAAATGTTTAATTACATGTTACACAAATAATACACACATGTCCCACAAATATTTCTATATAGGCACACATGGTATTTATATAGTCAGCATCTTTTAAAAGGATCATACTTAAGAAAAATGCACATATTTTAAGTATACAGCTCAATGAATTTTCAAAATTGTTAACATACCCACATAACAAACATCCAAATCAAACAAAACATTATCAAAAACCCAAAGGCACTTCTCATTCCTCCGTCCTAATCTCTACCTAACTCTCCAAAGTTAACCAGTGTCTTGCCTTCTGTTACTGTAGATGAGTTTTTGCCAGTTTTTTGACATTTCATGTAAGTTGAATTAGATAGCATGGGCTTTTTTCTATCTGGTTTTTTTTTGCTCAACATTATGTTTGTGACATCCTTTCATGTTGTGTGTAGTCATACTTAATTTTCATTTCCAAAAACTTCTGTTTCATGAATATACCAATAATTTATTTGCCTATTCTTCTATTTTATGCCCACTGTTAATAAATACTGCTAAACAGTTTTCCAAATTGGTTTCACCAAATTACATCCTCACCAACAACAAATGAGAGTCTCCATTGATCCACATTTTAAACAATATTGGTGATGTCAGTCTTTTTCAAATTTTAGCAAATCTGGTGAGTGCGTACAGGTAGGTCATTGTAGTCTTGTCAATGTCATTTTTATGATGGTTCCTCTTTTTCATTTACACATGACATTAAAGATCATCCTTTAAAATTTCATCTCGTCCTTGAGTTCTCTGATTGTTCTTTTTCTGGTATGGAATAAAGAGGAAAAACGTGCAAGAGCAAGATGTGGTAAATATAATACAATAAAATATCCTTTGCCTTTAAAAAGAAGACTGTTCTGACACATGCTCTAACATGGATAAACCTTGAGGACCTTATGCTAAGTGAAATAAGCTAGTCACAAAAAGACAAATACTGTATTATTCCACTTACATGAGGAACTCAGAGTAGTCAAAATCATAGAGAAAGAAAGTAGAATGATGGCTGTCAAGGGCTAGGGGGAATTAATGTTTAATGGATACAGATTTTTAGTCTTTCAACATGAGAAACATTCTGGAAATGGATAGTGCTGATGGTTGTGCAACAATATGGATGTCCTTTAATGCCACTGAACTGTACACTTAAAAATAGTTAAGATGGTAAATTTTATGTTACATGTATTTTAACATGTACATACTCACACGCACACACCCAAGCAGGCAGAAAGAAAATGGTGATTGGTCCAGACTTTATATAAAGTAAGTGGTATTTCTTCCTCTCTCAATCTTCAAAGTTTTTTCAGGAGATGCCAAAGAGAAAGGAGAATATGAGTAGTAGAACGTTTCCCAGTATAACATGTACTTTACCAAGCATTGTAGAAATTATCTACCTGCCTCCACCTGCAAAAAACAAAACAAAACAGAGTGTACAGAAGTAATAAGGAAGTCAATTTCAACCCAATATCTATCTTTAAATAAACCGAATAACAACAAAATGGACTTCCAGACTCTGACCTGTTTGAATTTTTTTCCTTTTGAGGAATGCTCCAGAAATAGGAAATCTGAAGTTCCTCTTGATTCTATAATTCTGGCAGGTTTTTCTTGACAGGTGAATCATAGACATTGATTATCACTCTATTATTTGAACTGCCTCTTTGAAAGTGTTTCCCCTTCCCTATGAAAGTCCAGAAGCTGGGTGGTCCTTTCACATCATTCATAGCCATGATCCAACATACCTCTGTTAGGCCAATACAAACAGCCTTGAAATCACACATGCCAGTGTTAAGAATAAACTCTTGTTGAAATAGACCAACTTCATGGATGTGCACTAGATCACCTGCTTCTTTACAGACTTGGTGCTATAGACTGAATATTGGTGTCCCTCTCCCTGCCCCACCCCCAAAAAACTCATATGCTGAAACTAATCCCTAATGTGTTGGGATTTGGAAGTGGGGCCATTGGAAGGTCATTAGGTGATTTTAGTGAAGTTCTCAATGAATGGGATTAGTGCCCTCATTAAAGAAGCTCAGGAGTTCCTCACCCCTTCTACTGTGCAAGGACACAGCAAGAAGACAGCAGTTTACAAACCAGGAAGCACGCCCTCACCAGACACAGAATCTACCAGCACCTTGATCTTGGACGTCCCAGCCCCCAGAACTGGGAAGCAGAAATTGTTTCAACCACCCAGTCTATGCTGTTCATGTTACGGCAGCCCGAACAGGTTAAGATACTTGGCTCCTTCACTTCAACTCTGTTCTGTAACCAATCCCTTTGTCTCTGATGTTTACTCTTGAACTCCTACTGACCCCCACACCCCATCTCCCTAGTCTGAATTAGATGGCAGACTCTTGTTCCTCTGGGAGTTCCCTGGCCAGTCTCAGTCCAGCATTCTAATGTCACATGTAATGCCAAGTAGAAGAGAGATGGATGGAAATATCCTTTATTCAAGCCATTTCCTGATGAAATAGAAACCAGGTTAATGACTGGCATAAAAATTGTGATCACTTTTAACTAAGATATGAATCAGCCTGGTGTAAATGACTCTTTTATAGCTATTTTTACTTTCATTAGAGCCTTGTCAGGAAACATTATTTTAATAGGTGCAAAATCCAAGCTTGTTTTGTAAACTACTGAGGTCTCCAGTATTCATCAACCTCAAATAGTTAAGGCAATTGCTGCAGCCGGGTCTAGATGCAGAGTGCAATCGTGAACCTCTTGTTCAGTTTGAAGGAAAATTTGTGTCAAAAGATGCTATCAACTATGTGTGAGTAGGTGATTTCTAAGATTCATTTAAGTTTCAGAATACTATGACTGCTATTAAATAATAATAATAGAGGCCATTTATTGGCTGCTCTCATTTCACAAAAGAGAAAGGTGCAATTATTTTCACGCATTGTGCACACGGAGAAACTGAGTCTAGTAAGGATAAATAAACTGCCAAGGGCCTCCCCAGTGCCAGGATTCTAATTCTGGCTACAGTGCACACATGTCCTGGAGTACTGCTCTCTGTAAAGGACATTGAGTTGTCATCCTAGTTTACACAGGCAGACCGAAAGGGAACAGGCATCAGGAATGAGAAAGGGATATAAGTAGGACAGAAGGATTTGCCACCAGTTAGAGTAAAGAATCAGTGAAAAATACTACTATAATGAGGCTGTGACATTTTTTCTCCAACGTTTAAAAAGACATTTACATACTCCTATCTAAATACAATCAGTTGGGTGAATATGCCTAAATCAGAGACCAAATAAACAGATGGAAGAAGTTTCCATCCTGAAATTCTCTGTCTAATGAGGTCCTAGAGATAGTCTGATATGTTTACCCACTGAAAGTGTTACTCACGTGTAATCTCTAAGGAAGGTACTAAGTCGGTTTATTGCTGCTTTTGTCGGTACATAGAAAACACTCAAATACTTACTGACTGCCTAACTGGTTGAATTTTAGCATGTCCCGGCCTACGTGGGTGGGCAGATATGGTGGGCTAACTGTGGTTTTATTGACGTGTGGACTTGATGAGCCTCCTTAGGTATGAAATACCTGAATTAGTTAGAACTGATGGTAGAAGCTGTAGGAATGAGACCTCCGAAGAGATGGGAGGAAAACCATGGCTACTGTCATTGTCCCAAAGAAGAGATGGTCAGGGCCAGTAAGTTTGCTATGATGGTCTTGCCTGAGCTTTAGGGAAAGGAATAGTTTACCTGCAGAACAGTCCCTTCTGCATCTACATTGAGTTCTAGATGAGTCTTGAAACTTCAGGCAAGTTCCTAAGAAGAAGAGGACTTCATAACCTAAACTATCAAGCTAGTGAAAAAGTGCATCAGTAAGTCCTCAGGAAAGAACAAAATCATTTGTTTCTGGCTTTATTTCAGAACTTAGCATGGAAGGAAGGAAAACCTTTTTCCCATGACTCATGGGAGATGCTGATGCTAAATAACCAATCAGTAACTACAAGTCAAGACATGACATGAGGTGGAGGCCAAGGGAGAGGTTTGGTGGACCATTAGAATGAAAGATCTGATGGAAACTAAGGCTAAGCAGAATCTCAGGAGCAACAGACAGAAGGAGAGGAGGTTCCCTGAGCAGAAGAGGTCTGTAGCAGTTTACTGGCCAGGACAACTGAGGTCACTTGCAGTACTGTCACCAGCTGTCTCTATTCTCAGGGCTTTGCAGGATGAGCACTGTTTAGGGCTGCCTCCTACAGCCAGAGCTCCTGGGACTAGGCTGGACATTGGGAAACTCTCTGTTTGTCTTCTGGTTCTCTCAAAGAGCCACATCTCTCATCCTTACAGGTTAAGTATCTAGATAAATCTACCGTATGGGAACACGTGGCATTATCAAAGAACAATGGAAAACAAGGGCATTCATGAATGTCCTCTTTACAGACCTCTTGTGTTTAAGTCACTGCATGTAATAAGTCTGACAATAGAAATGGATATTTATTTATATTAACATCAATTCTATTATTTTTCTCGATGAACTCATAGGTGAAATTTCTCCTAAGTTTCAGAACAATTTTGCTTCTTCCAAACATCTCTTCTGCTTTTGTGGTATTTGTGTTGTAAATCATGCGACAAATCTTGTGCCCTATTACTTACTAATTGAAACGAATCTAAATGTGTGACCGTGCCTCCGTATAAAATATAGTTTTTATGGTATGCATTTGGGAGTCCAACTTTGTAAATCTTACTTTGCTCTAACTTTACTCCAGTATTTTAATTTACTTACTCTGATTTCCCGTTAATACTTTTCTTGCTTTGTTGTTGTTGTGTGTGTGCTTATTTGTTGTACATTCTGTTATGTCATAAGTCACCACAAATCCTTTAGGTAATGAGCCACTATAAAAAAAGAATGAGATATAATGACATAAAATAAGTTTCACATCATCTGTATATCCAGGAATTTCTCTGTTTTAAAAAATATTTTATTTCTTTATTTTTAGAGAGAGGGTAAGAGAGGGAGAAAGAGAGGGAGAGAAACATCGATGTGTAAGAGAAACATTGATTAGCTGCCTCTTGCATGGCCCCCATTAGAGACCTGGCTCACAACCCAGTCATGTGCCCCGACTGGGAATCAAACCAGTGATCTTTCAGTTTGCAGGAGGACACCCAACCCCATGAGCCACAGCAGTCAGAGCTCCAGGAATTTCTTTAACTGAAAATTTTAAAGTTTTAGACATTGATGAAAGAAATTAAAGAAGACACAATTACATGGAAAGTTAACTCCATGTTCTTGAATTGGAAGAATTAATATTGTTAAAATGACCATACTACCTGAAACGATCTACAGATTCAATGGAAAATTCCAATGTCATTTTTCACAAAAATAGAAAAAATAAAAATTTATATTTAAAACCCCAAATAGCCAAAACAATACTGAAAAACAACAAAGCTGGAGGTATCGTATTTCCCGATTCCAAACTATATTACAAGTGATTGTAATAAAAAAAAAGTATGCTATTGATGTACAGGCATATAAATCAATGGAACAAAATAGAAAGCCCAGAAACATCTGTACGTTTATCGCAGCATTATCCACAAGAGCCAAGATATGGAAGCTACTTGTGTCCATCAATGAATGAACAGATAAAGAAAATGTAATTTACACACATGAAAGAAATATTATTTAGCCTTTAAAACATAATAAATAATTTTATTTGGAACAACACAGATAAACCTGATGGCATTATGCTTATTGAAAAAAGCCAGAGAAAGACAAATACCATGTGGTATCACTTCTAGGTAAAATCTTTTTTTTTAAGACTTTACTTATTTTTTAGAAAGAGGGGAAGGGAGGCAGAAAGAGAGGGAGAGAAATATCAATCAGTTACCTCTCACATGCCTGCAACCTAGGCATGTGTCCCAACTGGGAATTGAACTGGGAAACCCTTTGGTTCACAGACCAGCGCTCAGCCCATTGAGCCATACCAGTCAGGGCAATATAAATAAAATCTTAAAAAAAAAGTCTAACTCATAGAAACAGAGAATAGAAAATGGTTGCCAGAAAATGGGCGTTGGGGAAAATAGGAAGAGGTTGGTAAAAGGATATAGACTCTCAGTTATATGATAAATAAGGTCTGAGGATCTAATGTATAACATGGTACCTAGAGTTGCTAATACTATATAATTGAAATTTGTTAAATGAGTGAAACTTAAATATTCTCACACACCAAAAGAAAAATGTAAATATATGAGGCGATAGATATGTTAATTAACTCAGTGGGTGGAACACTTTCACAATGTATACTTATATCAAATCATTATGTTGTACACTTCAAACATCTTACAATTTTATTTGTCAATTATACCTCAGTAAAGTTGAAAATAAAATAAAATATGGATTGCAAAAGTAATTATAAACAACAATATTAAAGCTTCAAAATCTATGAAGTTTTCTTCTTTCATTTTTCAAACTAAGTGCAACACTTCACATATTTTTCTCCTCCTATCAAATTGTCACCCTGAAGAGACACTTTTCCAAAGAATACATACAAATGGCCAACAGATATATGAAAAGGTTCTCAACTTTACTAAGAGAAATGCAAATCAAAAACCACAATAAGATATCCCTCACACCTCTAAGTACAGCTGTTATCGCTAACAAAAGAAATAACAAGCATTGGAGAGGATGTGGAGAAAAAGAAACCTTCATTCACTACTGGTGGGATTTTAAATTGGTACAACCACTGTGGAAAACAGTATGGAGGTTCCTCAAAGAATTGAGCATAGGACTACCATATGATCCAGCAATCCCTCTTCTGGGTATGTATTCAAAAAATTTGAAAACATTTATGCATAAAGATATATGTTCACTTCAGCATTATTCATGGTAGCCAAGACATGGAAGAAAACTTGTATCCTTCAATGGGAGACTGGATAAAGGAGATATGGTACATACATACAATGGAATATTACTTAGCCACAGAAAAGATAAAATATTGCCATTTGCAACAACATGTATAAATCTTGAGAATATCATGCTGAGCAACATAAATCAGAGGGAAAAGGACAAGAGCCATATGGTTTTACTCACATGTGTGATATAAAATAGAAAGCAACAAACAAGCAAACAAGCAAAACAAACTCAAAGATACAGATAACAGTATGGTGATTACCAGAGGGGAAGGAAGGTGGAAGGAGGATGAAGAAGGTAAAGAGGGTCAGATGCATGGTGAAGGAAGGAAACTAGACTTTGGGTGGTAAGTACACAATGCGATATACAGATGATATATTATATGATTGTTTATTTGAAACTTATGTAATGTTATTAACCAGTGTCACCCCAATAAATCTAATTTCAAAAAAACCGAGTGTCATATTTTGGAGAATGCTTATGTGGTGTATTGCTCTCATGGCACGCTTAGGGTCTTGGGAGCTTATCATGAGTTTATAAGATATTCACAAAATCCCACTAGCTTGTGTATTCCATGAGGACAGACCTGGCTGTTTTGATTACCATTGAATCTTCTACATCTAGAACAATGCCTAGTAGGCACCCAAAAGTATTCTTTGCATGAACAGCCCTACCACTGGGCTACTGCATTGCCATCATCATGAATATTGGGAAGCACCTAGCAGTTTCTGTTTCAGAAAAGCATCAAAGTGGTAAGTTAGGACTTAGAAATAATAATACATTTGAAGTTTGGAACTGTGGATTGGAGGAATCGTTACATTACAGGAATCAATAAAAAGGTTTAATAACTTTAATTCCCCTAAACTTTACTATATACATTCCACTTTAACCATCCCTGACCTTCCACTCCTATTCCCCACTTCAATTCAAGGGAAAGAAAACACAATTCCATATGTCCCTTTCTTCTCTGCCGCCTTGTTTAAGACTTGGCAATAAGTGCTAGGAAGCCAAGATTTGGAGTCTCTAACAGTTAAAATTGGAAAAAGCAAGAAAAATACCATGATCCATTTTCTCTAAGCCAGTTGATCTTCCTGAGTCCCACTGTCAACGGATTCACCTCAGCAGGTTTCATTTCAGTCCATTGCCAAGTGGTATGTATGGAGTCAGTATGAATGTATAAATCACATTATGGCTAAATACAGAGAGTAGAAATGGCTCAAAATGGTATTCAAGGACATTTAGGTCAAAATGAGACACTGAGGATTTGTGTACCAATTCACTAAAAAAAAAGGATTCCTATAAAATTAAGGCGTAAATTGGGGTTTAGGGGAGAGAATAAGAATGGTGAGTTTTTTCTTTACCCTTTTTTTTAAATTGTGCAAAAAGTAAAGGTTTTCCAAGAGATGCTGTTCTAAATTTGTTGAAACTGTTAATACAGTGTTTGAGGTTTTGCTTCAGTTTAGTTTTGGCTGGTTTTTGCTGGCACTTCAGTGAACCAAAAAGAATGGAATAATCTCTGAGCGTAAGAGACTCCTGAGATTTCACACCCTTAATTAGTCCATCTATCGCCATCAACATGATGCAATAGAGGGGGGAAATGTACATATTCGTAAAAGCAATTAAAACTCTATTCATGATGAATCTCAAATGCAATATGTTAAGTGAAAGAAACCAGCCTCAAAATACTACCTGCGACATGATTTCAGTTATGTAACATTCTAGAAAAGGCAGAATGATAGGGAAAGAAAATAAACCAGTGGTTGCCAAGGCCTAGGTGTTGGGATAGGAGCTGACACAAAGGAGTCGATGAGACTTTGAGGAATGACAGAAATGTTATATGTCTTGTCGTGGTTACACAGCTGTATGCACTGTAAGCAAAACTCACAGAAAGGCACCCTAAAAATGGTGAATTGACTGTATTTAAATTTTTTCATAATAAAAAGAAAATGCAAGGAAAAACCTCTATTGATGTAAGCATGCCAGTTTCTCCCTGAAGGATGAGAGGTAGGGACTGGAACAAGGGAGAGGACATGAAGCAGACCTAACAGTAGCATCATCACAGCTTCAGCTCTTGGAGCTCTCACTGTGTACCAGACATGCTATCAACGTTATCTCATTTAGCTCTCATGTTAATTTATCCAAAGCTACATACTCAGTAGGTTGCGTACATGGGTTGCAAAACCCAGTCTATTTGACTCTGAACCCCAAGGTTTTCATGACAGTGCCAAGCTGCTTCTCTTATTATGCAGCAGGTACTGAATGCACCAAAATGAATTTACTTCCCATGACTAGTGGTAAAATGCATGAGTGCCCCCCTCTCACAGATGACAGAACGAAGCAGAGATTTGTAACTTGTCCCAGAGCAAGCACCAGCATTCAGACCCAGTTCTATATGACCCTCTGGCATATTTTTGTTGTTGTTATTCTTGTTTATTTGTTTGCTCTTATTTTTATTCTTTCCAACACTTTTCTCTATTAAAGATTAAAATTACAAAGAGAATATATGTCTATTATCTTTCATACCCACACATACAAGGAATCTAGGTCTTGTTATTAAAGATTTGCAAATGTAGCTACCTGAGCAATTAATTATAAACCAAAGGCTAATGAATACATAGCTAACTCTACATATGGATTAAATAGATAAATAAATAAGTTATAAATAATAATTTTAAAAGTAAATACACCTCATTAAAATTTACAAATGTTGGGTAGCAATGAAAAACATATCTTTTGGAATCAGATGGGCCAGGCTAGCCAACCCTGCACAAATTTCTTAAACTCTCTGTATCTCTGTTTCTTCAACTGTAAAATAAAGGTGATAATACTACCAAACTCATAGGGTTGTAGTTGATATTAAAGTAGTTAGAATGATAAAGCACTTTAGAATACTGCCTGGGATATGTGGTAAAGAATTCATAAATTATTTATTTTCTTTTATTTGGGAGGTAAACAAATGCAGAAATATAGAAAGATAAGATATAAAAGATGGTCAACTCCAACAACCAAAGGCTTACTTCTTTTTTTCCTTCTTTCCTTTTCCTGTCTTCCTTTCTTTCTTTTGAACATACACACACACACCCACACACACACACTGTTCTAACCGGAGAGTGACCAAAGAAGAGCAACAATTAAAAATCTAAAAGAAATCAAAAACAAAACTTCCCCCAGCTCGTACATATATACTTCTATGATCCTAAAGTGGTAAAAGAAGTCTTAAAACTGGGGGGAAATATAACATTCTTTTAAGACACATCTTTTTTTTCTGAGCCTGAAATCTTTCTTATTTATCATTAAATACCCAGTGCTAAATACTCCCGATATGTACTATATTTACCAAAGTGTTATTGATTTTTGATTGTGCCAGAAATCACAAGAACCATATAGAGTATCTTTCAGGGACCTAAGATACCTATTGGTTAAACCTCGGGAAATAACCTAGATAAATTGCTTTTTTTTTTAAGATTTGTTTATTTTTAGAGAGGAGAAGGGAAGGAGAAAGAGAGGAAGAGAAACATCAATGTGTGGTTGCCCCTCATGTGCCCCCTACCAGGGACTTGGCCTGCAACCTGGGCATTGTGCCCTTGGGAATCAAACCGGCGACCCTTTGGTTCACAGACCATCACTCAATCCACTGTGCCACACTAGCCAAGGTGATAGATTGCTTTTTTATCTTTTTCAAGTATTATGCTTTTTAATCCCTGCACCTTTTCCCCCATTCTCCCCCTTCTACCTCCCAACTGATAACCCTCCATGTGATCTCCATGTCTCTGATTCTGTTCTGTTTGGGTTTTTGCTTAGTTTGTTTTTGGGGTTTTTTTAGGCTCAATTGTTGACGGTTGTGAATTTGTTACCTTTTTAGTGCTCATAGTTTTGATCTTCTTTTTCATAAATAAGTCCCTTTAACATTTCATGTAATAATGGCTTGGTGATGATGAATTCCTTTAGCTTTACCTTGTCTGGGAAGCACTTTATCTGTCCTTCCATTCTAAATGATAGCTTTGCTGGATAGAGCAATCTAATTATAGGTCCTTGCTTTTCATTACCTTGAATAGTTCTTGCCAGTCTCTTCTAGGTTGCAAAGTATGTTTTGAGAAATCAACTAATACTCTGATGGGTACTCTGTTGTTGGTAACTCTTTGCCTTTCTCTTGCTGCTTTTAAGATTCTCTGTTCACTTTTTACCTTTGGCATTTTACTTACGATGTGTCTTGGTGTGGTCTTCTTTGTGTCCAACTTGTTTGGGACTCTCTGTGCTTCCTGGACTTGTATGTCTATTTCCTTCCCCAAATTAGGGAAGTTTTCTTTCCTTATTTTTTCAAGTAAGTTTTCAATTTCTTGCTGTTCCTCTTCTTCCTCTGGCACCCCTATGATTCAGGTGTTGGTACATGTGGAGATGTCCCAGAGCCTCCTTCGACTATCCTCATTTTTTAAAATTCTTTTTTCTTCTTTCTGTTTCAGTTGAATGTGTATTTCTCCCATATGTTCCAAATTATTGATTTGAATCCCGGCTTCCTTCTCTTCACTGTTGGTTCCCTGTAGATTTTTCTTTATTTCACTGAGTGTCACCTGCATTTCTTCCTTTATGTTGTTGCCATACTCCATGCGTTCTTTGATCATGCTGATCACCAGTGTTTTGAACACTGCATCGATAGATTGGCTATCTCTATTTCATTTAGTTCTTTTTCTGGAGCTTTGTTCTGATCTTTCATTTGAGCCACATTTCTTTGTCTCCTCATTTTGGCAGCTTCCCTGTTTTTGTTTCTGTGTATTAGGTAAAGTTGCTTTGACTCCCTGTAAAAGGCACCTGTAAATTGCGTAGGGTCAAACCTTAGGTAAATTGCCAGGGTGAGGCAACCTGCTTCACCGCTTTGTGGCTCTGTGTGGCGGGAGGGCTCGGAGAGGGGACTGCACCACTGCCTGGCTTCTGGGGTTTGCCTGGTACTCGCCCCATTTCCAGTCACTTCACCCAGTCCCTGTATGCGACTGCCACCCTTCCAGCTGTTGCCCTGCTGCTGAATCCCAGAGTGAGTGGGTTTGCATATGTTCTAAGACCATGTGGGCCCTTTAAGCAAAGTTTCCTGACAATCTGGCCATTTCTTCCCCCACCCCAACCCCACTGGTTTTTACAGCCAGAAGTTATGGGGATTTATCTTCCCCACTCTGGGACCATGGGGTGTGTGGTCTGGCCTGGGGCTGGGATCACTCGTCCCCAAGGTATCCCTCCCAATTTTTGTCCACCACACGTGAATGTAGGACTTCCCATGCCCATTCCACCACTGCCACTGCCTCTCTGCCTCACACCGCATCTCCTCACCTTTCCACCCCAGCTCTATATCTCTGCATCTCTGCCTGTCCTATCCACTGGATGAATGTGGCTTCTTTAAATCTTTGGTTGTTGGATTTCCATACAGTTTGATTTTCTGACAGTTCTGGATGTTATCAGTTTTTGAGATTTAGTTGTAATTCTTTTTGTGGTTACATGAGGAAGTGAAGCATGTCTACCTATGCCCCCATCTTGACCAGAAGTCCCCTGATAGGCTGCTTTTTAAGAGAGAATTCCAGGTATCTGTTTAATAAGCCACCCCAAAACTTAGTGGCTTGAAACAACAATTTATTATTTCTCTCACAATTCTGTGGTTGGACTGAGCTCATTTGGGCTCTTACTACTGGGGGTATCCCATACTGCTGTAGTCACATGGTGGCTGGCCCCAGAATCATATGATGGTTTAACTGATCTGAACATCAGAAATGACTCACTCACAGAGCTGGCAGTTAACACTGGCTGGATGGGGGCTGGAAGTTCAGGTGGGTCTGCCAACCAGAGTAGCTGTATGTGTCTCCTCACAGTATGGAGGCTAGTTTTCAAGGAGCTCTGGGAGGAAGTGCCCCAGGAGCGAGCATCCCAAGAGGCCCAGGAAGAAGCCATAAGCTTCTCATGACGCAGCCTCAGAAGTTCCGGAATAATGGTTCCTTCTCACTTCATTGGTGATGCAGATCACTCAGATTCAAGGGGAGAGAAATTATATTCCACCAGCACATACATACTGGTAGGGAAGAAATTAATGGTAACCATCCTTGGAGACTATCACAAAAACAGATCTATGTAGGAAATAAGCATAGACATAAAAAGCTATCTTAATTATCAATTGGCCTCTTTTTCCCTCCAGGGTCCTATTAACAGAAATTTGAACTTTACAAGCTTGGCTTCTTCTTCCCTAGTTCCCTGCCACAGACATAATTGTTCCCATATAGAATAAGAATAAAAGAATTCCTGAACATGAGCGGTCTACCGGTTGGGGCACTCAGTCATTTTGGAGCCAGATTTCATCTCCCACTCCCTATATACTGTCACCAGGAAAGCCCTCAGTTGTCCTCGATGATTCTGCCTTGCAATCCTTAACATCTCCCGTCCCGGCATCAAGCACCTGGCTACTGCTTCTGACGGCAGTGCAGTAAGACTGTACACAAGCAGCGAGTGAAGGAGAGCAGCTGGACCTAACAGTGTTTCCCCCCAAACTGTTTTTTATTTAATTCTGAAATAAATTTTAAAACTTTAGGACACTTTTAGACTTACAGAATTATTACAAAGACATAACAGAGAATTCCTGTATATCCCACACTCAGTTTTCCCTACTCTTAACATCCTACATTAGTAAGGTACAGGTATTAAAATTAATAAATCAACATTGGTATATTATTATTAACTGAAGTCCATATTTTACTGAAATTTTCTCTTTTCTTCCTACTATCTTTTCTGTTCCAGGATCTAATTCATGTTGTCGCCTATACAATTAGTTGTCTTGTCTCCTTATGCTTCTCCTGATTGTAACAGTTTCTCAGCCTTTTCTTGTTTTTGATAAACTTCGGGGAGCACTGGTCAGGTACCTATAGAATGTTCCTCAGGATTTGCGTGATGCACTTCTCAAATTTAGAGTAGTGTAATATATTTGGGGGCTATTTTATTTTTCATCTTTCTGACTTGGATCTCTTCCTTTTAATTATTCACAATAATATGTTTAATATTTGGGAAAAAAGAAGAAAGATGTTAGGATAATACCCTAATTTTTCTTAATCTGGAATCTGACTTGAAAGGTCTAAAATTGTGGATTGAATTCCCTTTTGGAGCCACTGAGTTCAAAACATGTCAAACTCTTGGGAACAAGAATAATGATACCAAATATAAATTTCCATAGGTTAATACATGAATACACACAATTTCCTAAAAGTGAAATAACTTAACCTTTTCTCTGGGGTTTAAAAAAGCCAACGATTCAATCAAAATACATGCTCAGAGCGTAACCAGATTGTGATCATTTTCAACCTTTACCATATAGCAGCCCTTAAAATCTGTCATTTTTCTTTGAATGGAAGAAATTTGGCTTCCTACTTGTGTAAGTAAATTTCATGACAGCCTCTCCAGGAAAATTCACAGAAAGAAGAGGGGTGGTTTGCTCTGGCAGATGAACAGCTTCCCCACTCGACATTTCTTCAATGTGTTGTTTGTATTTCTCTCCTTACAGTTTCCTTTCCCATACGGAGGGAGCATATTTTCACACAAACAAAAATATGTTCATATCAATATTTGGTTGAGATTTTGTCACAATGTTCCCCCTTGGCATCTACTTAACTGCTGTTCAAAAACAGACTTTCCATATTTACAGTGTCAATGAATGCTCAGAAAACTTAATTTATTTTGTTCCAGCTTTCATTACAATGAACTGTCCATAGGGAATACTATGGAAGGCTGTCCTGCTGTTTCTCTCTCTGTCTCTCTCTCTCTCCCTCCTTCCCTCCTCAACACACACACACACACACACTGCTTTATAAATTTAATCTGGAAATGGAAACAATGCCAATCTATTAATATACATAATGATTATAAAATTCCACCCCAGATATGGAATTTGTGAGAAATTTTATTTACCAAGGAACTTGTGTTAGTCTCTGCATTACCAGCAGCTCCCATCCTGGGCAGCTTTCTCCCTCACCCTCTCTGGGCATCCTTTCCTATGTTTGAATTTAAGAGGCTAGATTAGATGATTCCCAATTATTGCCCCAACACTAAAACTCTATGACACTATATTCTTTTATTCATAAACGGCCCACCATAGCAGTGGTGTGCTGGTAAGGAACCTCTCTTGGGAAAGAAGCCTGGATTTACAGCATTTGCCAATTTCTGTGGTGTAAAAACTCCCATCATGGTCAATATCAAGCTACCAACATTTTAACAAACAGATATCAAATTTTCTGAATATTCAGTAATCAGTTCACATGGGGTGGTACAAGCTGGCTCCAGCATGCCAATCGAGCAGCTGATAATAATGATTGGGATTAAATTTCATGTGGGATTATATTCATTTTGGAAAAAAAATTTTTTTCAACTAATTCAACTAACATGATTCTAAGAGTAAAACTGTTGTGTACATTCTAAAGGACCCCTTTCTTTGTATTCTCATTAAAATTAGTTTAGCCACTATAAATCCAGGTTATTACAAGAGTCACCATAACTGTCTGATTAGTTTGGATTATCCCAGAAGCAGAGCCTGAGAAAAGGACTCAAATTTGGGTAGTTTATCAGGGAGGAGATAAAAACACAATACAGGAGAAGAGAAGAATCTATATTTACCACGACTTTTGTTTTCTGTATTCTGATGCTTTGACATCAGGGCCTTTCTGGCCCCAGAGGGAAGGAGGCCAGGGCTCGCCCCCACCCCACCTGAGGTTAGCCAGTTCCAAGATATAGTTAACAACTTGCCCATAAGCCAGTTTCAAATTCAAACCAACCAATCCAGAGCCCACAGCCTAACCACCTCTCTGGCCAGGCTCTCACACACTCTGGGCCACAATTCACTTGCCCTAATCACCCAGGACCAGAGACAATCCGTATGCCTTAGAGCCTGCTGACCGGAGTTCTCACTGGACCCCGGAACATTGACATCCTCTTTGGGCCACTCAAACCACCAGGGATGTCCCCTGAAATTGCCTGAAACTTTAAGGCCTAATAACTCTAAAATGTGTCTCACCTTCCACCACGTGCAAACATCCATGGTAACTCAAGTTCTCCTAATCCCAAGTCCTTCTCCGGTAACTAATCACACATGGCCAAATCCCTTGCAGTCCTCCAGAACCATCACCTACAACCAACACACCTACTGAGCAGCTTCACAGACCATTCTCTACTTTCTCAGCAATGCTGGGACTTCCTACCCTACTTGACCTTAACTCCTTAAACTAGATCCATTTGAAAGTTTGTGGGTACCTGCCACTCATGTGCAGCCCACAGAGAAACACAGGAGCCACCTCAGACCCTTTCCTCTCCAGCTTCTGCGACAATCCTTACACCCTGACCTGTCTCTTGTGGAAACCAATTTCATTTGATTCCCTGCCTCAGTCCCTCTCTGTCCTTTGAGCAGCCTCACTTCCAAATGTTTACTGCCCTCTGCACAGGCAGCCTGAGAAGATAATGTTGCTTTCAGAAACCATCCATCAGTCTATTTCACCACTTCTGTCTCCTACATTAAATATTTGCTAGATGAATGTTTTAGCCCACAACAATGAAGGGCAGGAGATAATACATTTATCCTGACTTCCCATTGCCGCTTCCATCTTGCAGGAACCCTTCCTCCTCTATGCTCACACGGCCAGGAGGGAAAAAACGCCCATTGGCAGGAAGTTGTAGGTGTGTGCAGTAAACAGACTTACATATGTAGACATGAATGCCCAGGAAATATAGTAGGGCACTGAGATTTAGCCTTGGAGAACCCCAAACAAGGAGCCATAGTCTAAGAATACTGTTGGGACAAGATCATTATACTAGTAATTAATTAGTAATAATATGAACCCAATCTCGATCCTCAGCCGTACCAGTCACCTCTTCTCTCCAGTGTTTTTCTGGCCTCCCCAAACCATCCTACACTCTGCCCCTAGAACATCAGGCTGCTTTGACCAGTATTATGCTTTTCTGCTAATCTACATCTTAGCCGCCCCTGTATGCTCTAAATGTACTTTCTCAGAAACCCTGTTCCTGGCCACTCAGGTCCTCAGATACTATCTTGCCGCCTCTGAACTCATAGCCCCTAATGGGAGCACTTATCTGGGGCCCCTCCTTGCATACGCTACCTTCTCCTGTCTCTACTACAATCTCTACTTGATCTGCTTCTTGAAGTTGCGTGAAGCAGCCTCAGTCGGCAGAGCTGCAGGCAGAAGAGAAGCTGGGACAGTCCCCCCACCACGTGGAGAAGAGAAACTGGCAAACTAACTACAGGGCGTTGGACGGGGAGTGCTAATCCAAATCACTCCATAAATCATGGTGCCCAGGGACAAAAGAACTGAAGTCATTGAAAAGAAACCAAACTAACGTGGATCAAACTCATGTCGTGGTCCGGCTGAAGCAGCTGCCATCAGGAGAAGGCTGCACCGCTGTTTAATGTGAGACCTGAAATAAAAGTCCTGGGTTGGCGGGAGCAGATGGCAGCAAGGCAACCTGGGAAAGGAGCCTGCGCAGTTACTTTAGAGCGTCACATCCAGGCAAGAAAAGAGAGATGTTCAGTTGCCTTCATTATGTGTTTTTCCCAAAGCGAAGGTTTGCTAAGAAGTTGTGCTTTTCTGTTCAAAACAAGACCAGGAGGAGGGTTTCTGCAGGAACAGACAGAGGGGGCTAATCGAGCCGTCTTCAGTAGGGGGAAGGGCCTGGAGAGGTCACAAATGATGAAAAAGGGAAAAGAGACAGTAGCAAATGTAAGCATTCAATGAAGTCCTTTGAGTAGGTTGATAATGCCAAGAACACAGAGCAAGTTAAGGTTACAAGGAACATCTGCAGAGTGGATTTTGGATGAAAGTTGAAGGTTCTACAGCAAAAAAAAAAAAAAAGATGAGCATCACCCAGTGTGGAAGGAGCCATGGTGCACAAAGAAAAGAGGAGACTAGGAGAAGGGCAGGGATCAGTCCTACTCACTTGGGGAACATGGAAGGAAAAGTATTCAGAAGGAACTGTTACCACTCTAAGGGAGACAAAACATATTCGGATTCTTCCTATGGCCAAGAGGGTACCATATTCATATGCTCTTCATTTCCCAAAGTCCTTCTCTTTGAAAACACATATTCATTACAGTCTTACCCTCCCCTATGTCCACTATGGTCCCTTCTCCCCCCCACCCATAGTCTCTATCCAGGTTTGAGCAATAACAGAAGAAAGAAGAGGCTTGAGGAGATAGCCTAGCTCTTTGATCTCCCAGGGGCAGCACTGAGCCCCACTCCCTGGGTGCCCATCGCCTCTTCCTGCCCACTCAGAGTCCCATTGATCTTTAACTACTCCTTCCCTGTGAGAAATCTAGAGTGAATGTCATTACCATTGCTTTCTAGATGTCAAAGCTGAGGCCCTGAGAAATTAAGCAATTTAATGCAAATATACCCAACAGATCAGTGAACTTCCAAGAAACTTGGTCAAGCAGACAACATTTTGACTTCCAATTTATTGCCCTTCTACATGACCATCTTTTCTGTAAAAAAAAGGTTCAATGTCTCAGGAAAACCTCTGCTAACTTACACAGAATCGCTGAGGGCTTTAAAGGAAGAGTAGTGGCAAAACTTACATTTAGAAAAAAGAAAGAAAACACTGGGACCTGAAATTTTTCAAACAAAATAAAATACTCAGTGTCTTAATTAGATAAGATTTTGAAAACATGTAAGTATTAATAGTATGCTGAAGTAAGGAAAAATTAATTAGGAAAGAAGCAAAGGGGTGGGGCTACAAGTTTTTATTTAAGTCTACTCGGTACACAATTAAATAACAGGAAATACACAATTAGGTTATTTATATTCTCCCGTTTCCAAAAAGAATTTAAGGCAGCTTATAAGCTGTTATAAAATACATCAAGATAAAATAAATTTAAAGCAAATTTTAAAAACTGAGAATAAAGGTAACATAGCAAGACAGAGAAAGTGGGGAGTTCGGTATCCACAAAACTGGTCACGGGAGGAAGTGTTTCAGAGTGGTTAAGAGCATTTTACTATCAGACTAAACTGGGCCTGTGTTCCTGCTCTGTTATTCTTTTGTGACTTTGAAAAAGTTCCCTTAAGACTCAGTTTCCTCCTCTTTAAAATGGTTTGAAAGAGCACTTAGTTCATAGTCCTGTTATGATGAATAAATGAGAAAAATCTCAGTGTATCACAATGTTTATCAAACAGTGCTTGGTAAACAGGATCTCCTTATGTACCAATTCACATACGAAAGGAAGCCCCACATAGAATCTAAGCTATTTAGCAGCCACCAGGATTGTAAGGTTTACAGTAGAGGCTATAAATTAAAACAAATCCAGTGTTCCGGGAAAGTATAAAATTTTTTTCCTGAATATAAGTCTAGAAAAAGACATTTCTCCCATGGACCCTAATAACAAAACACAGTGAGTTAAATGTCTGAAGAGTAAACATGGTAATGAGCTAGAGAAGGCTGGTGTTTTGTTTAGTTTTGTTTTAAATCTCACGCCTCATTATGGGCTCTAGCCTTATGCCGGAGCACATGTGAAATAAGGCAGTCCTTCAGAGGCGTCATGTTACATGATTCAGCTACAGAATTCTCTAAAGGTCCTTTCTGTACTAGAGATAGGTTTTAAAGTTTCAGAAAGATTTTCATTTTGTTTTGTTTTGCTTTGCTTTTTAACATAAGGTCCCTAGACCCTGATTTAGGCTTGGATTTCTGGGTATCTCTGAACCACTGCTATCAGATGCAAAATGTTGATGAGATACAAAGTCTTGGGGGTAGGGTTGGAGGGGGGCAAAAATATACATATTTTTCAGAGAGATGATCCGTAGGTTCATCAGATGCTCAGTGAAGTCTGTGACCCTATACCTCAAGACTCACTTTCCTAGAGGAAGGGATAGACTATATATGCTACAAGTACAAATAATTCAATGAGTTTGGTGAACTTCCTATGGGTAGAAAAAGCTATGAAATAAAAGCATTTGATGTAAAGTCTCAACTGGGAATCCAAAAGCTCATTATACTCAGCAAATTGAGGAAGAGTATTTAGCAAATAAATAAATATAAGGTGAGCTGATAAAGGGGAGTTAATAAGGCAGAAAATGAAAAACTATAAGGTCATAAAAAGTACAATGTGGCAACGATTAAGGTCATGCTTATTACAGAAGAGTTGTATTAAAGATACTTAAATTGGCCCTTACTTATGTCTTACAAATAATTCTAAAGTGCTGAGGAGATTTCAGAAATTCTGAGGATTCCCGATTGGGCAGCAAAGACATACAGTATATCACTTACACCTCAATGTATCACTTCTTCCCTTGTTTCAGGTCACAACAGAAATCGTCTTCCCAACAAAGCCTTTCCTCACATAAAATGTAACTACTCCCCCCACATCCGACATTTTGTATCCTTCTTAATTATTTTGCTGAGAATTTATCATTTTCTAGTGTCCTGGGTATTTCATTGTATCCATTGTGTCTTTCCCAACTAGAACGAATTCCATGGGGGCAGAATTTTGTTCATTGTGACATTGTCTGTAATAACTAAAAATAAGAAACAACTTAGAATTCTGTCAGTAGGAGAACAGAATAAATGATATTATGTCCAATTAAGAGATTAAATTAGATCTAGATCTCTCAGATGAAAATCTCCTAAAAAATAATGTTAAATGGAGGGAAAAACAAGTTTTGGAAAAATACAAACTGTGACACAACTTACGTGTTTTTTTAATTTTTAAAATCCTCACCCGAGAATATGTTTATTGATTTTTAGTGAGAGGGGAAGGCAGAGAGAGAGAAACATTGATCAGCTGTCTCTCGCACCTACCCCAACCAGGGATAGAACCTGCAATCTTTTGGTGCCTGGGACGATGCTCAAACCAACTGATCCATACCAGCCAGGACACACAACTTATGTTTAAAAAAACAACAACTATATAACTATTTTTTTTTACAGATCCAAATGTATGTATGTAAATACATAGAAAAAACATAGATAAATCAAATTCATAATAGGGTTTCTGTTAAGATAGGGAATTTCACTATGGGATTTTGATATGGAGTAAAGTACTTTAGTTTTGTTTGTACTGTTTATATTTTTATAAAAAAATGAACTCACCTATATAATTTAAAATTCAATAAGAAACCAAAGAACTGGTGTGTGTGCAGCCCATGGACATGGACTAAGAGGTGTGGGGATGATGGGATGGGGTGCAGGGCAGAGGAGATAAAGGAGGGGAAATGGGACAACTGTAATAGCATACTCAATAAAATATACCAAAAAATAATTTAAAATTTAAATAAACAAATGCATTAGTTGCTTTAAATTGTATATATACCTCACACATACAATTTGATCCCGTGGTTGGTAAGAAGTTTTTACCCTTTTCCAAATTCCCACTTGATTTTTCTGTTTCTATTATATTTCATTCAGCACTTCCTTATATTGAAATATATGCACATCTTACCAGTGTGATGTAGTAAATATTAATTAGTTTCTCAGTGAAATAAATTATTCCCCAGTAAAATATAAATCGCTAGTGAACTCAGAAAGCAGTTGAAATCCTAAGGGTAGCATTGACCACAGCTACCTCATCTTTTCTTTCCCCCATTCCTGCCCTATCCCAAGAGCCTAGCATCCTTCCAATGCACTTTATAAGGAGATTCCAAGCAGTTTTACCTAGTTACCTCCTTTTCTTCCTCCACCCTCTAGGAGTCTTTCCTAACCACAGAGATTAGCTTCGGGTGCCTCTTCTATAGACTTCTCACCTTGCAACTCTGATGCTCAGAGCACTTACAATGTTGTCTCTGTCAGAGCAGATAGTATTAAGCATCTTCTTTGTGCAATGCCAGACACTGTGGAAAAGGCTGGAAATTGAGGGGTGAATAAAAGAGCCTGCCCTCAGAGAATTCACAGTGTAGACCTTTGTTTACTTGTTTATTTTTCTCTCTAGATCTGCTCTCTCCAAATTATCTTCATCTCACACTCAAGTTAATAAATATATTTGAATTCATAGTCCCAATAATGTGCTAATAGATTTAAGTCTATTTAAAAATTGAAAAAAAATTTAAAAAGAAAAGAAACAAAGGTTTGTACTTGGTGAGGGCAATATGATTTAATATCCTTTTTAAAAATAAGTCATGGGTTAACTCTTTGTAGTTCAGTAGTTTTTTGATACTAAGGCTCCTTTTTTTCAACACAATACTTGTGTGACAATAAGGTTAGAACTGCAAAAGAAGTTCATAGCTACACAGGCCTACCTCCAGAAACAAGAAAATCCCAAATAAACAACCTAACTTCACACCTAAAGAAACTACAAAAAGAAGAACAAATAAAACCCAAAGTAAACAGAAGGAAGGAAATAATTAAGGTCAGAGTGGAAATAAACACATAGAAATTTTAAAAACAATAGAAAAGATCCATGAAACTTAGAACTGTTTCTTTGAAAAGATAAACAAAATTGACAAACCTTTAGCCAAACTCATTAAGAGAAAAAGAGAGCCCAAGTAAATGAAATCATAAATGAAAAATTAAGTTACAGCCCACACCAGAGAAATGCTAAGAATCATTAAAGAATGCTGCAAACAATTATATGCCAACAAATCCAGCCATCTAGCAGAAATGGGTAAATTTCTGTAAGCATATAACCTTCCAAGATTGAACCAGGAAGAAACAGAAAATCTATAAACAGACCAATTGTTAGCTGTGGAAATTATACTGCAAGTTTTAATTGCTGTCACAGCTGAAAATGTACCTTTAAAGGATCCTTAGATGGAAAAGGAAGAAGTACAGCACTGATTGATCTGCTTTTCCAAATTTAAAAGTCAACTACACAAAAATTTTTATTGAAATTTACCTAACAAGTATCCACTTTCCCTGATATCAACCAAATATTTCTGGTTCTTCTCCCAGGTAGTAAGATGGCACTCCCTCTCCCCAATCTTTGAACCAGACATGACTCTATGACTTCTTTTGGCCAAAAAAAGTGTGCAGAAGCTTTAAGAGCCAGTGCACAATTCACCAGAGCTGTCCTTCTGTCTGCCATGGTGACAACTGTGCAGAAGTGGCTGCTGCATCAGCCTGCACCCAGGAACTAAGAGGACGCTGAGCAGAGGCTCAGCCAACCTACAGTGAACACGCAGAACTGCTGACAAGTAAGCCTTTGTTGTTCTGGGCCATCTCGATCTGGGAGTTTTTTGTCGCAGCACCCTTAGCCAACCCTGTCAGACTGGATGCTGTGAATCAGGTGGCCAGTTATTAAGCGAATGGCTCTTTGCTTCAAATCCACTCCTCTGTTCTATGTTCTGTGATGCTGAGCCTGGAGATGCTGCGTATTTCACATCTCCTTTTCCAGCTGGATCCTTGTTAGGCTGTGCCAATGTGGATGGCTATTGGAAGACAGGACGGTGGTGGCGGTGGCAGTTAAGGGGTTTGCTGCTTTCCATTTGCTCACTATTTCTGTTAGCATATCTCTCTGGCTGTGGCAAATGGGTCCAGGCTCCAGTTTTTTTGTGCGGCAGTCCCAGGACCAGTCTCATATTGGCCCCTCAGAGACACTCACACAGTTCATAGCAGCCCTCCTCAGCACCACCCAGGCAACACCTGCTTCCCACTGGCCCTGCCTGTCGGCCCCATCCCACAAAGATCTGAGTTTCTACCTTACCGGGCATCTCTTCCAAGTTCCTCTGCTCAAATAACCCTAATCTCATCACTTTGTTCCCCCAGCCCTAGAGATCACAGTTTCTTCCCGGAGTTGCTATCTTAATGACTACTCTCCAGTTTTTCAGTCCTAGAAATCTGAGAAACTAATCCCCCCATATTTCATTCTCTGTTAATATACCTTTGCAATTTCTGTTTTCTCGTGTGTACCCTAAATACTACACCAAGAAATGTTTGTATATATGAGTGAATTGAGCGTAATCACTCCTTTATGCATTTTGCCCCACATTTCTCCCAGTCTTTCATAACAAAAGGAAAATTCGAGCCACCAAGGCCATCTCCTCCTGTCTTTTTTATGAAGAAAATTGTTCAGACCAGTAATGTTTACATTACAGAGCAAGTTTTAGACAGACATTTCACACTGAACCAAGATCTGTGTCTTTGACTTGTAAATAATTCCAATTCCAGTAACCATCAAACATAGCTCTGGTTTTGTTTTAAAAAGTAGACTCATGCCCTGGCTGGAGTGGTTCAGTGGGTTAGGTGTTGTCCTGCAAAGAGAGCGGTCACTGGTTCAATTCCTGGTCAGGACACATGCCTGGGTTGCAGGCCAGGTCCCCACTTAGGGGCATGCAAGAGGCAACCAACGGATGAATGTTTCTCTTACATATTGCTGTTTCTTTCCCTCTTTCTCCCTCCCTTCTCCTCTCTCTAAAAAATAAAAAATAAATGAAAAAATTTTTTAAAGTAAACTCTTTAAGGAGAAAACATAAATGATGTCGTCCACTCAGAATAAGACCTATTCCCAGCCTACCCCTTAAAGAAAATCCCCACCTACTCCTCAGCTGACTCTTTGCACCTATTGAAGAAACCGGCCAAATAATGAAAATAAAGCTTTTGCCTGGTAATGTACAAGGACAGAAGAGTTTGACTTAATAACATGGAATTCTAATTCATAGTAGAAGACTCAGCCAAGCCGCTTGCAGTGGGAAGTGCTTCAACTCCCTTTATTGCACAGGTATAGCATAAATATTTCTCAGTCAGGTTCGATATTGACTGTTCTTTACCTGGTTCCCAAAAATGCACTCTCACTTATATACTATGGAAAGGAAGCTTGATTTGTTTAACCAGCATCCGATAGCATAGCTATTAAAAAGCCACTCAGCAGGAAATTGAAGCTAAGAGTTCTAACAAGTGGCTTGTTAGTGAAGAATGTCCTGGCTGAAGTAAGGGACAGGCTTGTCGCTCTTTACCCCGTCCTCTGAGGGTAATACGTAAGGAGGACAAAATGAGTGCAGCCCTCCTGGGTCTCTCCTTAAGAGTTTAAAAGCAAAATATTGATTTCGAGTTACCCTGCTTCAACTCAGCTTTGCTCTCATGGTATTTTTATTCCCTTGTAGATTCCTGGGTCCATTTGTTGTAGATTTTAAAAAGTAAATCACTGGTGAATCTATGGTGTGTCCATGTAACATTTCTGCACCTAAAAATATGGTCAATTGACACCTTAAAGGTTTCTGAGCAGCTCTAACTCTTAGTGACATCTCCAGTTGCATCCCCAGTATGTTCAAAACAGATGAAGTGAATGCATTGATTTTAGTTGTATAAAGCCCTTGACAAAATCTCTCTGTGGCCATCTAGCAGTCTCTTGATGGCTTATAAAGGATTTGCTATGACACAAATGTGATCCTTCCACTCTTTTCCATTTTGTTTTTCAACTAAGTCCATGGTGAATTTCCTTAGGACAACAGACCGACAGCAGAAAATTCGTAGGTATCCAGCCAGGGCTAGCCCTGGAATCTTTAGTATTAACAGACAACACCAGGATTGTGATTCAGATGATTATCAATAGGGCCTTGAATTAGAACTTAAGATTCTTAAAATCTACTTACTACTTTAAAATGAGTTTTCCACTGCTGTATAGAAAATTTGTTGACTAAATTATGACTAGTGAGAGCTGGAACAAAAGCATACTAACATTCATTCTGAGCGAAGTTTAGACACCCTTATGGGTTTTTTGGGAAGAGATGAAAAGAGTTTACACTAGAAATGAAGTCTAAGTTTTGAAACTTCATTTAAATTTCTCAAAAAGAATTTCCTAATTTTATTAATAGTTGTACAAGCATGCAAACGAATGAACTCCTTTCTTTTCTGGACTCTTCTATGCAGATGAGAAGCCATTTCTTCTAATAAAGTAGATCTCAGCTTCTTCATCTGCTAAAGGAGATTCTGAAAGTCTCCAAAATGCTTTGATATTAAATCCCGAATGTGGAAGGTTGATCTTGGCAGTGCCAGAGAGAGGCTGGGTGATCTTTATTAATTTACTTTCCCTCCAGCTTTTTATATCTCTGGGTTTCCCTCTATAAAATGAATATCACCATGTTCCTATGAGAATATTTCTCCATAGAGATGCTGTTGAAGTCATGAAAGGTAGAAATTCATTTGTTCAATAGCACATATTAAGACATTTACGCAAGAAGCTGTAATAAAGAGATGACAAGACACATCACAGTGAGATACAAGCAAAGAAATCAGTGATCAAAATGCAAAAGATGTGAGAAGCAGAGGGCCTCCTACAAATTCAGCTGTGGCAGAGGAAAAAGCTTTCAAAAGAGGTAACCAAATATTGAATCCAAATATTGAACACTAGATACAAAGGGGTCCACCAAGTGGGGAGGACATGTATGAATTCCCTAGAGCTGCCATGACAAAGTGCTACAGACTGGTGGCTTCAAACAATAGGAACACATTGTCTCACAGTTCCTTTTTTTTTTTAACAAGAATGAGGAAGACCTTTATTATTTTATTTTTCAATATATTTTATTGATTACGTTATTATAGTTGTCCCAACTTTTCCCCCTTTGCCCCCCTCCACCCAGTACCCCTACCCCTCTGGCAGTCCCCCCCACCCCACCCCATTACTTCATGCTGAAGGGTCATGCATATGAGTTCTTCGGCTACTCCATTTCCTATACTGTTCTTTTTTTTTTTTAATATATTTTATTGACTTTGCTATTACAGTTGTCCCAATTTTTTCTCCCCTTTATTCCCCTCCTGCCAGTACTCCCCCTTAGTTCATGTCCATGGGTCGTACATAAAAGTTCTTTGGCTTTTCTCTTTCCTTTACTATTCTTAACCTCCCTCTGTCTATTTTGTACCTACCATTTATGCTTCTTATTCCCTGTACCTTATCCCCCATTCTCCACTCTCCCCCCGCCACTGATAACGCTGCATGTGATCTCCATTTCTGTGATTCTGTTCCTGTTCTAGCAGTTTGCTTTGTTTTTGTTTTTAGATTCAGTTGTTGATAGTTGTGAGTTTGTTGTCATTTTACTGTTCATATTTTTGATCATCTTCTTTTTCTTAGATAAGTCCCTTTAACATTTCATATAATAAGGGCTTGGTGATGATGAACTCCTTTAGCTTTACCTCTTCTGGGAAGCACTTTATCTGCCCTTCCACTCTAAATGATAGCTTTGCTGGATAGAGTATTCTTGGATGTAGGTCCTTGCTTTTCATGACTTTGAATACTTATTTCCAGCTCCTTCTTGCCTGTAAGGTTTCTTTTGAGAAATCAGCTGATAGTCTGATGGGAACTCCTTTGTAGGTAACTGTCTCCTTTTCTCCTGAGGCTTTGAAGATTCTCTCCTTATCTTTATTCTTGGGTAATGTAATTATGATGTGGCTTAGTATGTGCTTCCTTGAGTCCAACTTCTTTGGGACTCTGAGATTTCTGGACTTCCTGGAAATCTATTTCCTTTGCCAGGTTGGGGAAGCTCTCCTTCATTATTTGTTCAAATAAATTTTCAATGTGTTGCTATTCCACTTCTCCTTCTGGCACCCCTATGATTCGGATGTTGGAGCATTTAAAGTCATCCCAGAGGTTCCTAAACCTCCTCATTTTTTTGAATTCTTGTTTCTTCATTCTATTCTGGTTCAATGTTTATTTCTTCTTCCTTCTCCAAATTGTTGATTTGATTCCTGGTTTCCTTCCCTTCACTGTTGGTTCCCTGTATACTTTTCTTTATTTCACTTTGCATAGGCTTCACTTTTTCCTCCATTTTGCGACCATACTCAACCATTTCTGTGAGCATCTGATTACCAGTGTTTTGAACTCTGCACCTGTTAGGCTAGCTATCTCTTCATCAGTTAGGTCCATTTTTAGAGCTTTGATCTGTTCTTTCATTTGGACCATATTTTTTTTGTCTCAGTGCTCCTATTACATTGTGAGGGTGGAGCCTTAGGTATTGCCAGGACAGGGCAACCAACGTCACTGCTTTGTGGTGCTGAATGTGGGGGAGGGGTCAGAGGGGGAACAGTGCCGCTTGCTCAGCTCTTGCCCTACTTTCAGTCACTTCCCCTGCTATCCAAAAGCAAATTGGGACCTTCTGGTTCTGATTCCCAGGTGGGTGGGTTTGCGTACATTCTAGGACCCTGTCGGTCTCCCAAATGAACTCTCCCGTGAAGCTGAGAGTTTCTCCTGCCACCGCAACCCCCACAGGTTTTTACCAGTAGAAGTTTTGAAGGCTTTCTTTTCCCACACTGGAACCCTGGGTTGTGCAATCTCTCTCACTCCCCAGTTGTTCCTCCTGGTTTATCTGCATGCAAATGTGGGACCACCCAGTCCACCATCCACTGCCTTGTCCACCCAGCCCACCAGCCACAGGCTTGCCAAGCGTCCTCTCTGTGCTGGCTACCTGTCTCCACTCCTCCTACCACTCTGGATGAATGAGTCTTCTTTAACTCCTTGGTTGTCAGATTTCCCTACTGTTTGATTTTCTGGCAGTTCTGGCTGTTTTTTTTGTTTTAAAATGTTTTGTTGTCCTTCTTTCGGTTGTGCGAGGAGACAAAGTGTATCTACCTATCTCCATCATGGCCAGAAGTCCTCCTATACCATTCTTAACATCCCCCTGTCTATTCTGCACCTACCAATTTGTACTTCTTAATCCCTGTACCTTTCCCCCTATTCTCCCTCTTCCTCCTCCCAACTGATAACCCTCCAAATGATCTCCATATCTATGATTCTATTCCTGTTCTGCTTGTTTGCTTAGTTTGTTTTTTAGATTCAGTTATTGATAGTTGTGAATTTATTACCACTTTAATGTTCATACTTTTGATCTCCTTTTTCATTAATAACTCCCTTTAACATTTCATATAAGAATGGCTTGGTGATGATGAACTCCTTTAGCTTTACCTTGTCTGAAAAACACTTTATCTACCCTCCCATTCTAAATAATAGCTCTGCTGGATAGAGTAAGCTAGGTTGTAGGTCCTTGCTTTTCATCGCTTTGAATACTTCTTGCCAGTCCCTCCTTGCCTGCAGTTTCTTTTGAGAAATCAGCTGACAGTCTCATGGGAACTCCTTTGTAAGTAACTATCTGCTTTTCTCTTGCTGTTTTTAAGATTCTCTCTGTATCTTTAACCTTTGGCATTTTAATTATGATTTGTTTTGGTGTGGTCCTCTTTGGGTCCAACTTGTTTGGGACTCTCTGTGCTTCCTGGACTTGTATGTCTATTTCCTTTACCAAATAATAATTTCATTATTTTTTCAAATAGGTTATCAATTTCTTGCTCTTTTTCTTCTATTTTCAGTACCCCTATGATTCAAATGTTGGTATATTTGAAGTTGTCCCAGAGGTTCCTTAGTCTATCCTTGGTATTTTTGGATTCTTTTTTCTTCTTGCTATTCTGATTGAATGTGTTTTTCCTCCTTATGTTCCAAATTATTGTCTTGATTCTTGGCTTCACCCACTCCACTGTTTGGTTCCCTGTAAATTTTTCTTTATTTCACTTAGTGTAACCTTTATTTCTGCCTGGGTCTTTTTTTATGCTGTTGAAGTACCCAGTGAGTTCCTAGAGCATCCTTATAACCAGTGTTTTGAACTCTGCATCTTATAGATTGCTTATCATTATTTTGTTTAGTTCTTTTTCTAGAGTTTTGTCCTGTTCTTTCATTTGGGCCATATTTCATTGTCTTCTCATTTTGGCAGCCTCCCTGTGTTTGTTTCTATGCATTAGGTAGAGCTGCTTTGATTTCCTGTCTTAGTAGTGTGGCCTATTGTAGAAAAGTGCACCAGTAAGTTGGATGGGGTAGGGCCTTAGGTAATCACCAGGGCAGAGATACCCATGAGAACCAGATTAATGGAGTCTCCCATATGTTGTTGCCATTCTGTGGCTCTGTTTGTGAGAAGCCTCCAAAAGGGGACGGTGTTGCTGCCTGGCCTCTGGAGTTTTGTCCAGAGGAAGCTATCCCCCGGCACTTGCCCTGATTCCATATACTTCAGTTTCTCCCCTTATGCCACTAGTGCCCTGCCAGCTGCTGTCCCGGTGCTGGAGTCCCGAGGGAATGGTCTGCCTAAGTCCTAAGTCCCTTACAGGCCCTTTAAGATGAGACTCCTGAGAATCCTGCAGTTTCTTCCACTGTCCCAATCCCCACTGGTTTTTACAGCCAGAAGTTATAGGGACTTATCTTCCTGGCACTGCAACCCTGGGCTAGGTGGTCTGGTGTGGAACTGGGATCCCTCGCTCCCAAAGCATCCCTCCCAATTTTTATCCACCACGCCTGGGTGTGGGACTGCCCATTTCACTTCTCTACCCCTCCTATCCACTGGATGAATGTGACTTCTTTAACTCCTTGGTTTTCAGACTTCCATACAGCTTAACATTTGACAATTCTGGGTGATACTTGTTTTGTAGCCTAGTTTTAATTTTTGCTGTGGCTGTGTGAGGAGATGAACCATATTTACCTTCACCTCCATCTTGACTGGAAGTCTCTGTCTCATAGCTCTGAAGGCTAAGAGTTTGAGAGCAAGGTGTCCACAGGGCCATGCTCACTCTAAAGGTACTAGGGAAGGATCTGTTCCAGGCCTGTCTCCTGGCTTCTGGGAGTTCTTTGTCTTGTGGCAGCATCGCTCCAATCTTCACATGATGTTCTCCGCATGTGCATGTCTGTGTCCAAATTTCCTCTTTAAATATGGACATTAGTCATATTGGATTAGGGGTCCATCACACTCTAACATGATCTCATCTTAACTAATTATATCTGCAATGAACCTATTTCCAAATAAGATCACATTCTGAGATACCTGGGTCAGGACTTAAACATATGAATTGGGTTTTGGGAAGGGCACACAATGCAACATATACGAGAGAGAAGGGCGAGCAAGGCCAAGTAAATGCCTGTGCGGTCACTGAGGGAGGACTCTAGGCTCGGGGTAAAGGGTGTGCTGCGAAGAGCAAAAGGAAATAAGGAGAGAGCTAGCCAGTCAGATCACAGAGAGCCTTGGGGGCCAACCAAGAACTTTGGCTCTTATTCTGCGAAGCCATTGGAGAACTTGAATCAAAGGAGTGGCTTAATCGAGACTGTGGTTTAGGAAGAGCTCGCTCACATCAATATGGCGGGCGAACTGAAAGGGGCAACACTGAGACTCTGGAGCCTTTAGCACAAGTTAAGGGAAACAGTGGTAGCTCATGACTTTCTTACGGACTATCTCTTCATCTAATTATTTCATTAATAACATTTCCTTATTAAGGCTAACTACCTAGACAGCAGATTACTCTCATAATCAGGCTCACTGAGGTCTTTTTTTTTATTCCTGTTATGGTATGGTACTAATTTATGAGGCTATGTATGAGATAGATATCTCATAAACACACTGAGAAGGCAATGCTATATAAAGTAAACAACTAGAGAACAAAATAAATTAGAAAGGAAATGAAAGAAAATGCCAAAAAGAGTATCTGTTACTAAAAGTGGAAATTGCAAGAAGGCCCTCCGGAGGAAGAGTAGTGCTTTGTATAGGTCTTAAAAGATTACTAGAATTTAGATAAGAATAAACTGAGTTTATGTTCTGAGATCCTATTTCAAAATGAGTTATTACTTCAACTGCCAGGGAATGAACTAAAAACTCCTTAACAATGATTAGATTGGGAATGGAAGAGCAATAATAGGCATGCTTTGTGACATTCTTTATTTTCAAAAATGCTTTTAATTTTTTTAACTCCGTGTGAGAAGATCTACACCATGTAAAATGCCTTGACTCCAACGTTAACCCTTTGACATAGGTCACTGGCTATTCTAGGGAGACAAGAAACCTCCCAAAAATACATACAGCATTGAATATCAGCACTCTGGCAAGTAAACTGTGTCAGTGTGTTCCTGAGCCACCCCAGCTTGTTCTTAGTCCAAAAAGAAAGTGATTCATTTTTGCCCTTTAGGAAACAGGAGTAATTTTCATATTGTGAAATCTTGGCAATGGTTTCCTCTTCACAATAGGTGAGGGGGAAGAAGCTGCATTAGGTACCATCTGTCAAGTATAAATCCTTCAAAACTAGTGGTGACCCCAGAATAACATATGTAGTGAAAAACGTGGATGATATATTTTGAGTGTAATCCCGTTAACAGGAGGTGTCTTCTCATAGTTTATTATCCTTCTTTCTTAATGACATTGCAAAACTTTATACTTTCCTACGTAGCCTACTACTTCCTTTTTGGGATTATTAAGATTAAAATGCTTTGATAGCTTTATAACTTGTTTTAACATATGACTCAATTCTCATTAAATAGTAATTAAATGTTAGAGACTAAAAAACAATAGTGTGGGTCACAGTATGGTTTCTTTCTTTACAATATAGACCTAGAGGAAAACAAATCTATCAGTATGCTTTTAGCCACAAGCCATAGAACCCCAACTAAATGTCGCATAAAAAATAGCCAGTGTATTAAAGAAAGAGACCTTATGGCATGTAATCAGACCACATCTTGATTTAGGTCTCCTACTCTCCTGTTAAAATGTATCCAACATGGAAACTTTTCCTTCTGTCCGTGGATGAAAACTCAGGCATTCAGGCAGTCCCATGATTTTGCTAACACAGGAGTACATGAGCGAATGAACACATGCATGAATGAGCAGCTTGCAGTCCTTTTAAGTTGGAAAACTTGTCTAAATTTAGTAATTAAGTGTTTATAATCCCATGTAATAATCATAAATTTGAACATGATTTTAAGTTAAACATTCTCCCTTCCTAATCTTGGGGGATTCTGAAGACAGGATGCTACTGAAAGTGTCACAGGCCTGCTCTCTGTTTTGCCCTCCATCTCCATCCCTCTCCCTCATCCTCCTGATCATGGTGGCTGAAATTTCCATTGCATGGGCTGGAAGAGGTTGAAGGAAATAGGTGAAAAGGGTTACTGAGACAAACCCAGTTGCTGCTAAAACTGGTTTTTGGTCCTTGATTCTCATGGGTAAATTTGGTTCCCAAAGGATTAAACCCATTTATACCAATCACCACAGTTGGTACTTTCAGCAACATTAGATTTTATTGTTTTAAAAACATTCATTGCCATGAGGCAAAAAAGGGGATCACTGGTTTGTTTTTGTTGTTGTTTTGCATTGTTTAAATTACTAGCAACTTATATCTTTGTTTTATAGGTGCACATTTATAAATAATTTTGTTCATCACCTATCATCATTATTCCCTTATTTGACATATGATATTTGTAATGAGTATCTCTATTATTCTATTTTATTTTGGTTTGTTGTTTTTTGAGTTATAGTAGTTTTCTTGTTTACCATCAAATTTGCCTCTCCCTTAGAAATTATAAAAAACATCTTTTCTAAAATTAGAACATTAAGTGCTCTCCAAAGATGTAATAAATGTTCAAGTGTTTCTTATTTTTAAAATTTAGTCACCTGTAATTAAATTCTGTCATCTATAAAATTATTTCCAACATACATTGTGAAGAGAAAGAAAAAGCATGAAGCAGAACAGTGCTATTATATGCTACCAGTAGAAAAAAGTTATAAGTGTATCTCCATTTGGATAAAATGTCTCCAGAAACATCCATAAGAAACCGATAATATTGGTTGTGTCTAGGAAGAGGAATTCAGTGGCTGGGAAAAAAGAACAAAGATTTCCCTTTATTAATGTTAAACTTTGACCTTTGTAAGTGTTTTAATGATTCTAAAAATATATTTAAAATGTCTTAGAGAAATAGAAAGAGAGGAAAGTGTTAGGGTTAGAAATAGGGAAGAAGACCAGATCATGGGAAAATAGCACCTGCAGAGTTTTCCTGAAAAAAAAAAATGTCTGTATAATAACACAATCCAGACATGCAAAAAGAGATTGGAAATGCAGAGGTCAGTGTACCAGAGGACCGGTAGTGAGCTCAGAATTCATTTAATTAGAAACGATGGCAAATCATTACAGCAATCACAGTTATAAAATGAATGTCAAACATTCTTATGTTTTGAAGGGAGACAACATAATGTTGAACTTGTGAGAATATGTATAATTTAGATAGAATAGATTGGTTGCCTAAATCTCAAAACCTGCTGTCAAAAATTAGTGACTGTGCTAATTCATTCACCTAGTCAATCTCTATGTATCAAACATCTGCTGTATCTGAGACCCTTTGCTGGGCACTGAGGGTATAGCAGTGACTAAAAGCAACAAGTATCACTCTGTCATATTTCTATTCCAGCAATAGTCTATAGAAGCTATTTTGTTTCTTAGGTTGGGTGGGAGGGGAAGCCTAAGCATATCGTTTAATGCTATAAAAAAATAATCTCTAATGGAAGGTATTTTCTGAAATTCTAGTAAAATACAGGGAGGGAAATGGGAGACACAAAATATAGACTATTTTAACACACACACACACACACGAAAAAGAAAAGCAAAAGGCAATGAAAGAGAAGTAAAATCATAAAATAAGATGGCAGAATCAAGACAAAATGTAATAGATGACTATTATTACTACATAAAATAGATTGCTGTATTATATAACTCTACTATTTGGTCTAATTCTCAGCTAAAACATTTGAAATGTAAGGATTAAATAAAGCAATAAAAATAGGAGAAAAATGAAAAGCTTATAAAGAGTATTTTCAAGAATAAATTCTTGAGATAAATATCAAGAAGAAATTCTTATTAAATTGATACAGGTTGTTTCATAGAGAATAAAACAAATTTACAAAATTAGCATACAGTTGCAACCAAAACGTAGCAAAGGCAATATAGACCAATTTCCCTTGTAAATATTGATGTAAAACAACCAAATAATAGGCGACCATGTAGAGTCTAGCACTGCATTTTGAATATAAAGTATGACCATAGCTACCTTACTACTAGAACAAACGAGTATTGTATATTAGAGTATCTCTACTAAGAGAATAACAATCGATTAAATTAGGGAAATGTGTACAGGCATAACTCGTTTTATTGTGGATTGCTTTACTGTGCTTCGTAGGTAACTGCATTTCTTACAAATTCAAGGTTCGTGGCAACCCTGCGTGGAGCAAGTCCATGGGCACCATTTTTCCAACGGCATTTGCTCACTTTCTGTCTCTGTGTCACATTTTTGTAATTCTCACAATATTTCAAACTATTTCCTTGTTATTATATTTGTTATATTGACCTGTGATCAGCGATCTTTGATAGTACTATTGTAATTGTTTGGGGAACTACAAACCATGCCCATATAAGACAGCAAACTTAACTGATAAATGTTGAGTGTGTTCTGACTACTCCACCCGCTGGTCCTTCCCCCATCTCGCTCCCTTTCCTTAGGCCTTCCCATTCCCTGAGACACAACAACATTGGAATTGGGCCAAATTATAACCCTACAGCGGCCTTTAAGTGTTCAAGTGAAAGAAAGAGTTGCACATTTCTCACTATAAATCAACAGTTGGGAGTGATTAATTTTAGTGAGGAAGGCATGTTGAAATCAAGATGTGTCAAAAGCTAGGCCTCTTTCACCAACCAATTAACTAAGGTGTGAATGCAAAAGAAAAAATTTTAAAGGAAATTAAAAGTGCTACTCCAGTGACCACACCAATGATAAGAAAGTGAACAACCTTACTGCTGAGGTGGAGAAAGTTTTAGTGGTCTGGATAGAAGATCAAATCAGCCACAGCATTCCCTTAAGCCAAAGCCTCATCCAGGGCAAGGTTGTAACTCTTTTCAATTCTGTGAAGGCTGAGAGAGGTGAGGAAGTTGCAGAAGAAAAGTTGGAAGCTAGCAGGTGTAGGGGTGTGAAGTTTAAGGAAAGAAGTCACTTCAATAACATGAAAGTACAAGCTGAAGCAGCAAGGGCTGATGTAGAAGCTGCAACACGTTATCTAAAAGGTTTAACTTAAGATAATGGTGGTGGCCACACTAGAGAACAGATTTTAAAGGTAGACCAAACAGCCTTCTATTGGAAGAAGACGCTGTCTAGGACTCTTGTAGCTTGAGAGGAGAAGTCAATGTCTGGTTTCAAAGCTTCAAAGGACAGGTTGACTCTTATTAGGGGCTAATGCAGCTGGTGATTTTAAGTTGAAGCCAGTGGTTACCATTCCAAAAATCATAGGGCCCTTAAGAATTATGTTAGATCTACTCTGCCTGTGCTCTAGAAATAGAACAACAAAGCCTGGATGACGGCACATCTGTTTACAACATATTTACTGAATATTTTAAACTCACTATTGAGACCTACTGCTCAGGAAAAACAAAAAAAATATTTCTTTCAAAATAATACTGCCGAAATAGCCTAAAATTCTAAAATATTACTAACCTTGTTTAAAAATATATAATCTGACTTCTGTGACCCAGCAATCCCACCCCTGTGAATAGAGGCCTGACAGAAATTCAATACAGGTGTGCACCAAACAACGCGCTCAAGAATATTCGCACCAGCACTCCCCATAGTAGCCAAACCAGGGAAACAAGCCGAATGTCTCTAGCAGTAGACTGAGTAAGTGATAGTCACACAATGGGACATCACACAGCAAGAAGAATACACAAATACAATTAGGCACAACAGTATGAGTGATTACCCAAACAGGGTGAATGAAAGAAGCCGGACACAAAGAACACACTGTAAGGTTTCATTTATTTAAAAAATTCAAAAATCAAGAAAGTGAATCAGTGTTGATAGAAGTCAAAACTGTGGTCTCCTTGTAGGAGGCAGTGACCAGAAGAGGGACTAGGGACTCCTGGGGTATAAGCAATACTGGATTTCTCAACAGAAATGCTGGTTATATGAGCATGTTCAATTTGGGAAAATTTATTGAGCTGTCCATTTAGGATATGTGTGCTTTTCTGTATGTACTGTACCTCAATTCCTTAAAAAGGTTTACTTAAAAAATATGTGGCCTGTAATATACAGATATCATTTCTTCATAAGTTCTTTCAATGGATGACATGAATGCTCTTGGCTTTGTAATGTCATTTTACCACTTCATCCTTTTCTACCCCCGGTTACGAAAACTGAGGTCTGAATGAAATGAAGATCTCAACCTACTGTTAATTAATCTCTCAAGTCCTTTCTCTCACCTCTCACCCTAATAACCTCCCTACCCCTGCCCTACCTTTTAACTCTTTTGAGTATGTTGACTCCGTCAGACACTTTTCTCAGCTTAGTGTGGGGGTTAAGCCCGCAGAGGGTTTATATCCTATTTCTGCAACTTGGTAGTGCCCTGACCTAATGTAACTTACTTTTCTGTGCCTCAGTTTTCTCATCTGTAACGTGTTGTTAGCAAAAGATGGCTCCTACCTCACTTAGTTGTTGTAAGGATTAAATGAACTAAAACATGTAAATCATCGAGAGTGAAGAGCTCTTTGGATGACACTTGCTTGCATTAATTCTAGGACTCACCTTTTAATTTATGGAAATTCCGATGCATTCTACAATCAATGGTGTCTTATCATCACTATTTCTCCGGTGGCAGTTGTGCCATAGTTGTCACTGATTGTGCTTACAGCTTTTATTCTCTTTATGTGCTTATGAGTAAAATATGAAAATAAGTTGTCTGAATGAGCAGTTCTTTCAATAAGCACAAAATTAAAATTTTAGAAGGCAGCCTTTTTTTCCCCTTAGTAGACATGTTAAAGAGTGGCTTCTCTGAGTTGATGAAATATCCTTCTGAAATACCTCATTAAGTTGCTGTTAGAAGCTTTCCAGCATCATTCTATTTTTAAAATATTCACATGCATTATTCGGCTTTTAAATTATGTTTTAAAATCTATCATTTTAAACTAGGTATTTTCCAGTGATCTTTAAAGCTTCCCTAGGAACTGGGCAATTGAAAGACTTCCCAGGGATGCATTGCACTGTGACCAGATGCTCAGCTATCACCTGCTTCCTTCTGCTCATAAAATGCCCTTTCTCCTCCTCCACTGCCAATCCCAGAGCACCAGCAAACATAGAACGTGGGCAAAGGGTGTTCCTTCAAGCCTTCTCATGTCTGCTACCTCCCCATTCCCATCTGAGCTCAAATGTCAGTTCTTCAGAGAGACCTCCAAAATCCCCCAAATCCATAATAAACCCAATGATTCTCCAACTTGGCTCCATATTGGAATCATCTGGAAATCTTTAAGTAATACTTATGCCTGGGTCTCGTCCTCAGAAATTCTGATTCAGTTGTTCCAGGGCACTACCTGGGCATCAGCATTTTTAAGAACCCTCCAGGAGATTACACCCTGCAGCCAAGATTGGGAACCATTGCATTACCCTGTTTGATGATATTCTGATAGTCTCTTAATTGATTACTTGAATTGTTGGCTGTATCTTCCACTGGCTCCCGAAGACGAGGAGTTTTATCCTTGTCAACATCGTTGGTCCTGTATCCTGGCACCCAGCACCCCGCACCCCGCTAAGAGCTGAGGCTCAGAGCACAACTTCTTAGGAGAAGAGTAGGTAGCTTCGATTTTTTCAAGTATTGCCACTGGGCCTGAAGGGAATTCAGGTCGGGCTCCTCCTTGGGCCTTTTGCAACACGCGATTCCTGGTTCTGCTTGCCCAACTTCATCCCCGCCCCCAGCTTCGAATCCTAGTGGGATGTTAATGGAGATGACTGTCCCCACCAGGTCCTCCGCTTTGATCGGCATCGGGACTGTCTAGCAGATCGCTCCCCCTCCCAAGAGTCCCAGGAGCACAGGGCAGGGTCTGAGAGCTTGTTTACATGCTTCTGGGGTCGCAGAGGATAAACAATGAGGGGATCTCAAAGAAAGGAAAACTCCCCACAGTGAGGCCCAGGAGGGGTTCCGCGCAAGTGAAGCAAGGGGGCGCTGCACCTTTCGCGGCGCCAGCCTCTCCTCCCGCTGCGTGCCTGGGGGGCGCCGAACAGCTGGCTGCCAGCCTCAGAGAGGACCTTACCGTCGCAAGGAAAGCCCCCAAAGCACCAATATAATCTATTTAAACTTTTCCTGCCAATTGTGCCACCGCCCCCGGATGTGCTGAGCCAGCAAAAACTCCTAAGTTTCTAGGAACTAACTTAAAGATGTATTTTAAGTGAAAAAAGCAAGGTGTTGAACAGTGTGTATCGCTGTGCAATGGGTGGAGGACCGATAAGGAGAAATTCAGGTGTATATACTTACTTCCTGGTGCAAACACAAGGTAATTAAGCCCTGGAAATACGAGAAATTTATCGGGGTCGCTATCAGGTTGAGGCGCGAGATGTTGCAACCTGGTGGCTTTTAGAGTTTTTAAAGCCTATGCAAGTATGGTTTTAAGTATATATATTTTATATTACATTTTATATTGCACGGTGTTATATATAATATATAGTGAAAGATACATTTGTTATATATTATTACATGTAACACCATACAATATATTTTCTAATACATACATATATCTGGCTAGTGGAGTCAATGTATAAATTAGCCTTTACCTGAGAGGCTGATCTAAAGTACGGAAAGACTCGCGGCGTGAAAAGGCAAAGAGGTAGGACCAGAGGAAGTATATGGGGCCCCCTCCCCATATCTTTTCACTGAAGACAACAGAGCGGTTGTTGGGAAAGGGACCGAGGGAAACTGAGGCTCTGGACTACACAAATGCAATCCCGAGTGCGTTTGGAGTTCTAATCCAGCGGCGGGGCAACGCCGGGAACCCACGCCGGGCAAGACACTTCCTGGCTCTGGTGCAGACGCCTCCGTCGCAAGCTCTACGTAGTATTAGCACTTTTTTGCTCAGGCCTCCTCCCAGGGTGCAGGGGCGATGATTGCGCGCCACGATAGGGACTTTCGCCGCGCTCTCGGACCAGACTCAGTAGAGGATGACTTGGCGTCTTTAATGGCGAGTGGGGGCTTCTTCGATGGCGAGTGCGCGGTCCCGGTGACGCGGTCGCAGCGGAGCGCATAGGAAGGAGAGATCCTGGCAACAGTCTCGCGTCCCCGCCTGTTCGCAATTCGAAGGCTTCCAGCACCTGCCAAGGAGGCCAAAAGAACCTCCAAGGTCCCCAAAACCCACCCCTGTAGGGCGCGGACGGCCCGGGAAGAAAAGGAAACTCCGCGGGCAGCAGGTGGAGAGCTGGCTGTGGCTTCGCCACAGCTCCCTCTGCCCAACACCCCTTGATAAAAGCTCGGGGCCGGCCGGGAGACCCCAGTTTTCTATTAAAGTTCCAGGTAGAGGTCGCTGCCTTCCCAGCTTCCAGGTCCGCTGGGACCTGCTACTTTCAAATCGTATGTCCTCCGGCAAGTTTACCTCTGCCAGCCTCAGTTTTCTTATCTGTAAAATGGGGGTGGTGAAAGTACCTATTTCCGTGAGGTGGTAATGAGAGTTTAAATGAAATATTGTATGCCTAGGCCTCGGCCCAGCTCTACCTTTTACAGAGAGGTCTCCCTCCATCCATTATGGTTATCCCAAGCAAGAATGACCAATTAGAACCCAGAAATGAGATTTAGGGGTCCGGTGTCCTCCAGAGAGACTCATTGTAAAGTGACAGTGGTTGCAGATGGGCCCCGAACTCCATCCACTAGCTTCCTAGGAAGTCATACAGGGTCTCCATTCCAATGCCTTCGTCTCAAAGAAAACCACACACTCCGCCCCATTTACACATACTTAACCCTTTCACGGAGAGCCCCGCAGCTCACACCGCCAGCATTCAAATTCCCGGGCTACCAGGTTTAGACTGTGCCCTTGGACAAGGGCCTGCACTTCTCCAGACATCGTTCTACTCTTCTGTGAAATGGGATGATAACATTGTAAGGTGCTAATTGGAAAAGGTTGTCCAGGTAAAGCAAGGAGCCTGGCCTATAGTCTAGTTGGTCTCCTTTGGCTGTGAATTCCAAAATAAACTCCATTCTTTGAAAAAAACAGCCCCAAGTGGATGGAGAAATGATCCCAGCTGCTCTTTGCTCCCCGTAGAGACTTCTTGACTTCTTTCCTGTGCGCCTCTCATAATCTGTGGGAGGGGGAGATTCTTCCCGGCCCCTGAGGAGTGGTTAAACAGCCCAGGAAGACCTGGGCTTGGGAGCCTCCTCCAGACTTCCCTGAACAACAGCCCTCTATGGCTGACGTTGCTCTGCCCTTGTCCCGTCAATTTGCAGATGCCGCTACCGAGTAACCAGGTGGCATCTTTTCGGGACTCCGGGTCAGGGTACCTTCTCCCGGAGCGAGAGCCCTGCGGGAGGCTTCCGACCACTCACTTAACTTTGTCAACGTCCTGAGTTTAACTTAGCAGGGGGAAAACAAAACCTGAGCTAAATACCCTATTTTCTTTCTTCGACTAGTAACCCGCCGGAAAGGCAAAATCCCGGCGGGGGGTGGGAGGGCAGGGAGGCCTGGGAAAAACAGAATGCTAATGGCTGCCTGGAGAGGGCGGAAGGCGCTCCGGGGTTGGAGCACTCGGCCGCGTCCCTTTGAAATGCACCTTTCCAGTCGCGCTCAAGAGGACACTGAATTTCCTTCCCTTCTAGAGAGGTAGAAAGATGCTGATGGAACACTAGGCTCTCCTCTCAGGTTCCAACTTACTCACTCCAGCTTCCTACCTCTGGTTCTTGTTGCCTTTGACATGTTTGCTCTCTGACCTCCCCACATCGGACTAGGAATATCTCGATTCCTCATTTAGTCCCAGTACCTAGTAAGAAGGGCAAAGATGAGCTCTATGTAAGAGCGGTGGTAATAATAGGAAAGACTTTAGACCTTCTTCTGTGCCAGGTGCTGTTCTAATTGTTTGATATTCTGTATGCTATTGTTACATTGGGCACTGAGGACAGAGAACTTAAGGAGCTTCCCCAGACCCACAAAGCTAGTAAAAGAGCCACAAATACATACAATCCTGACTACAACTTCTGCTTTTCTCTTAGGGGCTTAAGGAATGATCTCTTTGGTCTCTATCCTATTGACCTTCCTTCCTTCCTCCTTCCCTCTCATTCTTTCTCTTCCTTGGTTATCTTATGGGCTGAATTCTTTCCGCTGAGTAATTCCCCAGCCCAGTCTTCCCTTTTCCTCATTTCTCACATAGAGTCTGGGTCTGCGATTCCAGCTCCCAGTCGTTTTGAAGTGTTGGTCGACAGAGTTGGATTCTGCCCACCTGTTGTATAGACATCCTGCCACGCCTGTGTCCTATGAGTGCCTTCTTGTGAAACATTAATTTCCGAAAGCCAACTCTGTTAGTGATGTGCAAGTGATCCATGTTAGGATAATATTTCTCCTTGACTGCATGGTGGTCACTACCATTAACACTGCAATTTCGGCACTAAGTTTTGTATTTTCCCCTGAAAAAGATGTCAGCACTGACATGCTCATGAAAAGGCATGCCATAATATAAGAACTCTGGGTTAGGAAAGGTCTAAAAAAAGATTTTTAAAATCTTAAAAAGTCTAAAAATGATGAAAATGCCTATTCCCATTAATTTACAAAGGTCTGTGTTTTTCCTAAAAGAAAAAGGAAAAAAGCATTTTCACTTTAGTCTTCATGGTTATAAAGCCTGAGATCTGACAGTGCCCCAGGGCTATTTTATCTGTTCTAGTTCACAAACTGATTAACCTTTTTTTCAATGAACAGATGAGCACTTAAGTGGCAGGCCTCTCAAGGTACAAATTAAGCAAGACAGGTATAACCGTGTATAATTCTTTCATATTTTAATGCAGCAACAATCAGCCAGACATTCCCATAATTTACTTTTGAGAGTAACTACTTTGTTACTTACTCTCATGTGGCTTTTCTTGTCATTTATGTGAATCTATGCACTTCCATAAATATGATAATGATAATAAGAACAATAAAACAGCAGATAAATCCAGGAATTCATTTGTAGTTTAAAAGCTACTTTCATAAAAAATTCTTGATTCAATGTTAGAAAAGATCAATTACTTTTTGTAATAAACAACTTTTGGTATGTTTATTAACTTTTATTACAGGATTCCCCACCTCCTCATATTTAAACAATGAACAATTGCATTCAGGAATCTAAACATACGAACTGATAGCTAAGATAATAGTTTAAGTTGGTCATTTTTGTTTGGGAAAAAATACAGTGGGTTTAATATAACCCTTTACCTCACACATTTATGGACCTGGTGATTTTTTTTTTTTAAGCAAGCGATCAGTCTATTTTAGTGTCACGGCGAAATATAAATGCTTATAAAAGTGAAACTCTGTTTGTGGAAGTATCTTGCCCTCATCAACAGAATCAACTCTACTTGTCTTTTCCAAAAAATATTTTATCTTATAGGGCATTTTCTTTTTTCAAGGGAAAGAAAAGTGAAACATGAACAACCTTACTGCGATGAAAGCCCCCTCCCCCCTCAGAAAGCACAGTGGAGGTGGCAGATCTGGCCATCAGAGAACAAAGGGCCAAAGAGTGAAACCGAGATGGTGAAATAAAATGTAACGTCAACAAAGAAAAGGCCATAGATAAATAGTAAAAGGACCAACTCACCACAAAAAACCCATTGACGTTTTCCCAGAGTCCAGGCGAAGCGCTGGTGACCGGTTAATGTTGGAATGTTTTCCTAGGGTTAAAAGGAGAACCGGCAGCAAGTCTGCTCAGAATTTACAAAGTGTTTGAATAACACGGACAGTGTTTTGATAACACATTTTTAGTGGGGGTGAAAATAATAGAATTTATTGGGACATTTATATAGGCCCCCTTGGTTGTGTGGGGGGGATGGGGAGGAGGTAAACTATATATCATTGCACTCATCTATAACTCACCACTGTAATTCATCTATACATGTGTATATGTATTTGATGTATAATAGTCCTGTAACTGATTCTGAGTTTTTCTTTTAAAAGATGAACGCCCATAGTGGTTACCATTAAAAGGAGGGAAGGGGTAAAAAGTCCACCTGGCCAGGCTGGCAAACACTTTGCGCTATCAGGGTGAGACAGTGGCATGAAGTTGGTATTATTGCTTGAGACAACAGAGCAGAGATCCTTAAAGGGCTCACACACAGGCTTGGCCTTGGTTTCATTGTAGCCATCAAAGGGTCCTGCTTACCCCATCTCAGGCTGAAAGGTGCAAGATCTGAGTTAATCCAGCCAGCATTTGGGTCTGGGGTTCCAAGGGGTCTCCACGTTTCCTCCCCAATGTTGATGTTTTTGTTCAATGTATTCCAATACACTGTCAGTTGAGCCACATAAAACCAGGCACCTTTCAATAAATGTCTCATTTGGATTTCATGAAGCTTGGGGTGTAATTGAAATCAAACAGCAAACAGGCTGGAAGGCTCTGTTATTTGCCCACCCAATCTAAGAAGGGTGCTGCCTGACATGTTCCCTGAAGCCACTGCCTTAGATTTCTTTTCTGTTCCTATTTCTGGAAAAGAAGCCTTGGGTTTTTAAAGGGCGGCGGGGACATGTGAAAATAATGTTCATGTCTCTTTCCCTGGTTATGAGTAAAATTGAGCCTGCAAAAGGAGAATCCACTCCAAGGAAGAAATCACAGATTTGCTCATCTACAATTCTTCAGGCATTGAGGCCAGTATATTATATGTGTAATAATAAAGATGTAATTAGTTAATTAATACAGAAGCATCATTAAATGAGATTTCTTTATCTCTATGCAGTCAGAAAAAATCTTTACCTAAAAAGTCTTTTTTCTTTATATTTAAAAAGGTATTTGTAATATATGTTTATAAAATGTGATCTAAATTATGTATACATTTTTCATGTTCCAAAAATCCTGAGTCCCAGGACAGTTTTGTACAGACTGAATTTTGATTCTTTCTCTTTGTTTCTCCATCTGGAAAATGGGTTAAAGTTTATGTGAAATCATAGCTATATCAGTGAGGTGGGGAGAGAAAAACTGCAGTTCCTTGCCCCCAGGAATCAACACTAGTCCTGATTATGCATACTGTGTACTTATGTATTTAATAATTAGGCAGCGCTCAGAATCGACCCACGCATTTCAAGATCTTGCTCTGGGGCTGGAATAAAATAAGCCCTTTCTGATGTGGCGCGAGGGACAGCTGGCCCGTGTTATTTGCGCCAGAGTAGGTCAGAACGATGCCTGTTGCCTGCGATGGCACTTTGCCACGCGCAGCGCTTCCCTGGTCGCCTCGAAAGCAATTTGAAGGGACACCAAGGCCCACTTTCTCGCTACGATAAAGCTCAAAACTGCTATCTACCTCCCCGCCCCCCGCCACCCTATCTCCAAATAATGTGAGATTGGATCTCACCCCTACTTTTTCAGCAAACACCCTGAAGTTGAGGGTAAAGTGGAGGAGCCAACGAGTGGTTACCAGGATGCCCTAGCCCCGGGCTACGTCGCCAAGCCACTCCAGTCTCCCGGCCCCCTCCTTTCCTTGCTCTCCAGTCCTCCTCACAGAATCTCCACTTTGAAAATCATGAAGTCTACAAAAGCACAAAACACTTGCAAAGTTTAATTCTACAAGCCTTCCCTGGGTCAAAATATAACAAAAGCCGGAGGAGTGGAAGTGGACGGTGGGTGACCAGAGCAGAGCCTCGTCAATCTCGAATTAAACTGGTGGGACGAAATGCAAGGAGTACAGGAGTGAGCGCGTTCGGGACCAGCTCTCCAGGGATCAACTCCGGGGCCACTCTGGCCAGGCACTAAGGGGCCCTCGCCCCGACTCCCTCGCTTGCTCCCTTCGCCTGGCTGAGCCTCAACACAGGAAACCTTCGCGCTCTGGTTTCGCCACCGCGAAAAACGTTTTTAAAAGCCCAGAAGCGTCAGAGTTGCATTAGGACCGACCGTCTCTCTCTCTAACCCACGCGTGCCTATGTTGGTGCTGCTCTGGTCTGAATCTAGCTCAGGCAACTTCGAGCCGTCTGCACCAGCGTCTGAGAGCTCAACAAATCCCGTGGCCGCCTCATCTGTTGTGGGCGAAGAGTTTCCCGTGTGATCGTGTTCGGTTGGGGAAGCAGAGTCCCGACATCTCAGCCGGAAAATGCGCTCCCGGAGCGATTACAAGCGTCGTCTGTAATTGCTTATTAACAGCGAATATTCAGGCTTCTCCTGATCAGCAAGGAAACTTGCCCCATCCCCTGTAATAATAAAACAATAAAATATGACGGCACCGCTCTCGACCCTACTGTCTGCGGAAACGCAGGGGAGAAACAGGCAGCTGGGGCAAAAGGGCTTCATTCAATATCAAACTGATTATTTCACTAATTATTCTACCTTCTGTGTTGCACCGCGGAGGAGAGGCTCAGGGAATCTTAACCGCGAGGCTGCTGGGGAAACCTTTGTTTCGCGGTGTCAGGCGCAGCTGATGATGGGGTAGGGGGAGGATCTGGGATTCAGGGAAACTGAGCGGCTTGGATCTTAAATGTTGGGGAGTAAAAGTGATTGCCTCCTGAAAGCAGGCATGTTGGCCTGGGGATGTGGGTGTTCCTAGGATCCCACCTCACCGGGACTTCTGATTCATAAGCTGAGGGCTTCGGTCCTCCAGGATGGCAGCGTGCACTCGCCGTCCCCGAATCCCAAAAGCTGGGCGCGAGGTTCCTCCCACAAATCCTTCCCGCTGAGTAAAAGGATGGAACCAAACCAAAGTGCTTCCTGTGTGTCGAAGGCCAAGGAGTCGTCTCCCATCGGGAGGAAAGTGTGCCTGAAGTTAGAGAGAGTTCGCTTGGGCCTCTCTCCAACTCGCCTCAGATCCCCACCCTCAGAGACCAGGCCACTCCACAAGCCAACTTGCAGAGCCTTTCTCCTTCTGGGCCTCTGGAACCTTCCGCCCCGCGCATTTTTCTCTCAGCGTGGAGATGATGTCTGTGTCAAGAGTGGACCACACTACGGAGAACCTAAACGCTGTTCCCCTAAACTCTGGGGAAATAGACACCAGAATTGATTCTCACAGCAGGACAGAGTCTCCAAACAAACAAACAAAAAAGAAAAATCAGACTAAAGGAAAAGGAAAATAAAGTCGCAGGCGACTTGATCCAATTAGTACATGCCTAATTGAATTAGTGTCACCTCCATCAGCCAATAGGAGGGTCCTGGGACTGTGGGGTCGCGAAGCCCCTCCCTGGCTGTACATATATAAAGCAGCCAATGACAGCCTGCAAGTTTCCAAGTGGTCAACTTGACCGGCAGCTTGGCAGTCAAGAAGGGTAGAAAGGCTAGCACTAGTGGGTGGATGGGAACAGAGACCCAAGCCCTCTTCTTCCTGGGTGTGAGTGTGGGAGGGAGGTGGGGGTCCAGAGAGGCTAGAAGGACGGCTAAGAAGAGTGCTTATCGATCAATTTCCACCTTCTACCTTTCAAATTCAGTGCGCTTTCCTTGCGGAAAGGACGCTGGGTTCAGTACGCGCGAGTGCGCTTTAGCTGCCGGCTTCTCGCCAGGTGGGTAGCCCCGGCACCGGAGGAAGGGGAAGTTACCTTCCCCTCGGAAGAGGGCGCTGGCTCCCCCATCCTGCCTTTATAATAAGGCCACGGGGAGGAGAGGAAATACTGCCGTCTGCGCTTTGTAAAGCATGCAGTTAGGGGAGCAGCTCTTGGTGAGCTCGGTGAACCTGCCTGGAGCGCACTTCTACCCACTGGAGAGTGCGCGAGGCGGCGGTGGTGGAACCGCCGGCCACCTCCCCGGCGCGACACCCTCGCCTCAGAGGCTGGACTTAGACAAAGCGCCCAAGAAGTTCTCGGGCAGCCTCTCGTGCGAGGCAGGGAGCGGGGAATCCGCAGCCGCCGGCGCAGGGGGCCCCGCGGTCATGCTCAGTGACGCCGACGCCGGGGACGCCTTTGCCAGCACCGCGGCAGTGGCCAAGCAAGGGCCCCCGGACGGCCGCAAGGGCTCCCCCTGCGGGGAAGAAGAGCTGCCATCAGCCGCGACTGCTGCTGCTACTGCTGCGGCCACCGCCACCGCGCGCTACTCCATGGACAGCCTGAGCTCGGAGCGCTACTATCTCCAGTCCCCAGGGCCTCAGGGCTCCGAGCTGGCCGCGCCCTGCTCGCTCTTTCCGTACCAGGCGGCAGCCGGGGCGCCCCACGGATCCGTGTACCCGGCTCCCAACGGGGCGCGCTACCCCTATGGCTCCATGCTGCCCTCCGGCGGCTTCCCGGCAACTGTATGCCCACCCGCGAGGGCGCAGTTCGGCCCGGGAGTCGGCGCGAGCAGTGGCGCGGGCGCAAGCAGTGGCGGGGGCGGCGGCCCGGGAGCCTATCAGTACAGTCAGGGGGCTCCGCTCTACGGGCCGTACCCCGCCGCAGCAGCCGCTGGTTCGTGCGGAGGATGGGGGAGCTTGGAGGTTTCTGGTTCCAGTTTACGTGCTCACGTCTACCTATGCAACCGGCCTCTGTGGCTCAAATTCCACCGCCACCAAACCGAGATGATCATTACGAAACAGGGCAGGTGAGCGCAGCGCGGAGGGGACCTGGGGCGCGAGGGTTGGACAGAGAAAGTGTGGCCCTGAGGAAGGCCGGGAGTGCACTTTGTTTGGAGAGTGTTTTTCCGCGAGCAGTAAGTGGAGGCGCCGCGCCTCCAATTCGGTGTCCTTCCCTTACGTTCACGGGCGGTTTGTGCTGGGTGCTAATGTTAAGGCTGCTTCCTCCCTCTGGCTACCCTTACCTGGACTCACGAGGAGGCGGTGGAAATGGAAATTGAGGCTTGTCCACTAGGCTGGATTTACTGGATCCGCCCGATCGGCGGTACTCTGCTCCCTGTTCGTCCACGAGGAAGAGAGGATGCGGAGAGGCGCAAGGGTTGGCCCCTGAATACTGTAGATGGGCTCCCGCAGTTTTAGGCGCCAGGGTCTCCATGGGGCGCCTCCGGAGGATGGGGGTGAGGACCAGAGCCCCGGCATCGGAGGCCAGGTCCGGGTAGTTGGTTAGGCAGGCCCTGGACCCAGACCTGGCTGGAGTTCCGGGGGTGAGAAAGTTCTGATACGCATCCAACTGCTAACAGTGGTTACCTCTGCGGAAAGTGAAGGGTGGTGAGAGAGAGGCTCTCAAAAGCCTTACCAGTAAAATTGGAAAAAAAAAAAAACCAACAATTTTTTGACAAGAACAACTTAATGTTGTTCTCTAATACTTGTATGTGTAAAAATTAATTTTTCACATTGGAAGACAAATGAATAAGCGTATTAAAAAGTCGAGAACTTAAGTGGGGAGGTGCAGCAGAAGCACGTGACTGGGAAATACTTTGGGGCAAATTATTTTGGGGAAGAGATGGTCAAAGAGTTGCCAACTTAAATATTTTACACAGTAAGGGCCACTTTATCGGTATTCTGTTCATTCTATACACTTCTAAATGTCGTACTCCGACCGTACCCCCGGTGTCCTCGAACCTGGCCAAGCATGGGCCTGCTCTCTCAGTGATTAAGTCGCTTCTCCTGGCTCTATTTCCTTGCACAGGCGCATGTTTCCTTTCTTGAGCTTCAACATAAACGGACTCAATCCTGCCGCCCACTACAACGTGTTCGTAGAGGTGGTGCTAGCGGACCCCAACCACTGGCGCTTCCAGGGGGGCAAGTGGGTGACCTGCGGCAAAGCCGACAATAACATGCAGGGTGAGGAGTGAGGAGGGCCCGGGCAGGGAGGGCCGGATGGGGAACCCTTGACACAAGCATATCCCCCCCCCACCCCACCCCCACCCCCGCGTTGAACCTAGAGGTGTCAGCATGAGTTTCTTTGTCTCGATTGTTTGACTAAGGGAGAGAATTGCTAAGTCAGATTCCTTGCTTACCAATATATAGATAGAACCTTAACCATAACCCTACTGTAGCTCTCCATTTCCTATGTTTGAGAAAGAATTTTCATGAATTGTCATAAACTCTCCGGGTGGCATTCTAATCCTCACTTACGAAAGCACCCCCCCCCCCAAAAAAAGGTTAAATACCACCCATAAAAATGCAACCATTTCCCTCAGATGTTGTCCTTCCAGCTTTATTTGAACTACAAGAGGCATGTCCTGTTGGCTCTATTTTTATATTTTGAGGTACTGTTAAGATGAGCACCTTGTCCAAGGAAAGCTGTGGAAGCACAGGGGCCTTGGAGGAGGGGGGTCCAGTTATCAGTTAAGTCTAGTTGCTCTCCATTGGACTTCTTAAGCAGCTAGTGCTCGCAAGATTTGCGCTGTAAGTCCTGCTCTTAAACCTTGACCATAGGTAGAGTCTCTCCCCACTCCCCTCCATTTGTAAACAGCCCTATATGCTTGGGTTTTGTGTTTTGTTTCATTTTCTCTTAGGCAACAAAATGTATGTCCACCCAGAATCTCCTAATACTGGTTCCCACTGGATGAGACAGGAGATTTCCTTTGGGAAGTTAAAACTCACCAATAACAAAGGCGCAAATAACAACAACACTCAGGTAGAGTGACAGAGGAGGGGGTGTCTTTTGGCTATACATCTCTTTTCTAACAAGTTTCCATACTCTTCACTGTATTTATATTTGCAGTATTACCTGTTCGCTCGCCTATTTCTGTTTTTTTTTTCTTTTGACCTTTCTCATTTTCACTTTCTTACTAAATGTCAGCAAGTGAGTTGACTATTAGGAGCAGAAATACTGAAATCTTTTGAGGACTTAGGAAACCAAGAGGAAAAAGTGTTTCTGAAACATGCATGCTCAACTATGTTTTAACTTAACTTTCAAAAATGGCAACGATAAGACCTTAAAATCGGCAATAGAAAAAGATAGCTGTTGGTGGGAAGCAAGCAGAAGTCCAATTCCAAAATATGCAATCGGTTAAAATCACCTACGTCAGTTGAGCCTTTACGAGAGACTTTTTCAGTTTGGCCACTCTATTCCTGTACCATTTCCAGATGATAGTCCTACAGTCTTTACACAAGTACCAACCACGACTGCACATTGTTGAAGTTACAGAGGATGGCGTGGAGGACTTGAATGAGCCCTCGAAGACTCAGACATTTACCTTCTCAGAAACTCAGTTCATTGCCGTCACTGCCTACCAAAACACAGATGTGAGTGTCCCAAATGTCCCAAGACTCTCGAAAAAGCTAGGTCCAACAGGATAAAGCACTGAACAACTATTTTTTTCCCCTCTCCAGATAACTCAACTAAAGATTGATCATAACCCCTTTGCAAAAGGCTTCAGGGACAACTATGATTCGTAAGTGCTGCTTTTATTCATACTTGCATGTCACCTTTGAACAGGACATTCATAATCAGGCGCTTTCCTGAGAACATATTCTAGAAAAAAGCTTTCACGTTTGCAATTTTTACCTGTTTTTACTTTTACATTTTAGTTTTGGTCTTGACTAATCTTGCTTTAGAATTTTCTCAGAAGGGTTTTTGTTAATTTCTAAAGAAATGTTAAGGGCTTAAAAATGAGGAGCTTTTTTTTTTTTAACATTTAAGTGGAGATTTGAAATTTTCATAATCTGCATTTACATACCTTTCCATTTAATCCAACTATTTTATCCTCCCAGACACAAGTATTATTACTCCCCCTCTTTTTTTTTAACATAAGAAAAACCTGAAACTAAGAGGATGTAATTTTCACATCAACAGCAAAGCTCTGCAAATGCCTTTTAAATCTGGGATTCCTCACACCACAGCCAGCATTCCTTCCATCACACTGACAGGGAGAGATGCTCTGAGTTCCCCAAATCCTAAGACTTGCAAAGGTGGATTTTCTATAGTTTAAATACTTAATGCCTGGGAGGGAACTATTTCCTGTGTGGTGGGAAATTTTTCCCTGTGAGCCAAGAGTCCAGTTCAAATAGGCCACGGCATCTCCTACCTCCCTCTCTCCACACCAACAGACCTGTGCTCCCAGCACAGAGTCCAGTACGCAAGACTTCTTAATTTCTGGGAATTTGGTTTGCTTGGGGACAACGTTAGGGCTTTTTTTTTTTAAGTGTTTCTCTTTATATTGTAGCATGTACACGGCTTCAGAAAATGACAGGTTAACTCCATCTCCCACGGATTCTCCTAGATCCCATCAGATTGTCCCTGGAGGTCGATACGGCGTTCAGTCCTTCTTCCCGGAGCCCTTTGTCAACACTTTACCTCAAGCTCGATATTATAATGGCGAGAGAACCGTACCACAGACCAACGGCCTCCTTTCACCCCAACAGAACGAAGAGGTGGCCAACCCTCCCCAGCGGTGGCTTGTCACGCCTGTCCAGCAACCTGGGACCAACAAACTAGACATCGGCTCCTATGAGTCTGAATATACTTCCAGCAGCTTGCTCCCATATGGTATTAAGTCTTTGCCCCTCCAGACATCCCATGCCCTGGGGTATTACCCTGACCCAGCCTTCCCTGCAATGGCAGGGTGGGGAGGTCGAGGTTCTTATCAGAGGAAGATGGCGGCTGGACTCCCATGGACCTCCAGAACAAGCCCCCCTGTGTTCTCTGAAAACCAACTCTCCAAGGAGAAAGTCAAAGAAGAAATTAGCTCTTCGTGGATAGAGACACCCCCTTCCATCAAGTCTCTGGATTCCAATGATTCGGGGGTATACACCAGTGCTTGTAAGCGAAGGCGGCTGTCTCCCAGCACCTCTAGTAATGAAAATTCTCCCTCCATAAAGTGTGAGGACATTAATGCTGAAGAGTACAGTAAAGACACCTCAAAAGGCATGGGAGGGTATTATGCTTTTTACACAACTCCCTAAAAAGTTATTTTAACCTCATAAAAATGAGCTAACTTTTCGCAGATGGACTTGGTGGTGTTTTTTGTTGTCTTCTTTGCCTAGGTTGTCAAAAAGACGTTTGCCTCCCACCTCGATGCATCCTGTTCTGTGCAATTCTCTAAAAGAAGGTGCCAAAGCTTTTTGATTGCTGCAGGTAACTGAAACAAGCCTAGCATTTATTTTTCTTTATAAAATAAAGTTCATGGAGGACTTGAAGTGTTTTAAAATCTGAAGGTTATTCAAGGTTTTAGATTAATTTATTGGAAACACTAAACATTCAGAGGAAGGGGCTGTGAAGACTGAGTGAGTGCTGAGCGCTATCGAATGAGTTGAAAGCTTTGGTTCTTATTTCTACAGTATTTTTAAGTCTATAAGCATATAGAAGCCCAGAATCGGTAAGATATTTTGCTTCTTGAAAAGAAGGGCTGGTCCTTAAGCTTTAACAGGGGACTTTTTGCTCTTACCTTCTGCTATAGGGACAAAAGATAGGAGGCCTGGGAGGCAAGAAAAGCTTCTGTGAAGGCACTGGTTTTGCCTGACCTCGGGTGCTCCCAGGCTTTCAGAAGAAGCCATGTGTGCCCTAGTTCAGGACGGCCTCGCCTGCTAGGCCCCTGCTGTGTGCCTGGGGGGCTCATAAGACTCAGGAGAGGACAAAAGAGGGAGTCACCCCTAAAAAAGAAAAAAAAGAAAGAGAGGAAGGGAGGAAGAAAGAAGGAAAAACATTTAAAGTGTACAGTTGTGTGTGGTTAGATGCACTGTAGAATAACGTGGAATATATTGTACAAATAGTCTCATAGGTGTCTGAGATTATGTGAAATTGGTGCTTTGGCTTTGTAAAGAATTTGCAGATTACCTAACAACAGCTGTGGGAGCAGGGGGATAGTTTCTCTCCTCATCCCCACCATATTTGGAAATATTCTGTTTACCTTTTAGATAGCTAAGAATGTATTCAGCTACTCTGTACGTAACTTGAACTGCATCTAAGGAAAACTATTTCATCCTTCCTCCACCATCCCCACTACCACCCAACTCAGTAATGTGAATAAACTAAAACCTGATGCCACAGCTCCTATGGACTTTTTAGAGATCTTGGATTTTTATGTACAGTCTTAGTCATTTTTAAAAAATAAATGTGGTTTATTAAGGGACTAGGCATAGCTCTGTCTTCTGTACTACCGGTTTTCATTTAAAGACCTTATTTGCTTCCTCTTCCACCCTTCTCCCAGTTGAACACTGTCCCCCCAACCACTCTCCCTGCCATGGAAGGCTCTAGAATCTCTCTGCGGACACTGTAGTCATGAGGGGGAGTGAGGATGCTTTTTGTCTTTTTTCCTCGAACATGAATGGGGTTATTTCCTCACCTCATTTGGAAGTCTGAACAATGGGTGTTGGGAATGGAGGGTGGAGGTTGCCTTGATGCAAGATTGCCTACACCAGGAGAATCCAAACCTGGAAAACTTCTCCCCCCTGGCTTCCCGGCCTGCCGTAGACCGGAACCACCTAGTTTCCTCGGCTCTTTTCTAGGCTTACTTGGGACCACCCCTCCCTGACCCATGTGGGCTCCCTGGGAACCCCCGCGGCCCTTTGAGCGCCCACGAGTTCCGGGTACGTGCAGAGCGGCGGGGAGCGGGCCGCCCACAGCTCAGTTTCTGCTCCCACCTGCGGCTTCTGCGCGGAGCCGTGGGGCTGCGCGCCTCGGTAGTTACTGGAGTAGCAGCTGGCCCGGGCGCCTTGCGGCCAGCCGAGCTCGCCACGGGACACGGGCCGAGGCGCGAGGATTCCAGGAGTCCCGCCACCCTGCGAACAGCGATCCGGGAGCGGTTCGCCTCGCGCTTAGCTCCGTTGGTTTGGCTCTCATTCCCCCAAGAGGGCGGAGGCTACCCCATCCCCCGGCCGAGCCCTGGGCCCGCTGAAGAGTTAAACCGAGGATGGGGCGGAGGACCCTTTGTCCCCCTGCCAGACGTCCCGCCAGGTTTATCAGCAGACGGCTTCAGGCCCAGCTTGCAAACCTTTCCAGCCCCCTCCTGACCCTCCCGGGGTAAAGGTCTGGCCGAGAGGGTCATTCTGCTAACTGTGGCGCGGAAATGCAGCTGCTAAGAGGATTAGCTGCTGGGAGGCGAGCAATCAGCCGGGGCCTCCTCCCCTTCCGCGTCCAATTAAGGTCGCTAGGAGCTTGTACCTCGCCTATCGCGTTTCCCATTCCCTCTAGCCTTTGGGGGCCCGAGTTCTTCCCGCGCAGCCGGTGACCTTGAGGGCTCGGACTCTAGCGCCTCGTCTCCGATCGTGCAGGCTCAAAAAACGCTTTACCAAAGCTGCGCAGAGTTTTACCTGAGCTGGAAGCGAAAGCTTTGGAATTTTGGTTTATGTATTTTAATTTTATTTTATTTGAAAAGCGAGGCTATTTATCGTGTTTTCATTACAAAGTGCATTTCACATTACACTTTTGCTACCACTTCAACCACAGGCATCCTTCTATCACTAAAATGAAACTGACCTCAAAGATTTGGAAAAATTGCTAACTGAATAACAGCTAACCTAGATAACTGAGTCATGTTTGTGCTCTTGCTGACATTCAGACTCCAGGAGGAGTCCCCGTAACCTGTTCAGCGCGTCCCCCTCCCATCCCCAAGGAACCGAAGCGTGCTGGGAGATGCTATGGAATTTCGAAAGGGTGCTCTCCTGTTCTGCCCTCTAGAAAGCCCGAAATTGCTAATCACTGCCAGCATAAAGCCGACTCTGGCCCCAGTCTATTTCGAGTCCTGTATATTTTTGCACCGTACAGTAAAAAGAACCTGGTACTTGTGAAAAGTCCCTCACAGTGTTTAATAGAAACGTTAGTGGCTGAGTGGCCCCAATTAACACCTTGTGATAAGGCATTCCTAAGATGGAGTGTCAGACACCAAATTGTGAAGAGATGTATCTAATTAATCCTCCTAGGATGACACTGATAAACAAGCCTCTATTTAAATAAAGATCAAGGGCTCGGCGTCGGGTTTGTTTACATTCTCCGCCAGGGTCCCCGAGTTTGCACCGCTTTCGCGGCGTTCGGGCGCAGCCTGCAGACACGGGCTTGGGAGTCTGCTGACTTGCCAGGGTTCGCTTCAATTCCGTTCCTGCCCCAAACTAAAACAAGTAAGTAAACCTCAACGAAAGAGGAAAACGAAATGTCAAAAGGATCCGACTCTGAGTTGGAAATACTGTTTGCCATTTTCCACACGTGTCCTTTACATCGCCAAACACTTTTTGGTTGTTAGGGTTAAAAAAAAAAAAAAAGGCAAACCAACAAACAAAAAAGCGGCCCACCTGTAGCCCCTGGAAGTATTTTCTGATTGGGGGAGTACTCTGAGAGGGACCAGGACCTTCCTCCAACCCCCCCACCCCGCCCTGACACGGGTTCGCCCCCGAGGTGCCAGGATTTCTCCGCCTCCTCTGCGCTGAAGCTGAGAATTGCTGGGATGTAGGGTAGTTATCCTGGGTGTGGGGTTGGGAGCCGCCCACTGGGAAAGGCAGGAACAGCCAGAAAAGAAATCGGGGAGGAGGGACAGCTGCATACGAGACTCCCAAGTCTCAGTCTGAGAACCGGGGCCTGAGTTTGGAGCCCGCTGAGAATCTGCAGCAACGCATCTCCTCGCTCCGCGACGGAGAGCGTGGAAGCCCCAAATCAGCTTTCGGTCCTAGCGCCCTTCCTTTCCAGCCACCATGGAGTAACTTTAAACTTGGGTGTCCCGGCAGACTCTCGGCCTTCCCTTTCGTCTGCAGTCTCTTCCTCCTTTCTGAACCAAACAAGTGAAAAGTGGGTGAGGGGGTGATGTAGTTTATTTTAAAATGATGCAGGTGTCATGGAAACTCTCGGAATAAAAACATTCCCTCATGTCTCTTGGTTTTAATCGAAATTGAGTCTCCAGTAGGGACAAAAATTGAAATCACTTATTTTCCACCTGTGTGGACGTTGCGTCCTTCCCCTTTTCCCGCTGGCGCCGAAATGTCCCCCACCCGGCTGCACGCGGACTCCAAAAGTTTGGCTTTCACCTTGCGAAGATTTCGGCATCATCTGGAGGTTCTTTTAAAAGGCAGTTTGCGAAACTATGTTGGTGAGTCCGATTGAGTCCCATTCTAGTAAACCCCCACCCCTCAATCCCCCATCACTCCACTTTAGGCTTTCCAGTACGCGAGCTCCGCAGGTCCAGGCCGTGTGGACTTGAACCCACGGAAACCGTTCACCTGCACCTGTCTCCGTCGAGGGTCGGGTTCCCTCCCACGACTCGCAGAGGCCTGGGCCCAGCACATATGATTGGGTTCTCGGGGATTCCCGCTCCGCCAACACAGCACGAGCGGGAGTTCCTCCACCGCTCATAAATTGAGCGGTTCGTGGCGGCCTGAAGTTAAACTTTTTTTTTTTAAACAAGATAGGACCTCTGACCTTGGTGACCACCGAATTTCGCCTTATTACGGCTTAAAAGAAAACTAAAGTTCTCCTGGCCATCCATTCAGCCCTCTCACCCTTTCTCCGTCGGCCCTAGATGCAGTGTCGCGGAGGACGCACATCGAGTTCACCAGGGGCAGAATTTAGCTGCGACAGATACGGAGCAGACCCTCAGCCACCGGGCCGCGAGATCCCCGGCTTCTTGGGTTGCAGATGGCCCGCAAAACGCAGGGTCACCGCTTATTTTAGGCAACAGGGCATGTAGCCCCAACTTGAACACCTGCGCCCCTTCTTTGCTCCTTAAAAATCCGGAAACTTCTTTCTACAAGCTCTTGTGGCGGCAACAAGGCTCGAACAGTAACTTTTATCATTTTAGGTTCGATTCCCTTCACTGTTGGCGGGAAAGAGTGCCCAGCGTCTTGGCCTTGGCCTTCGGGGTCTCGCCGAAATCTCCGCGCAGGGTTGCGGCCCCCATTCCGCTCTGGGAGGCAAGCAGCCTTCGCCATCTGGTGGTCACGACTAGTAAGGATCGCCCCAGCCGTTCTGCTCTCTTAGGGTCCTGAAGCTTCTTTAAAAATTCTGTTCTTATCCCACTCCCATTGTTCTTTTTTAAAGCTTCTCCTTGTGTGGGGAGGAGCCCGGATTTGGAATTTTAAGACTTAAACTTCTAATCCTGGGCCGGAGCTTACTGGCTGCAATTGCTCTTGGTTTCTTTGATCTGCGATGTATTGATTCGAACACCTGCCTTGCCAAGTAGTATCCAGGAGGAAGAAAGATTATAAACTGCGTTGTGAACTGTTGAGTGGCTCCAAGTATTAGCAGGCATCATTAATTACCAATTTTATAACATGATTTGTGAGGCGTTAGCAAATGAAAGATTTTTTTAATAACTCAAAAACAATGACAGAAAATGTCAAACATACAGGAAAGTAGAGAGCAAGGGACCCCCATGTAGCTGTCTTCCAGCTACAACAACCATCAACTCATGGCCACTCTTGCTTCATCCTATTCTTTTCCACCACAGATCACAGAAATTCCTGTCATCTAACTGAGTTATTTCCATATATAACCCTAAAAGAAAAGGATTCTTTAAAAATATATATAGTACGCATATATTTTTAAACATTGCTCTATATAAAAAAATATAAAGTTTTTGTTGTTTTTCTTATTTGTTTTACAGCTGGTTTGTTTGAATCAGGGTCTAAACAAGTCCCACACATCTGGTTGATGTGTCACTTAATGCTCTGAGTCTAGACGTCTTCCTGTCGCCTCCCTGTTTTATTTTTCCTAGCAATTTGTTGAAGAAGCCTGAGCATGTATTCTGTGTAGTGTTCCAGGTTCTAGATTTTGCTGATTGTATTCCCATAGGGATAACTTCATCCCCTGACCCTTGCATTTCCAACAAAGTGGTCACTAGTCATGAAGATCTGATTTAGATTCTATGTTTTTGGCAACAATATTCATACATAGGTCGTAAAATTCCATCAGGAGGCTTATGATGCCAGGATTGTCTCCCCTTGCATCATGCCATTGTCCACTGATAATTGTCAACTGGACCAATTATTTCATTAAAGGTTTGACAAGAAAGGTAAATTTCAGAACAGCTATTATTATCAACAACACATACGTGAGAAAGTTTTACTCAGTGACACTATTTTAACATGTTTTTTTTCCAGCTTTATTGAGATCTAATTGACATACAACATTGTGTAAGAGGTATGTATATGCCCATTTTCACTCATTCATTCATTTTCTGATGTATGGTCAGGTCATTTCCATGTGCTGGCTATTGTGAATAACGCTGCAGTAAACACGGGGGTGCAGAAACCTCTTTGAGATAAGAGATATCTCTTCGGAGTGAGTCTCAATGACACTTTGAATGGGACATTAAACTGAGTAAACAAAAAAGTCAGGGTCTTTGCTTTTCGCATACCATCCCAAGAAGACAGTAGCCCTCTGAGGAATATGGGCCATAGAAAATCCAGTGAGAAAACTCACCACGTACGTTAACTGGTAAGATTTAGCAGATGATACACATTTATTGAAACAGTTTGCTACACACAAATTGCTAAGAAATCATATGAAGCCAGTGCATAACAAAGTGAGAAAGTCTGTTTCTATTTGCTTTTCCAACTCCCAGGGCAAATTATCAATCTCTTAATCCTCTTAAAAATGTATTTTGAAAATTGATGAGGAGGATCACATGAAAATCATAAGTGATAAAAAGGACTATCACATGATTTGATGGCTGTTATGGAGAGGTGGAGATTTCATCCTTGGCAAGCAAAGAAAGTGGTTCTTACCACTTAGTTTGGAGTAAGAGGCAGGTTTGAAGAGGGGATCTGATGAAGAAACGAGGTGGGAGAGAGTCCGTGGGACTGCCAGGTTATTAACCACGATTCACAGCCCAAGCTTCTGGAACTGGGATGGATTTGGTGACTGAGAATACCATGATGATTCTAGTAACAGGGGTAGATTTTAACAGGTATATGCCACTGCTCTGATCTCGTCCCCTTCCCCATCCCAGACACCAAATGGTACCTTATTCCAAAGGCCGCCAGGCAGTCAGAATATCTGCTGCAACGGCCTGTCTTTGTTACTGTTTTTCTCGTCATAAGCCTTTGGGAACGTGGCCTTCTATAGATTAGGCTGCTTCTGAAGTCCCCAGACCAGTAATCAGTCCTCTAGTCACTGAATCAGAGAGCTGGAAGACACCATAGTATTGATCTAGTTCTGCCCATCCCACCACACAGAAGCAGATCCAAGGGTCAGGGTGTTTACACGGGCGCCATGCCCCGAGGAGCCCGCTGGCTCTGCAGCTCTCCATGGGTTCTGTGGCGTACCGTAAGCATGAAGTATAAGTGTACCCTTTAAACATAAAACCTTCAGAGAGCTGTAAAATAATCATGAAAACTTCAAATTCTAAAGCATAGTTTTTGTTATTGTTTCTGTTGTTTTTCAGGGGATAAGCAAGACTTGAGAACTAATTGGTTCAACGATTAATTATTCTTTTTTCTCTTTTCCTAAAATCTAAGCGTGTCACGGAGTGGCATCTGTTTGTTCTTGCGCTTTGACCTACACTCAGCCCTGGGGTACTGATTCCACAGAATTTGCCTTCCACCCTGCGTATTTGCTGGTTTCCTTAATCTTGGCAGTCAGGTTTTATATTTCTCTTACAGTTCTAAAATCCAAGAACATTCTTTGACATTTTACTTCTTCCAGGATTCCAGTTTTTTGCTGTGCTCAAACGGTGATTGTTGATCTAATTAACTAATTAGACCAGTAGGCTTCATATAGAGACTACATATGGTTGCAGAAATGCACCAAGAAAACAGGGGTTGAATTAGTGTGCAAAAATGCATGCACATGCTTGTATGTGGGTGGGGGTGTGTTTGTGCTCCAGAGATGAGTGTCATTACGCTGAGATCACAGAGTGCAAAATATGATTTGTATAAAATGATGGAGTGGGTATCTAATATTTCCTTTAGGGACCCTTCTGCTCAGAGCTGTCAAAACAGATTGTGTAAATAGGCTAGACTGAGGGAGGCGATCCTTATCATATTGATGAAACGCTTTTCTGACAGACAATGTAAACAGAAGAGTCTCTAAGAATACAATTAATTCTTAATCTGTATGTGGATTTCTCAAAATAACCCCCCCTTATTCTTCTTTCCCTTTCAGCCAAATGAAACTTGCTGGGAAAGGGTAAAGCAGGGACTCGAGAACCCTGCCATGTTCTCTTTCCCCTTAGGGTTTTAGAAAACAACTGAGAAGCCACATTCTTAACCTGGGACTGAGGAAGCAAGGTTCCTGCTGAAGCCTTTGTAGTCAGGGCGGGAATGTTCACCAGGCATTCCGTTGGTTTCTCTGTGATTCCTAGCCTCCTTGCACTTAGGCAGGGTCACTGGAAACCACAGGACGGTACAAATGAGGCTATTTGTTTGAAGAAGGACTTGGCCAACCTGCAGTTGAGCCAGCAAAGAGGAAGCCAGACTCCTCCCACCCGCTGATCCTCTGCCAGTGCCTCTGATTGGCTGAATCCGAATGGAAGCTAGAGGGCCAGGAGGTCCGCTGATGCAGCCATGGAAATCAGCCATCAAGGTACAGGGTAGATGGAGGAAAGGAGAGAGTGGAACTGGGGGCAATGAGGGAGACGTCTACCCCAGCTTTCAGCCCCCCAACATCATCTTGATTGCTAAAGGTTAGCCCTCTAAATATCCTCCAGTTGTTTGGAGATATCCCCAGAAAAGATGTTTCAAGAATAAATGGAAATCTGGATTCCTGTATGAAAATTCCATTCTTTTTCAGTACTGGTAACAAGAGTGTGGTGATTGCAGGAGGCAGAGGTGTGGGTGGAGGGAGAAGAGGATATGGGGAGATAAATGGTAATTGAAAAAATACAACAGAAATTTGTTTAAATAAAATAAAGAAAAAGAAAAAATTAAACAACTGAACCCCTTGTGGAGAAAGATGCAGCTGTGGACAGCTAGCTTTGACCCCCCAACCTAGATCAATGATTGAATTCTAATAAACTCTCAAAAAATATCAAAAATAGGACTTCTCTAAGACAAGATGGAGTAACAAGGATGTGATTTATCTTCCTGTCTGGAAAAAAAAAATTTTGTTAATGAAAAACAAAACAAAACAAAATATCAGAAAAAAAATGGCTTCCAAGACATTGAACATCAGACCGGTGAAATAGCAATCCACGACAGGAAAGAAACAAATGAGGGGAACCGTAAGATCGCTTTACAGCTGCCTGGAGAGCTTCCAGGCTTCGTTCGGGGTGGGGCTGGGGACCCAGACAAAGCCCAGCAGTCTCCTAAGTTGAGGACACAGAGTTGTGGGGCCAGGGGAGGTGAAGACAGATTGTTCAGGGCAGAGTTCCAGAGAGAATACTGCAGAGAAACACTTGAACCTTGGCTCTGAATGCTGATTAGCACATGCTCATGAAGAAACTGCCCAAAGCCCAGGGGAAACCATCCAAAGGGATTAGGCGCTGTTTCTGAACTTCGGCACTATGGGTCTTTTGGGACAGATAAAATTCTTTATGTTGGGGGCTGAATTATAGAATGTTTGCATCGCCCTGGCTTCTACCAACTGGATGTCAGTAGTACCACCCCGCCCCCACCCAGAGCTGTGAAAACTGAAAATGTCTCTAGACATGGCCAAATGTCCTTTGTGGGGCAAAACTGCCCCCAGTTGAGAACTACTGGCTAAGTGGGATTAATATCCAGTGTTTGCACCGCCTGGGGTGAATTCTCCTTTCCACTAGCTAGGGTAGAAAACTTGGGGTATTGGGAGAAGTACTCAGGGGGTCTTACCTGGGCACAGTAGTGGACTAAAGTGGCCCTAACTAAATGCTGCTCCAGGCTCACCTCTGGAAGCTGACAAGCAAAAAACGGAAACATCACTGCATCCCAGAAGAAAGCCCAACTACATTTATAGTAATAAAAATAACGACCAATACATAACAAGAAAAAAAGCCAAATTTATGGCATCCAATCAAAAATCCCAGCCATGCAAGGAAACAGGAGAATATAACCCACAACAAGAAGGAAAAGAAATCACAACCAACCCCAAATAACACAAATGATAAAATTAGGAGATAAGAATAATAAAAAATTGCCAGAGAGAGACAAATACCATATGTTCTCCCTCATAAGTGTAATCTAACAAACAAACTGAACGAACAAGCAAAGTAGAGACAAGCTCATAGATGGAGAGCAGGCTGACAGCACTGGAGGGCGGGTAGAGGGTGGAAAGATTGAGCAAAAACAAAAAAGAGAAAGAAAAAAGAGGGAGAGCTCATGGACACGGACAATAATGTGGTGATTGTGGAGGTAGAAGAGGGTGTGGGGAGATAAATGGGGGAATAAAATAAAATAATTATTAACAATTATTATAACTGTATTCCATATGTTCAAGAAGCTAGAAAAAAGCTTGAGAATGGTAAGTGAAGATAGAGATGATATTTAAAAAGAACCAAATTGAACTTCTAGAGTTAAAAACTATAATGTCTGAAATGAAAATTACACTGAATGAGGTGAATGGTATATTATACATTGTATAAGAAAACATTAGTGAACTTAAAGGCAGAACAATAGAAACTACAAAATGAAACACTAAAAGAAAAAAAGACTAAATTGGTACAACCACTGTGGAAAATACCTTTCTCCTTACTTTACCTCAGAAGGAAAAAAAAAAACAGGCTGTGATTTTTATTTATTTTTTTTTTTGCAACTTTAACCCTTTCCATCCAGGGTGGAATGTCCACTTACTGAAGTCTTATTTTATATTTTTTAATATTTTATTTTTCTTCTTTATATCCTAATCTGTTCCTGCTAAATTTGTTCCAATGTATTATATGATTTTTTTTATATACGGGTAGGTTTTTCAATTTTCATTTTTATATTTATCACTGATATTTTAAAAGGTATTGAATTTTTCATCTTTTAAAGATTGTATTTATTTATTTTAAGAGAGAGGGGAAGGGAGGGAAATATTGATGTGCAAGAGAAACATCGATTGGTTTCCTCTTGCACGCCCCCAACCAGGGACCTAGCCCACAACCCAGGCATATGCCCTGACCAGGAATCAAACCAGCAACCTTTTGCTTTATGGGACAATGCCCAACCAACTAAGCCACACCATTCAGGGCTGATTTTTCATTTTATGACTTGTACTCAGCTCTCTTACAAAATTCTCAGGTTTATACTGGAATTTTAATAAAGTTTCTTAAGATTTCCAGAGAGTCCATCACATCATCAAAAAATAAAGGCTATCTGTGTCTTTATGTCTACTACATGTAACTCTTATTTTGTTTTCTGTTCTTATTGCTTTGGTTAGGATCCCTAAAATAATGTCTCCCTAAACCACATGGAGAACTTATTGGAAGGGTGTTGACAAGGAATGAGGAGCCAGCCTTGGCATTAAGATATCATGTGACACTTCCTTCCATTTGTATATCAGTGTTTTCGGGATTTGGAGTTGTAGAAGGGAAATTCCACCTGGCTGAACTTAGGTCCTCTGCCCACACTTGACAATATTAGTACAAGAAGAGGATTAGCTCTTCTTCAGCTTCCCAATAGGAGGTCAAGTCATCCAGATGCAATACATTAAGGGAGAGATTATGTACCTGAGACAGTCTGGATGCTGTACAGAGGTTTCCAAATGTGAACAATTTCTTTTTGAATGGGTGTCTTCTGGGAAGAACTTCAGTGTGACATCAGTCCTAGTAATCCTAATCCCTTTTACCCTTTTGAAAACATATTTCATAACACCCCCTGTATTGGTCTGCTTGTGCTACCATAATGAAATACCACAGACTGAGTGGCTTAAACAATAGAAATTTATTTTCTCAAACTTATGGGAGCTGAAACATCAAAGACTAAAGTGCCAACAAGATGGGTTTCGCTCTGAGGCCTCTTCTCATGGCTTGTAGGTGACCGCCATCTTGCTGTGTGCTCACATGCCCTTTTCTTGGTGCCTGACCGGTATCTCTGGTGTCTCTA